>ML977022.1:32540-158397 GCA_010015675.1 Byssothecium circinans | reverse complement strand
TTTCGGCGAGTTTTCTAAACGTACAGCCTCCATGGCATATACTCGGTGAGTTACTAGGGATGTAGCAGGTACATGGTCAAAGTATCATCTCAACTTCATCCCCTGCACATGTCTGCTTTGCTCCTCACCGAGAACGCCTGGCCAGCAATTGATGACATGATAGTAACATCTTCTGAATATTGTGGCTACACTTGGCCATTGAGCAGACCACGACAAGAGTCTTGGGTGTCTCCGCATATGTTTTGTGGCAGGCTAGTTCCTTCACTTCTAAATGCCTACCGTTTTCTTGGGTGTCTAAAGCATACTCCATCTTATTTTACCTCGACCCCATTTTTCTTTTTCTTCTTCCTCTTCTTCTTCCTCTTCGTCTTCTCCTTCTTGTTCTCCTCTAACAAGCCTTCTCTTCTATCACCATCTCAATTCATCTCTTTTTTTGCATACCCAACTTCTAAAATGCTTTCCTTTTCTTTCTTTACTCTGCTGTTGCCGCTGGTCGGCGTCACTCATGCCGCAATGGAGCCTCCTATGAACAACCTCACTGTGGACTTCTTGACTCTTGGTACTGGTGCTGGCACTGGTGCGTATGAAACCTTGTGTTTCTCATCTACCACACATTCCCATTCTATCGACAAACCTTGGTCTATGCTGAGGCCTCTGCTCTTTCCGCTCTTCAGATCCTATCCTGCCCCACATCTATTGTATACCATCTGACCACCCAAGCAACATCACTCTCACCTAGCCAACCAACCAACTAACCCACTCTAGAAACCGACGGGTCCACTCTCGCTGTCCGAGCTGGCACAAACAATGCCCTGAGCGGAACTTACGCTCTTCTGGTCTTCGATTCTGAGCGTTGCGCCTCTGATGCCCTCTGCGTCATGTCCACCAACCTAACCTCAGCCTCAGCCACCACACGCCTTGGCCTCAGAACGGTGCATGAACTGCTCGCCTCAGGCTCACAATCCTCTTCATCTGGGATACTACAGCTCCCTGAGGACATCGACTCAGCAGATGGCACCATGCGACTGTTGTTCAACACAACAGGCAACGCAGCACCAGCAAATGCAGCTGACTTGTTGAGTGCGCCATGGTCGAATGACCGCGTTGTGGCGGGCAGCGAAGATACAAAGCCAAGGAAGTGCAGTAGCAGAAGTAGGAGAAGCAGGCGGCGATGCAGAAGCCAGTCTTTGTCAGGACTAGGGAATGGTACGCTGGATGCGTTGGATGGGAACACAGAGAACGCAGCTGAAAGACCAGTGGTGAGAACTGCGTTTGGATGGGCGGTGGCCGGATTTGTGATGTTGGTGGTTGCGTAGAGTGTTGAGGGAAGAGTTTTAGGGGTCCAGCTTAAAACTTCGACATGAAACCACACTTGAAACAATATTGCTTAGTCAAGCTGCGATATCAGGGGACATATAACTACTACATACTATATGTATGCTTGTGTTTCTGCTAGATGAAAACTAAAGCTTTTCCCTTTCGACGTACACAATTGTCTATAACAGACTCGTCAACAATCAAGCTGCAATCAAGCACTTCATTGAGGCTTGATGAAAACTGCAATTCAATTAAGTCAAGCCTCTGCCTAGCAGTTTTGCAGTCAATCAAGCCTCAAGGACGAAGGCTTGATTGATTGGCTTGATTGGCTTGATGTTTTGTGAGGCTATTAAGTTTGCTGTATAAGCAATCTCGCGATAGTTTTATGGTGTTGAGTTTTGCTTACTTAGCCAAACTTTAGTGCGAAACCCTAATATAATCACGTCTCTCTAATACAATCTACGTCTATTTTGAAGCCTCTAAAGTCTACTTATTACCTATACCAACGCGTTTTTTAGTGTTCTCCTTGCCTATTATTGCTATGTCGCCTAATCGACCCCCTAAACGTCTACGCAAAGACGCTTTTATACCTAATCAGCGTGCTAAAGTCGCTGCGCGCGGCACTAAGTCGCAGCCCATTAACGTTAATGAGAGCCAACAGCTATCTCAGCGTCTATCACCACGCAAAGCCCTAGCGATTGCCGTATCCCAGGCCACTGAGCCGCCTACCTTCGAGTCGCAACTACGCGAGACCCAGCCAGAAGCCGCTGTCGTCGCGCCAACCGAGGGCAGCAGCGCTGCGACAATAGCTATAACTGAGGCCAATGAGGATAGCCACGAGGATCTTGATAAGCGCTTTGCCGACAACTTTGAAGGCATAGATTGGTCGCATTTACCGCTATATTGTAAGCCAGTAGCCACCCAGAAGCAGCGTAAAAGCTGGATATACCGCTACGGCTACCGCGTTGCGCTCATCAAGGACCCTAATCGTGTCTTCTTTGTCTGTCGCTACTGCCACTAGCGCAAGTGGATAGACGCTGGGCAGGGCGGTATATACGAAACGACGCTCTCGACGTCAATCTCAGCGCGCCATCTTGAGCAAGTCAGACGCGGCCATAGCCATGCCGCCCCCGGCAGAGCGCACGGCGCGACGAAGGCAGGCAAGGGCAGCCTACGCGCCGTCTTGAAGGCTGCCACCACTAAGCAGGGCCTTGCTAACGAGCTTGGGGGCTTCAATTGTCAGGCTTTTCGGCACGCCGCAGTTGCCTGGCTCGTCGACGGCAACCACCCACTCTCTGAGTTTGAGAAGCCCGCGTTTCGACAGATGCTCGAAGCTGCAAACCCAGAGGCAGCTGCAGCGTTGTGGACGTCTCACGCAAGCGTTTCGCAGTACGTAATGCGTCGATTCGACTTCATGCTACCCCAGGTCGTCGCTGATCTGTCGAAGTCGCTCAGTAAGATCCACATCAGCTTCGACAGTTGGACAACGAAGGGCGGTAAGCGCGGCTTCTTAGGCGTCGTTGCGCACTACGTTAACAGCGCCGGTGATCTTATGGACCTCCCTATCGCGCTGCCCCAGCTAACGGGCGCCCATACTGGTGAGAAGATTGCTGAAGTTGTTAGCCAAATTCTGCAGCAGTTTAGCATCAATCCGCATACTATTGGCTACTTTGTGCTCGACAACGCCCCCAATAACGACGCAGCTGTCCTCAGAATCGCGCAGCAGATGGGCTTGATCGCCGCCCATCCTCGCCTCCGCTGCGGTCCTCATACTCTTAACCTAATCGGCCAGGCGCTGCTTTGGGGCAGTAATAACGACGCGTACGACAACGATAGCAGCGAGCTTGCTGTTGAGAGCCAGCTATTGCGCAACTGGCGCGAGGATGGGCCGCTTGGTGTGTTTCTTAGCGTAATCAACTACATTAAAACGCAGCAGCAGCTCGAGCTTTTTGAAAATTTCCAGCGCCTGGCTAACGCTGAGCTGCCCGCCAATCAGCGCGAAATACTTGCGCCCGTCAAGCCAGTCGTCACGCGCTGGAATTCGTATTACTCCACCTTTGAACGCGCCGTCAAGCTACAGCGCGCCCTCAACGCTTACGCCAACCACCATATACGTCGCGTGCGAGATGAGGACACGTACGCGCTCAGCCGCGGCAATAAGCTGCCTGAGGCTGCGGCTTGGATGCGATCCAACGGCCTCACAGCTGCTGACTGGGCGGTCGTTACCGAGTATATCGACGTGTTAAAGCCACTGAAGTCAGCAACAAAGCGCCTGGAAGGACGCGGTAAAGACGCCGATGGTCGCGTTGGAGGCGGCCGTTATGGCGCTATCGCTGAGGTTATCCCAGTCTTTGAGTTTATACTTACATACTACGAGCAGCGCGTTAAAGCTTATGAAGCTGTAGACTATAACGCGCACGACGAAGCGCCCGAAGACCATCTCGTAATTAACCTCCGCGCTGCCTGGGCGAAGGCTAACGATTACTATGATAAGCTCGACCTCTCACCCGTATACTACGCCGCAACTCTACTCCATCCGCGCTATAAAACATACTGCGAGGTCGCCTGGGCAGACAAACCTGAGTGGCTGGAGGCTAATAACCGCGCGTTTCGTGCGCTTTGGGCAGAATACAACGCCTCGCCGCGCGTGGTAAGGCAGCCAAAGGTTATCTCTAGCGAGATCGACGACGCTATTGAAGCCCTTCTCGACCCGGATGGCGCCGCGGCTGCTACCAACGGCGATATAGATGAGTATGAGAGGTGGAAGACGCGCGAACCAAAGGCCAACAAGGGTAGCTACGCTGCCGTTCACCCTATTAAATACTGGGTAGGCTTGCGTGATCGCTAACCTAACCTTGCCCAGATGGCTATTGACGTGCTCTCTATCCCAGCTTCAAGCTGCGAGTGTGAGCGCATGTTCAGCGAGCTTGGCGACCTCCTTGAGCCTCGAAGACGGCAGATCTCACCTCAGTTATTGGCTGCTATACAGTGCGTACGGCGGTGGTATAGGGCTGGCTTTGATCAGGGTAGTAGTGTTGCTACAGTAACTTTAACTGACGCTGAGATGGACGCTGTATACCGATTGTCTGATTGGGATCACGAGAATGAGTAATTAGTAAAGGCAATTAATCTATACAACACCAAGCCAATCAAGCTTTCAATCAAGCCTCAAGTCAAGCTATGCTAACAAGCCAATCAATCAAGCCTCTCAGCACCATGTTCAAGCCTCAAGTCAAGCCGGAGGCTGAAGCTTGATTGGCTTGATTGTTGACAAGTCTGGCACTAAGAAGTTCGACTGCTCCAAGGAAGGAGAAGGCCTTCGCTGCCGTTAAGAACCATAAGCGACTCAAGTTTCACCATAACGTGCCACCGGAAGAACCTTTAGTCGATCTCCTTTACTGAATGACGGACTAAGTTAACTTACTTGTTAGGGACAAGTTAATTCTAGCATGATACAAACAGAAAAATAGCATCTTCTAGAAGACATAAGTATCAAAATAGTAGTTTTACATATTGCTGTGCACGGATAGAACTTTCCACCTCACTCCATAAAAACCTAAAGACCTTTGTGTGAAACAGCCTGCTGATCTAAGCCCCCTGCACTATAGCCCGTTTACGTGTAGGAATCTCTAGACTCTAGATTTCTAAAACTATTTCCCTCGCGATACATAAGTTTGGGAAACCTTTTACGCAACTGCAAGCTGAGTAAAGCTTTAATCCCCTTTGCCCACTCCGCTTCAGAATTTCAGATTAAAACAAGGAAGACACCAAACCAAGGACGTGGCCAAGAAAATACCTTTAGAAGACGTATTTAGATGATTTTGGGGTATTTTTAGCGTGCCAGGTCAATGTCAAAGAGCCTTTCTCACCTGATGCGTTTCTAGGCGGAAACTACATGTGCATATGCATCGCGACAACTCTTACCATGATCAAGTCTAGATGGAGTATTGTGTAACTGTGGTAGTCTGCACACTTCCCACCCGTGTCAAAAGTACGTCTGGGGATACACACTTCCCTGCTGAATCCCGCAAACACTTAAAACTCCGTGCATGTAAAAGGCCCGCCTTGACCATTATCATGACGGCTTGACCTAAAACTTCACAGTCCCTAGCATTTATTTCAAAAGGGATATTTTAGTTACCAGGGTTTACTCTGCAGTGACCAAGCCCGCCCGCCCGCACTCACTGTCGCCAGTACATATCCTACTTGGGTGTTAAGCTCATCCCACCGAATACACAACTATAAAGGAAAACCCAACGCCTCGCCACCGTGCGATCCGTCAAAAAGCACTCCCTCGGCTTTCGATCAAACACAAAATGCCATTACAAGCGCCATCGAAAGATCCTCGCATAAAGTTCCTATGAAGCGCAGCTATCTATCAGCCTAGAATTCCATTCCACTCGCGAGACAATCCGATCCAAATCCCCTTTCCCAACCTTCACTACTACCGTATCTCGTATGCCATAAGGGAGTGTTGAGCTATGCCACAGAAGCAGTGAATTCCAGAGCCTCCAATCCTTTACCCTGCATTTAACCCCTCTGATAGTGCAAACCCGTCACAATTCTTTACCCCTCACCCGCGACTTACCAGAAACATTACGAGCCTTTCCCACCACCCAGCTGTACATTACATATCTCAAACCATCACATCCACTATCCCCCCATCCGCCTCCCAACCCCCACTCCCCAAATAGCTATCCCGTTCACTCCCTTATCGCAACACCCACGCCACATACCCATCCCATCTAACTGAAACCAACCAACACCTCCCTTGTATAACAAAACCTTAAGAAAGCACCGTCAGCCTTCCCGCCCCCGCAAACTTCGAACGCAGCCCCGCTCTCAAAATCGGCAACGTCATACCGCACTAGAATAACGGGATTCTCATACACCTACATACCCATCTGCACCCTCAAGGACTACCTAGATATATACCGTACACCAAGTCAACCGTAAGGATATCCCAGCACGAGCGTCGCAAGAAGACAGAACTCAAAAGGCTCGGCCGGGTACTATGAACAGCAAACGGCATCAACTTCCAAGCAATAATGAACATAAGAAGACTATTTCCCGCTAATCCCGGGATATTATTACGGGCAAACTCCCTACTATCCTGTTCTTGGCCTTGGAAAGCTTAATCGCTGATCAAACGATAGTCTAGGCATCATTTGGGAGTCAAAGTTGCGCATACCGAGGGAGAAGGTTCATCGATGTGGGGAAGCCGAAGCCGGGTACTCAGATGAACGGTTCGGCGGCTGGGGAGTCGGGTAGGTAGTGAAGATGAAACACGGTGAGATTCTAGTCGCAAGACCATGAAGATATTACGATAACAACGGGACAGTAATCGAGATGAAATAATTTCGTTTAGGAGATGCTTATCTAGGCATGTGTCCAATCTCCTTGTACTCACAGTCACGGCTGGGAGACGAACCCCCGCGTGACATAATCTCCGGGAGATGAAGCATCTCAATCTTCCACATCACCTTCCCATCGACCCCGTGGGTTATGATAACATTCGACACCAAGCCTCGCCTTGCTAGCAATGGTATCGCATCATACGATTGCAGCACATGAAAAAGGTAACTTTCATCGGTGCTCGCGTCGCCGTTTTCCCCCGGCAGGTGGGCGGCTAATATCATGACTCGCCCTTGAGCTTGTCTTCAATCTCTTCCAACTCGTCCGCGCTGTCGATCTCAATGATCTTGTTGACTTCTGCCGTGTTCCGCATCAGTTCCTTTGCGCCGGCGTACAGCATCTTGACTTCGCTGTTGCATGTTATCGGGAGGTAGTAGAGCATGACATAGGGCACTGAGAGGCGTCCTGAGTCCTATTTTTTCTCAGTATGTGTGTATGGGAGGTGGGGTCTCTCGACGCACGAGTGTGAGCGGGTAGCTTAGAAGTACGAAGCGCGGTGCATGGTCTGGTAGCTCGTCGGCGAGGCTGGGTATGTCTGAGTAGACTTCGTTGTCTACCGGGCGGATTTCCAGCGTCTTCTTGTCGATTTCGTCTGGCGCGAGACATCAGCGCCGTTATATGCAGGGCTCGGGTGCTTCATTGCTCGAGGGACACAGTGGGGGGATCACACGGGCATACAGATGATTGCTTGAGGGTCGTTGGCGCGCGACGTCCCTAGACGGAATTTGCGGAGCTTCTGCTTCGTCTCGTCGGAGAAGGTATAGAGGCGGGATTCGGACGACTGGTAGAGCTGTCAAGCGTGTGTCGGATGACTCGCATATCTAGAACTCACCATCTTGGCTTCGATATTCAAAGTAAGTTCGGGCGGTGGTTGTAGATAGTACAATGATGGTAGGGCTGAGGGGCAGACGGCGTGAGCCGTGAGAGTGGATCCCTGAAAATGGGGCGATGCGGGGCAACTTCCGCGTAGCTCATTACTCAGGACGCGACTTCTCTGCAGAATTTCTTCGTTCCTCATGCACCTAGCTACTCAGCCAGTGTCAGCATCCACCTATTGATACATAGATCTTCATGGTCAGCAGGCTCAGCCAGGTAGTCAGACATCTGTCACGACCGCTTCCCAACTACACCCACCGATCTACCGCATTCCCGCGACGTTCTTCGATAACATCATCAGTCATGGCGGGCGCATCCACACAGAAGAGCCTCATACACACGGCGGCATGCTTGATAATCGGGGACGAGGTTCTGGGGGGCAAGGTATGCAGGACATGACTCCGTGTTGGCATTCGTAGTGGTTGCTAACGGGCATGCATCGCAGACCGTAGATACGAACTCTGTAAGCTTTTACTTGCGGCGGACATGGCGTGCTCACTAACGACGTGCAGGCATATTTTGCTAAATTCTGCTTTTCGCTCGGCATCAGCCTGAAACGCATAGAAGTAATCGCGGATGACGAGGGCGAAATCGTAGAGGCGGTCCGACGCATGTCGAGGAACTATGACTTGGTTGTCACAAGTGGTGGAATTGGTCCCACTCATGATGACATAACCTACCAGTCGATCGCCAAAGCATTCGGACTCTCTCTGAAGCTACACGAGGCGGCGTTTGAACGCATGAAGCGTCTTTCCAAGCCGCATCCATCCCAGCCAAACTTTAGCTGGGACGAACCGTCTGCGGCGCTAACGGCGAAGAAGCGCATGATTGAGCTCCCCCTGGATGATTCGATACCAGACGATGAACAAGTAATATTTGTGAGCGACAATCTCTGGGTTCCCATTGCTTGCGTAAATGGCAACGTCCACATACTCCCTGGTGTACCAAGACTGTTTGAAAGCATGCTAGACGGCCTCAAGCCTCTCCTTCTGCCACGGTTGGCGGACCCTGAGGGCAAAGGGGTTTTGCGAATACTCATCTCTACGCCCATGGCAGAAAGTGCGGTTGCGGGATATCTCACGGAGCTCGCGGCCAAAACAGAGCCGAAGGGGGTGAAGGTCGGTAGCTATCCGCGATGGCAGAAGCAGCATAACACAGTCACGCTCGTAGGCCGTGATGTTGAGTACATGGAGTCGCTGGTGCCTGAGGTAGAAAAGGCGGTTCAGGGGCGGCGCGTGGCGGTTGAAGGCGAGGACGACACAGACAGCGGCGACGAGGGGGGCAAACCGGCGTCGGGCTGAGGAGCGCCAGGCTGTCTCGGTACATCGCTGGCTGTAAATATGGGGAGGTGTGCTTGGAGACGACATGTCGTCCAAATAGAATGGGATTACCACAATAGCCGTCAGCTGAGCTAGGCGCCTTCTCGAAGCCGTGTGGAAGACGTGCCGCGCTGATGTCGCGGCTAGAGTGGAGCCAATACCAGGCACGATAACGGCGTGATAGGTGATGGCGGTGACAACTGCGATGACTGCAGGCGCTTGCTTTCGACGGCCTGTCACAGTTTTGCTTTGATGCCTGGACGGATTAAACTATCCTGGGCAGCGTGGGCGACGGACGTCGAGCGGTGCTGCGGCAGGTCCCCTGTGCAACGTGTGCTGTTTTCGCCCGCATGCATTGGCTCTCATGTGAATGGTGGGTACGGCGATTGATACGGCGATGAACTATTACAGTACGATACAAGGGGAGCGGTTCAGCGGTATGTATCTACTCAGGGACATGACTAGCAGCTCGTCCCGCTGTCGAACTGTAGGAAGGTGCCTCTACACGAGAGGCCACATGCTGGAGCTTGCTCAATGCTCTGCCAGGATCGGATGGAGATTGGAGAGCACGTCCAGATGTCAAACGGCCGCTTTAAGCGCTGATGGGGATGGGGATGGGGATGCAATGTGACTGACGCGTCCACGTTCTCTCCCATCGCGGCCTCGCGTGCGGGCTGCAGAAGTGAGGACGAGGCGTCGGCGGCGGCGTGTGGTGATCTGGCGCCACGTCCAATCCCAAGCATCAAGATGCACCGTCCACCGTCCAAACCACAGTGCGCGCTCCCTGTGGTTCGAGTGGGCGTCTTTTTCGTTCCGCAAAGGCCAGCTGCTGCACCGCGCCAAGGTCAAGAGGTTCGCTACGAATCAGCGGCCCTCCTAGCCTCAGGACCCCAGACAGGCTAGCAGAGGGTCGTTTTTGCTTGCCGGCTCTGGTCGTCTCTGGTCGCCGCCGCTCTGCTCTCCGTCTATCCTCCGTCGAGAGCATCCAGCACTTCACCCGTCACCCCCAACGTTGAACGTCTGTCCAAGCGAGTGCCTGTGAGTGACATCGACGGCCGTCTGTCCATCGCACCGGCTTCAATCGCCAATCGCCCATCGCACCTGCCCGCCCACGCCTGCGCTCCTGCCTCCCTTGCCCTAGCTGCAACTTCCATTCCCGCGCTCATCACCTCGCCCACCACCCACGAAGCCCGGGTGCCGAGAAACCTCCAGCCAGCAGCAGCCTCACCCTCACGCAGCCATCCTGCGACAACTACCCCCGTCCATCCCCACATACACGCACAATGGCATCCAAGGTGTGTGTGCCTGCCACCTGCACCATAGGCATCGCTGACCGCACAGTTTCTCCGAGAGTACAAGCTCGTGGTAGTCGGCGGCGGCGGCGTCGGCAAATCGTGCTTAACCATCCAGCTCATCCAGAGCCACTTTGTAGACGAATATGATCCGACCATTGAGGGTGAGTCGCTGCGCATACCCGACGCGTGCGCGGGCATTGGGTAACACGAGCCAGATTCGTACCGCAAGCAGTGTGTCATCGACGATGAGGTCGCCCTGCTCGACGTGCTCGACACAGCCGGCCAGGAGGAGTATTCGGCCATGCGGGAGCAGTACATGCGGACCGGCGAGGGCTTCCTGCTCGTCTACTCGATAGATAACCGCCAGAGCTTCGAGGAGATCATGACATTCGAGCAGCAGATCCTCCGGGTCAAGGACAAGGACTACTTCCCCATGATTGTCGTGGGTAACAAGTGCGATCTCGAGAGCCACCGTGAGGTGTCGACACAAGGTATGCACATGTCTCAGTTGCATTTCCCCAGAGTTGCACCACCACATGCTAACCCTACCCAGAGGGCCAGAACCTGGCGCGGCAGTTCGGGTGCAAGTTTATCGAGACGTCAGCCAAGTCACGCATCAACGTCGACAACGCCTTCTACGACATCGTACGAGAGATTCGCAGGTACAACAAGGAAATGTCATCATACACGGGCGCGCCCGGCGCCGGAGGCCAGCAAAATGGCAGAGGCAAGCTGGACGTCGACGACGATGGCGAGAAGAAGGGCTGCTGTGGCTGCGTGGTCATGTAGGGAAAGAGAATGGAGAGCACGATGAAGATACCTCACTTGGCGGCCAGCCGTCGTATGCACAAGAGGAACAATGTTACCTCTAGCACGTCTGGCTGCTACAGCCCACCTGGCCTGCCGTGGCCATCTTTCACTTCTCCAACTAGTCTTTGGGTTCGCTTTTGGGGGCTCGGTGTTGACAGGATATCATGCTGCTGGGCAAGTCTCCGCACACGGACGGTGCTCGGCATATTTCCTTGGCGGATCGATTTATGCTAGTCGCGTGGCAGCTCCCACCGGCTCGCTCGTTTAGATCTTCTACTTATCTGTTTCCCTACTGGCATTGTGGTAAATTGTATTTTCTTGACTGTACCGACCGGTCTCGTGTCTCTTCTGATCCTGGGGTGCCATACGGGTGGTAGGGTGTGGCATGCTTGAATCCGATGACATTCTCCAGTTTCCATTTTCTTTTCCATCTTTCTACTTTTTTTTAACGTATTTAACCTACGTCTTTTTATTGCTACTACCTACGACTTTCTCCTGCTTCTGGATTTCTACCTCCTTAGAACGCCCTTTAACTTCTATGAAAATAATTCTTCTCCGTTTACTCAAGTCTGCACGTTCTTACCCAACTACAGCGTGCTCTGCCACTTTCCCCCGTCTTACTCGCTCTAAAGTTTCCAGTGCGGCAAAGCTCGCTCCCATTTGTCTTGTGTTGCCTCTCCGCACGCAGGATCCCTCGACGCATGGTGATTCAACGGCACAGCTCGCCCTCTACCTCACATCAACGCCACATCAACCGACCACCCACAGCTGCAGCTGCCATCATGCGGCGGGCCGGCCCTGCGTCCACATTGTCAAGTCCCAGCCCAATTGGAGCAGCACAAGCAACCCATCACAACTATGCGATGCGAGGCGGGTCTCAAAAGCACCAGTGGCAGTCGCTGAGCTTCATATAATAAAAAAGGACGTCCGAAAAAGCATACAGCCACCCTCGGAGACAGCGAGTGACCGAGCGAGCAAAGCGATATCCTATGTATGGGGTATTGCCAAGCCAAGAGAGCACACTGTGCATGATAGGTGATAGGCTCTGCTTACATGTATGTACATGTGCATGTGCGTCTCCATGTTCTCGCTCCTTCTTCAACCGGCGAGCCGACATCACATGGGCAGCGTCGCTTCCTTCTCAACATGACGATATCCCATCTTATGTCAGCGGCTCGTTTCGGCCCGTTCCTTTCATGATCATCCCATCCATCCCACTTGCATTGTTCAATCCCAGCCCTCCAAGTACTCCCTCCTCATGCACTACATTATTCATTGCATGACGAAAGGGCAAAGGTCGCCTACCTACCCAGTCCGTCGCATGCATCCCGCCAATCGAATCCATATCATTCCCCACCGTTTCGCTGGATCGAATCCCGGGGATTCGAGGTGTGGTGTGTGATATTAGCCTATAGTTGGGTGATGCTGGTGCGGTGCTGGCTCCAGTCGGTCTCCAGCCTCCCGACAAACCACCACTCGACTCACTCGATCTGTATGTATGCAGCGAAATGCACGTCGAGCGTTAAACCGTGGTTCGCGAACTGCGGGTGAGCTGTTGCGTGCAGATGTCGGGGTCAGGATGACACTCGACCGATGTGCTGGTGGATCATGGATAGGATAACGGCACCATGGGGTCTGAGATGGGATGCGTCTTTGCTCTCTTGGATTCGTCGACTGTTGTCGAACTCCGGCGCTATATCTATTACCGTCGTCCGAGGACCGACGTCTTTAACTCGCACACCCTAGTCGTATTGCTCCCACATGGAGTTCTGCCGTCTGCGGCGTAGGCTCACCGGGTCAGAAATGCATAATACCCGTCGATATACCGTATCTACTGGACAGGTATAGTACAGGCCGCATCAGCGGCCTCGCATTTCGTCTCACCGGCACGGCGACTGACGCGGTTGTAACGAACATATATGTAATATGTATGCATGTACGCCGTACGGCGTACCCGTTTAAAGGCCCGACTGGACGGTACCGCACCTGATTGGATGGAAATGCAACGGTTATTTTTCTGCACCCGGGGCCAATGATTAAACAGCACGCAGGGGTTTTTTTTTTCTTCTTTCTGCTTTTTTCGCCTGGGAAAGAGGCTAAAGGGGGGTTTGGTGGTTTGTTAGGGTGGGACAAAGTGTCGAAATGAGACGGGATGCGAGGGAGAGGGGTAGAAGCGCAGTGCCCATTGGATGGATGGATTGGTCTCAGACTTCTAAAGGCGTGTGGGGCACGGTTGAAAGGCTTCCCCATCCGTGCGTCAGAATACCTAGGGTTGATAGGCCTCAGCCTGACACTGAGACTGATCTAGATTTTAGAATCTGGAATCTCGATGGTCTAGCGGGTGTTAGTGTTTTCGATTGACGATGATGTTTGTTTGAGATGGGGCGATGGTGGGGAGCGAGCGAAGGGATGTCATGGCGTCGTGTGGGGGGGTTTCAAGTCGATGTTTGGGAAGAGAAGATGGATTCTATGAGGTGTGTGCGCGGAAACACGATCGCAGACCTTGCCTTTCTTAGGAGGGATTGGAAAAGGTAGTGTTGGTGGTGTGTTGGGAGATACAGTGCATATCGTTGTCGACCTCGAAAACCGAAACCCGTCCTCGCATTCCATCGATCATCCTCCCCCCCAAAATATCCACTTTTGCGTAACTATCCAAAAAACAATATCGATATTTTCCAACGTCGCATTGCTTTTCAGCTATGCGGTGTCCCATAACATCACCGCATTCGTCATCGGTGAGGACGATCCCGCTATCGATGAGGCACGGCAGACGAACAACGTGGCAGCCCTTCCCGAAGCCGATCCGTGTGTAGATCCGTGCCCGCAGACGGTGTTGCGGTAGGATGTTGTGTCTTGGTTTGAAACCCCGGGACAGAGCGGAGCTGAATTTTGGTGGTTTGCGGATGGGCAGCTGTGCGGTATACGGGGTATTGCTTTTTTTCCGTCTAATGAGGATTTGTAGGTATGCGGGATACGGGAAGCTGGATTTAGAAGGTTTTGCGATGGCGTGGTGAGTTGGGGTGTTTGTTGCGTGGAGGCTTGGGATGGGGAGGTTGTTGGCTAGCTTCATACCTATTTTGAAGCGTCTGATGGATCGTGGGTCACGATATGCAAACTGGAAGGATTGAGTCTGTATTGACAAGATATCAGGAACACATCATCCACCCTGCTTTGAAAAGGCTTCTACCTTGCCATCCAGTACCGTACCACCAGTAGTACTCCGCCTAGCAAGTAAGTATTCTTTCCAAACTTCCTTCACCTCCCCCCTTTCCCCTCTCAAATCCTCCTTTCGGAAACCCAACACTCAATCCTAAAAAAACATCTTCACCAGATCCGCTCATGAGTCATGAAAATCCTCACAGCATCCTTTCAATCATCATACTTCCACCCTGACTATTTTTCACTTCCACACAGCTCCCTCCTCCGTATCTGACATAAGCTAAGCGGGACCCGAGACGGAGTACATATATCGAACAAGCCATCCTCCAGTCCGGCTCGGCTCACAGCATGAAGTATCTCCCAAGGGATAAAATCGGGGCTGCGATAACTTTCCCGGAAGGTTTGAAGAGCCGAGCAGCACGAGAACATGGGGCGCTATGTTGCTCTTGACCAATATAGTTGGTCAGCTCGCCGTGCTGAGGAAGCGCTGACGCGCATTCATGTCGGTGAGGGAGATGGCAACTGGTGCTGGGGCTGGGGCGCAAAAAAAGACGAGGATGTTGCTCTCTCGATTATGAAGCTATAAGAGTGGTACAACTGTTCCCTATTTTGGGAGGATGTGAGGCTTGAGAGGTTGGCGTTTGGGGTTTTGAGGATCACGGTCGATGGTAATCAGATACGTGTGTAAGCTACAGTAAGCTGACTCACTCAGGCACTCAGGTCGCTTGACCATGGTGTAGCGGATGACGGGTAATCACATCTCATCTCTGAGACGGGGGCCGGGCCGGACCCGGGGGCTGCGGCGGAGTTGGATTCGAGGGGGCATGGGGCCTCTGTGCTCTTTTTAGCCATGGGATATCTGACAGCTGTCATGTCTTGCTGATTTTGCGTTTGCTGATGGTGAGATGGGGAGTTTCGTTCTTGTGGCCGGGGTATTGTAAGTGTAGTTTTTATAGTCTTTTGATATGCACTGAGAGATTCGGGAGGTTTATGAAAGGGAAAGTACATGTCTACTTTATCCTTCTTACTGCCCTTTTAGGGTGTGTCATCTATAGAGTATAGTTGTTTATTCAGGTCACTTCCTCACTAGGAGCTCGTATCAAAAACTACCGAAGTGGACTTTCCACACTTCGCCTCTGACTCTTTGTTTCTTGCCTAGTCGCTCTCCCTCTTACTTGGGAATGTGAAACCGTTGATGATTAGCTGAAGTCGACTCCACCGAGATTGAATCCATGAGTGAGAGTAAATTAACAAATGCGATTGTTGAAAGACGACGCTCCAAAGATATCGAAGTTTTTCACATTGATGTCATCGTGCAATGAAGTTTGCAGGCGCAACTGCCGTTTCAAGGTGGATAGGTCGTGTTCAAACACTATTGAATTGTACGCAGGGCACTATTTTCCTTCACAAGTAGCACAACTGCCCAAACAACAATACAGAAAAACCTCTACCTATCACCTCCATACTTCACTCCTACTAATTCAAGCCGGCCGATAAGGAAGCTACTCCCCCACTCCTGTCGCTCCCTCCCCATCTCTCAATGCCCCTACATGAACATATAAACACACCCTGACCGATCCGCACTAACGACCATCCCATACGGAACCTCCAACAACGCCACATCCATAACCATATCTAAATGCCCCTTAAGCAAATGCTGCTGCTGCGCGCTGATCAACCCACTCTTTGAAGAAGACGAGCTCTTCTGATACCCCGCTGTGGGCCGCTTCCCACCATCCCTACCACCACTGGTCCTTCCACTCCCAACAGGTTGCGCTTGCGACTGCATAAGCCGCTCTGTAACGACTATCGTGTCGGGTGTAGGTTGCGAGGCAACATACTGCGGTTTCGACTCCTCGGCTTCCATCCCGCTTACTATGATTGACGTTTCCGGGCGCGACGTGTCCCAATACCGCACTTTCCAGTCCGGGCCCGCGGTTAGGAGGAATGTGTGGGATTTCGAGTCTGGGCGGTCATCGATGGCTTGTGTGGCGACGACGAGGGCGCGGATCCCTTTCTCTGGCCCTGAACTTGCGGTCGGAAACATGGTTGTTGAGAATCTACCTAACATACCCCCGGGTTTCTCATCGTCCATGTCGATCAATGTCGTGCTTTTTGTGCCTTGGTCTTTACTGTTGCCCACACGATACACTTCTTTGCAGATCAAGCGTGTAAAGTCCCAAACGGTGACTTCACCTTGGCCTGTTCCGCCCGTGATATATAGGCGAGGATTCCGCACACGAGGCGGTAGGTGCAGACGGTGGATTGGCGCTGCGTTGTGGAAGACCCAGGCTTTGAGTCGTAGTTTGAAGCGTAGATCCCACAGGTCGAGGACGCCGTGGGATGTTCCGAGCAGAAGCCAGTGGGACTTTCGATCAACGCAGAAACAGGTTGGTGTGCCGTGGTCAAGTGGGTTTTTGAGTGTGAAGAGCTCGGTCATGTTTCGAAGATCGAGCGCGATTATGGTGGATGTACTAGTGGCGAGAACGAGGACGGATTTACTGTCTTCGTTGTAGTGCTCAGACCAAACTGCATGGTCGTTGTCTGGGAGTTGGTATTCACGGAGAAGACGTGGACGGCCAAATTTTCGGCTCCCGTCATTGCTGTCGTAGCTATCCATGCGGACAACGTGCACGCTGCCGTCGCTGCCGGTGGCGACGAATGAGTAGGTTTGCTCAACGAAGACTAGGCTGGTGACTTTGACGCCTTCGCTGAGTCGGTAGGTCTGTCGGGATCGTCGACTTACGTTTCGCTCGAGGCGAGATGTGTCCCAAATCTTCACTGTTCCGTCATCAGACCCAGTGATGAAGAATGATTGGTCTGGAGCAACTAGGATCCGGTTCACAGCAGCTGTATGCTCGCTGAAGGTTGCAACCAGCGTTCCTTCTGGCCGCCATGGGACACCAATGGGCGAGTGATGTGCGTCTTTGTATTTGATTGGCTGTGAACGAACCGGCGGCTGAATTCTTGTACCAAACTCCATCTCACCAGAGGGATATCTCTCAAGTAGCATGGAGTCCAATAGCTTCAACACGGCCGGGTCGTTGCCGGTGTAGTTGTGTGCGTCTCGGAATCGTATTCGTGAGGGACTGTTGTGCCCTTGCTCGACGCTAAACGGTGATGGTGGTTGGCGGGTGCGACTAGCATCTCGCGCAAGGTTTCCGTCCACCTTACCTAGAGCATTTGCTGAGGTAGTACCAATTTCAGCCAACGCTTTATCGCCGCGATTGAGTAGACTCAAAGCACTACCTTGATGTCTCAGTGGATGCATGTGATCTCCTGCTAACGACCCAATAGGAGATTGGGTTGCAGACCCCCGAGGAACCTGGAGTGAGTTTCGTCGAGGATCAGTGATATCAGATGACGGTGAATCTAAGCTAGAGCGAACGTCGCTCGGAGACGATGTAATTTTCTGTCGCGTAGGAATGGATATGCGTCGCCCTCCGCCTTCCTCCCGAGCTAAGCGTTCAGCTTGCGTATCAGCGTGAGATAGTCTTCGTGAAGTCAGTGCATCGGCGTCTGTTGTGGAGGCGTCCAACAATGCGTCTCTAAGCGTTTTTGGCTGTTGCCCATCATCTTGCGCCCCCGTGCTGCGCGCTTGTTCAATGGTGCTTCGAGCATTTTCGAACAAGACAGTGAGAGGTTTAATGTTCAGGTCTTTCAGCGCGACGATATTATTAAATCGGGAAGGAGCAGCAGTCGTAGAATCTAGCCGTCGGCGATGAACGACCCTCCAGATGAACTCGCGCAGTGCAACGAGTTTGAACTCATCTTCTGTTGTCATGCCAGCATTCTTTAGTTTCTTGATCCACAGCTCATCCTCTTCATTCTTCTGCATGCGATAAAGAACCTTCTGATCTAACTCCCGCCCGGAGATGGCCGGTAGGCTATCGTCCGATGAACCGAAGCTGAAGGTTTGCTGCTGCCTAGCTGGAATCCAGAACAGCCCTTTCGATGAAGACATGGCCCAATTTGACGCCATTTCCATGATAATTTTAGGCAGCGGTCTCTTAAGGGAATCAAGTATTCGCAGTTCCGAGAAGTCCGAAGGTATCACCTTAAGATATGGCCTGATGAGGTTGACCAGAATGCTGTGTGTATCTGCCACCGAAAGATACTTCGACGCAGCTGATATGAATTGAGCTGCCGCCTCGCGGATCCAGTTGTTGGGATGCATTGTCAGTCGGGCTACGATGTCTACCAACTCCCATATCTTTGATCTTTGAAACAAGCCCAGCTCAGCAATCGAAGAGAAAGCTCGAATGACCTTTTCAACCACGTATTCTTCCGGATCGGTGAGTGCCTGCACCATCAGCGGCAGGATGTACCCTTCTAGACTGGCGCCACCAACGAAGACAGCAACACCAACTATTGCCTCAAAGAATGCACACTTCAACATCCAATCCGGGTCGTTCAGATACGTATTCAGGTGACTCAACACAACATCGTTGGCTCTGGGGCTGCCAAAGAAGACGCAAAGTTCTGACACAGACTTGAGCATCGCACGGCGCACAGAAGCATCCGGATCTGTTAGAAGGGCCTTCGTATGCGCTTGGAATGCACTGACAAGACTCTCTCGATCGAGATCAAAGCGATTTCGATGAGCTGAGGATGTCAAGTCTTCTTCCGTCTCTGGGTCGAGGGAAGAAAGAGTGCCACCTGCACGGAGAGCTTGAATGATGTCGAGGTACCGTGCGGCAGTCGTTGCTAGTGTACCAATGCACCAAGCATAGTGCATACGAACAAGCGGAGATACGCCTGAACCGGCATCCGAAAGATACGGCTCTAGCCGTGGTAGTACGTATTCGGGTATCACGTAGGCGTTGATGGGCGAAACAACGTGGACCATGGCGAGGATCTGCGTCATTGTTCGCAAAGCCGCGACCTTGACTTGTTCGGATTTATCCATCAACAATGGCGCCACATATGGTACCACGCGATCTAGCTTAGCCTCGTCCGTGAGCCTTTCTGCAAATGCCAACAGCAGTTCCAACCCTCGTAATCTGGCTGCCGCTCGAGCAGTTCCTCTCAAGCAAGATACGACAATGGTCAGGAAGATGAGGTTTCCATCGTCGACAGCAAGACTTGGAGTTGGCGCAGCCTGATGTTGGTAATTTGGAATGTCGATGCAGAGGGGGAAGAGTTTCGCGTTGGGCTTAGGGGGCGAGTGCTGCGGTCGTGATGATAGATCCCCCTGGTTACTTGTAAGAAGATGCGAAATCTTGTCAAAGTCACTGAATATTTGCTCTATCCGTTCATCAGGCTCCCCAAGATGTTCCGTCGCGGTGGTGACTGGTTTGCGCCCAGAAGATGGATCCGTGATGGAGTGCATATACTGTTGAAGGAAGCCATAGAAGTAGTGAGGGAAAACTTTGCCGCGCCAATGTTCAAGATAGTCTTCCGCAGACATGCGTGAGTTTGGATCGGCCTGGATCATATGGATGATGAGATCTCGAACATCCTTGTCCTGGATCTTACTGAGATGCGAGTGAGCGGGGTCATACTCTCCTTGACGGTATCGGAAGAGCTGGCTGAGGGAAAAGATGGGTGATTCCAGGAAGAGCTCGGCGATGACGCAACCGACGCTGAAGACGTCCATTGCCCATGTGATGATGCCTTCGCCCTCTGGCTGCGTCCCTGGTCCCAAGAAACGTTCCGGTGCGAGATAGCAGGTACGACGGCCTGACATGTCGAAGTAGAAGGAGAAGTCGGCTGGATTGTCTTCGGGCAAGTATGCTGGCTTGTAGGAAGCGGAGAAGTCGGTGAGATACAGCCAGTTCCACGATGTTACAAGCACATTTTCCGTCTTGATATCGCCATGATAAAGGTTGCGAGCATGGCAATCCCGGACAGCGCACAACAGCTGGAACGAGAGCCATTTCTTTTCAATCTCTTCGAGAAACGGACGGGTGCTCAGTCGATCATACAAAGAGCTGTGAATGTATTGCCGAACAAGATAACCCCCAACGGCCGTTTCAATGATGCGATTATAGCCCAGAGCGTTTGGAATGTCAGCGAGCAGCCTCCGTTCCTCTGAAGAGGTGTTAGCAAATGTTAAAGTCGTGAGCAGGGAGAGGAGTATCGCACCAGAGAGACGCTTGGCGTATTGATCGAGCTTGAAGTTTGCATATGGCTTCATCACCACTCTCGTGACGACCAAGCCATCTTTATGTCGCGCTCGAACCGACTTCATGAACCGGGCGGCTCCTAGAGACTTTTCATATTGGAGGTCTGAAAGCTCCGGCACGTCGATGTTCGCGGAACCCGCAGAGAGGGTTGTGAGGGAGAAGCCTTGGCCCATTTTGATTGATGGTTGTCAGGAAGTTGATGGTTCGCGGTGTGAATATGTAGGCTATGGATGTGGTTGCCTCATGTTGGTACTCGTCGCCAGAACTTGGTCCGCACTCTGTCATTCACCGTTTCATCATCGTGCTATTATCGAACAGCTGTGAAGAGGCTAGAAGTGATTGCGCAGGCAGTCGTTGTTGCTATCGATCATGTGCAGTGTAGGTCGAGGTCATCTTTCATCAACGCCTTGCAGGGTCCTTCCGCGACCATACCGAAACAGGCAAGGCGCTGTCTCGTCGCCGCCTTTCCACGCAACACGTTTGCCCACTTTCTCTTCCAACATCTCCCACAATGCCGGCCAACGAAAAGAATGAGCACGTCGTGTTCTTCCACCCAGACCTGGGAATAGGAGGAGCTGAAAGATTAGTCATTGACGCCGCGGTTGGACTGCAGAACCGCGGCCACAAAGTCACCATCTTTACGTCGCATCGCGATCCCCGCCATTGCTTCGACGAGGCCCGCGACGGTGAGCTTGCCTGCTATGCTTTACGATCTCCCGCCGCTTATTTCGGACGAAGGTAGCTGAGACTTTTCCCTCGACGCAAAGGTACCCTCGATGTTCGCGTACACGGAAACACGATTTTGCCGCCGACAATTCTAGGTCGATTCGCCATTCTATGCGCCATCTTGCGCCAGGTGCATTTAATATTGCACATCGCATTATTTACCAATATACTTGCGAATCTGAAGCCTACCGCCTTCTTCATCGATCAGCTCAGCGCTGGTATACCCCTCCTCCGCATACTGCAACCGAGCATACGCGTCCTCTTCTACTGCCACTTTCCGGACAAGTTGCTTGCAAAGAAGGGGGGATTTTTGAAGACATTATACAGAGGGCCATTTGACTGGCTTGAGAGCTGGAGCACCGGATGTAGCGATACGATTGTTGTGAATAGCAACTTTACAAAGAGCGTGTTCGCCGACGCCTTCCCGGGCTTGAAGGACAGGAAGCCTGGCGTAATCTACCCCTGCGTAGATACGCAGACCGAGAGTGCTGTTGAGGAGATCAAGCCGCTGTGGGAGGATAAGAAGGTCCTGCTGAGCATCAATCGCTTCGAGAAGAAGAAGGACGTTGCGCTCGCGATCAAGGCCTTCGCAGGCCTGTCCACACAGGAGCGCAAAGACGCAAGGCTTGTCATAGCAGGAGGCTATGATCCCCGAGTCGCCGAAAATCTATCTACCTACACTGAGCTCTGTGAATTAGCCGACTCGTTGAAGCTGAAGTACGCGACTGCGAAGACCGTCATCACCGCGCAAGCAATCCCCAACGACATTGCCGTTCTGTTCCTTCACTCCGTTCCAAACGCATTCAAAGCCACTCTTCTTTCCACGTCTCGTCTCCTCGTCTACACCCCGCGCAACGAGCATTTCGGCATCGTTCCGCTCGAAGCCATGCTTGCAGGCACACCGGTGCTCGCTGCCAACGAAGGTGGTCCGACAGAGACCGTCATCACCGGACAAACCGGCTGGCTGCGCGATGTGAGCAAGGTGGGAGACTGGACCGAAGTCATGCGCATCGCACTAGAGGACGGCGAAGGCGAGACTCGGCTGAAGAATATGGGTAAATGGGGGAGGCAGAGAGTCATTTCCGAGTTCTCGAAAGAGAAGATGGCTGAGACGATAGAAACGGAAATTCGGAATATGAAGAAGAAGACGGTGCGTCCGCCTGTCACGCCTTTTGAGGCTGTCGTGTTAGTGGTTGCGCTCATGGGTGTGATGGCTGCGGCCAGTATGTGGTTTGTCATCACACAGTATCAAGAAACAAGTAAGATGTAAGATATGCGTGGTCATGTAGAATAGGAACATGTAGAGTAAACTATGAAAACTACGGCGTACTCAAGCTACTTGCGCTCAAGCGTGTGTTCGAAGAGTCATGACCACGATACTGTCTCGTGTATCTCGTAAAGAAATAAGACTAGCACATTATACCAAGTACACGCTTCTCCTCACCATATTTAATCACAACTCAATACGTTACGCCAAAATGGTAGTTCATCCCTTGTCCCAAAAAAAAACGCTAAGGACCCACCCTCGCTTCAACGCACAACCTCTAATAAAAATTCACCCACGCAATCTCGAAAGGATACTCAAAGCTCCTAGAACAACGCAAAAAAAAGAACGAGGCTAACAAAGGTCGTGCCCGGGCTCGAACCGGGGTTGCCGGAAGTTATTGATTTTGATGCTGATCAAAATCCGGAGTGATCACCACTACACTACACAACCTTCGAAGTGTTGACAAGAATCATGGCAAAAATTGCTTTTTATAAATATATATATGAGTAAATAATGTAATGACCAGCAGGTTCAGGATAGTTGAGGGGGTGGGTGCTTTGGGGGGTTGAGTATGGTTGGTTGGGCTGTAGTGCGGTAGTGATAGTGGGGCGTTCACGTGGTGGCGGGGACGGAACAGGGCCGGATGGGTGGATATCCGAGAGGGGATGCGGAACGTGGATATTTCGTCGCATGTTTAGTTGGTCTGGAATGTGTAGTTTCCGCAGGTGGGTCTTGAGATGATTTTATCATATCTTTCATAGGAAATTGATGGTTGGTTAAAGTACCCCTGGCTGAGAGTTCGCTCAGCTCCTGTCGCCTCCGATCTGAGTGATGCATTACTCAATTTCCATCATTACTCTAGACACGACTTCATTTGAAGTTTGGCCAACGAGATATACTTCAAGAATGCATCTCCGGGAGGGAGGAGAAAATATTAATAAACCTTATAGACTGAGACGCTACGATTGCTTGTGTTTGGCTATCTCGAGACACCGCACGTCGACACTGACTGCAAGCGGAAGCTCCAAATGCAAACACAATACTGAACACCTTAACATTCTCGCATCTGAGTAATCCATAGTCTTTCTCTCCGTTCTTCCAAAACTCAAATCCAGTGTAGCTTAACCGGAATACGCTGAAAAATGCAAGTGACGTCTCCCACAGTCCCCAAAACTGACCATTCAGTATCACGAGTACCATCTATCAGTGGCTTCTCGAGATCGATTGAACTCTTGTACTCCCGGATCGATACATCGACAGAAGAAAGAATCGAAAGGGAGGCACGCAACACGCTCAAAGAACGAGCATCTAGCGCCTACGTCATAGACTTTCCCATCCCAACTAAATTCAAACAACCCCTTCCCCAGTCCCCCTCCCCTATCGCGAAAAATAAAATGCCGTCAAGCACAACCAAAACCCACCGCATGCACTACCGCATCGGCCGAGGCGAAACCCTCGTCCTAACCTTCGAGCCCTACAAGTCCGAAATCCTCCCCTTATGGCGCTTCAAAACGTCTTCCATCGCGACAAAATCCTCCCAAGCCATCTACTCCAAGTTCCTCGACTATGATAAAAACGATGACTTTGTGGGCATGGACATGTGTCGCAAGTTTCTTCAGATGGGCATGACGCGTGCGAAGCGATACGCGAACCATAAGGGAGGCAAGAAGTATGGGAAAGATGGAGAGGAGTTGGAGAAGAGTATGGGGCATGAAGGGAGGGAGGAGAAGCTTGAAGCGAGTCGGATTTTCAGGGAGGTGTGGGAGAGGGCGAAGGGGCATAAGGGGTATCGGGTGAAGAAGGAGTTGTTTTTGAAGGAGCAGAGGGAGTGGGAGGAGGAGACATGAGGATTGAAGGAACGTGTCCAGTTGAAAGAATGGTATAAGAGTGCTGGACTACCATAAGGATTGTGTAATAAACCCCAGGCGTTTAACTAGATTAGTTGTTTTTAGACGCCTCAGGGACTAGGTCTAATAGAGAGCCTAGGCGTATTTCTTAAGAGGGCGCTTTTAGATAACTTAGATTTCTATTTTAGTTAGAGTAAGGTTAGATATAAATTAGAGAAGAGGCATATAGCAAGAATTATTACAGGCGCGCTTAATAGTGCTTTATATTATCTAACTTGTTTCTAATAAAGTATTGTAGCAGGTCTTTATAATACTCTAAGCGCTGTATAGTTAGTATAACGGATAATTTAGAGGGTTGCATAACTTGATGCCACTTGTAAGGGGATATTGAGTAACAGGAAGGCTCGAGAAATGAGATAGCAAAGGGTAGTATTCGGTCAGATATAAGACGAATCCTTAGGGGAGTCGTAGAGCTCTGAGGGGAAACTATATACTGGGAGGCAGTCAGGTGACTGCGAGGGCCGGGTATGGCCCGAGCTGGTGCCAGGTAGGTTCCGAGGGTGAATGGGCGTGACACCACTCTAGTCTATTCTCATCAAGCAACATAGACTCTATCATCCATCTGCAAAATCTCTCGCATCAGAGGATGACCATCAAAGCGAATGTTGAGAAGATAGCTTCGCATACTGGCTCGAAGACAGGCGAGCATTATCACCGTATAGTTGACAACAATGGTTTCGTCCTTGGGCTGCCAGTCCGTATAAAGGTCCTCCATGTCCACCGGATAATCTTGAACTCCACCAAAAGGAAGTTTCACTTTAACATAACCTGTTCTCAGAGCTACCTCAAGAGATGCAGAGATCGATTTGTCGAAGTGCCGAGCTGACTGGCGCACGAAAGTTGCGAATTCCTCGTTGGTTATCAGTAGTACCCCAATTATGTCATTTATCTTGGGGTTGGAATGACCAGAGCGAAAGAGGATTTCATCGAGCGCGTAGAACTCGGTATGCGACGGGATGGAAATGCCGCTTTGCTCCCTGCGGACCAGCTTATCAACCTCAGTCAAGGTATCTTTGAGACGTGTCTTTTCCTGCTGCACAACGTCGAGGCGTTCGACATTTTCTCTCACCCGAGCTAGTAGGTACAGAAGCTCGCGTCCAGCAACCTCAAGGAGCTGGATACAGTATGCAGAAGAACCACCACCAATGAGGTACCCTTGAGGGTGCCAGGGTAGACTAAACAGTCCATGGGCAACCTTCTGCGCATGTGCTCTCCAGAAAAAAATGTTGCTAGGATGAGTACCTGCATTATCGGTCTTGGAAGGCGTATCCAGTCGAAGAATGGGTCAATGAACGTCACGCTCATGTTCATCCTCAAGTCTGCTAAGCCACTCTGATCCAATGTCTGTGGCTCAAAGGCCAACACATCTTGGTTCATCTGCCCGAACGTACTTCTTAATCGCTCAAGCTCAGTATCCTGACCGGTGACCTTCTCCAATCGTAATGCGACCGGCTCTTTCTCCTAGTTAACTGTACTTAAGCGGCTCGTAGAACGTTTTCGAGTTGTTTCATCGCGACTGTCTGCTCTGGAAATGACCTCGGTAAAGTAGCTGTCCACTCGCGTGTGGGTGTGGGCGCGTGGGGCTGTACCAATATCCATAGGATGGCGGTCAAACTCTAGTTCTTCCCCTACCCATAACTCAATCAAGGCAATGTATTGCTGAGAAGGTAATGGCATACAGCCAATTGCTAGCATGAAAAGATCCCGCAAAGAAAGCCTCTCGCCCTCGATCCCAGCAAATTCGGATTTGGGAAGCGGCAAGAACATGGCGATAGAGGATTCCGATAAGCCAAGGTCGGAAACTTTCTCAGAAATCTTGATCTGGCCGGTCGTACCATTCAAAGCTACTCGAGTTGACCAGGTGGCGGATTCAACAGTGTTGTCTTCGGATGTATCTTTCTTCGGTGTCTGGAAGCTAATCGACAAGGATTTGTTGCGTTTTCTCCTCAAGGGTCTGCTGTCTTTCGTCGAATATCTCCCGATGAGGCCGATGATCAAGATCCAAACTCGGTGTACGGGGAGGATTACTGTGCCGCAGTAAATGACTAGATTGTTGCCCTTGTCGAACGTTACTCCATATGCGAGTAGCAGGCTAGCAAACTGAACCCAGGTTGCTCTGGATTCGGCCCCTTGAATCGCGCTGTGTTCCAGACTAGGACCGGATTCTCTGGCATCTGGTCTAGAATTGGGGCACTAATGCGACGGAAGAGACGGACATCGGAGCCCACGAAGCGGATACCGGAGCCGATAAAAGGTTGTTTCGTATCTCCCGCGTCATGGAGTGCCTTGTTCCTCTCGGTTCGCGCCGCAGCCCATATCAAGAAAGGACCGATAACAGCAGTTAGCGCGACGAGACCAATGCATACTGCCACCCAGGTACCAATGGTGCCCGCAAGTGTCACGCGGTCCGTTTCAGCCATGGTTATGGCTTTGAGATTAAGTCTTCAAAGAAGTTAAAGTCGTGTAAAGAGCACTGCGTCGGTGTATCAGAAATAAAAAACTACAAAACGATATGATCAATGAATTACCCCGCACCTGACCCCGCACCTGAGTTTACGAATAGGGTATCCATTGGAATCTAAACCAGGCTGACGACAAGTTCAGCTTTGTATATCAAAGCCCTGATAAGTCAGGTCGCTTCCAACTACCGGATAGAAAAAAGTGGGGAGAGCGAATACGAAAGTCGGGAGCTCGACGGCTTTTTCTTTTATGTCTGCATCTCTGGCCTTCAGATCGAATTCATAACTGCCGAATCAAGAGGTTCTTACCATGTGCCATACTTCATCAGGCTGATTCGTTGACCGGCATGAGCACATGGCCAGGCTGAAACCCAGTAGCGCCAATTTTTATAAAGACTCGACCCCCTCCAATTCTTCACACAAGAGACAGATAGCTTAATTAATTATTCATGCGAAGCTTCTCAATAATCCCAGCTACCACTTCCTGACAGGCTCCCGTTCTCCAGCTCTCTATCGACTACTGCACCGACTGTGAGTCGGAGAATATCTGTACTCTTAGCAGTAAAAAGGATCTTGGTTCAATTTGTAAGTTGAGACAAACGTGATGTTGCTTCCGTGAAACAAGGCAAAGGAAACATCAAAATTCACCGTTAGTACGTTGTGGTGTTGTCAAGTCAGAAGCGCAGTAACGAACAACACAGACAGACGAAGGAACACAACTTATGCCTGTGGACTACCAGCAAGTTACTGTGAACGTACCTACTAGTAGTATTTACTATCCTAGGAGGGAGAGCGATGACGGCGGTCACGACCACTACCACGACTGCGAGAGCGTGAGGTTGAGATCGAGCTCGAAAGTGAGCTCGAAAGTGAGCTCGAAAGTGAGCGTGATTGTGAGCGTGAACGGGTAGGATTGTTACCTAACACGTTTCGAAGATCGTGTACGAAATTCCTCAGCGGGTTGTGCCCGGTGAGTGACGACGATTGTTTCCACGACGAGGATTTCTACCTCGACGCTCGCCTTCTGCGTTCGCGATATTTACCGAAGCTTGGATCACTAGGTTGAGCTGTTCTTCTTCGGTGAGGTTGGAAATTGGTGGATGGTGCTGGTCCCTAATACAATTTCGACCCCTGCTCCCATTGGCCATTGCTCATGGAATCCAGGAGCCCCATTTGCACCTGTTCATCCTCCGTGAGGCCAACAGCTGGTGGGCGATTTCGATTTCGCTCCCCGCGTCCCAACTGCCTTCGTTCCCGGTCCCTGCGCTCTCGTTCCAGACCTTGTTCCGCACGCGTTGCGCTCTCTGCTTCTGCAGTGGCTATGGAAGCCATGAGCGCTTGCTGCAGCTGCTCGGCGGCGATGAGATTGGAGAAACCTGGTTGGCGGCGGATTCGTCTCTGATTTTCTGGAGGATTTGAGTTGTGCCTTCGTCCATGGTGCCGTCGTTCATGGTGTCTAGGTCCAAGATCCCGGGCACTACTTAGCCAAAGCAGAGCTCTGCCGTTGTGATAAGTTTCACCATTGCCATACCCATTCTCATCACTCGGTGGAAGTGTCTTGAATTCCCCTCCACCCTGCGAAAGCTCGAAACGGTGTCGAATGGTTAGGTCGTTGATATCCTCCCACGATGATTTCATGAACCATTTTCGGAAATCTTCTGGATTCAATGTCTTCATCTGCCCGTCGCAGGGGGTCTGCAGATAGAAATCTTTGATGCGGTTGCCTCGAACATGGCTCAAGGTGACTTTACCACCGAAGAGCCACTGTTCCAGTGAATGGCCTAACTCACTGTTATTGTGACTGAAGTAGGCGCAAGGTTCTCTCCTACCAGAACGGAAAAGCAATTCCCCCAATTCAGGTCGACCACATGCTCTTTGAGCGTAAACTGCGTGAGCTATCTCATGGAGCAAGATAACGGTAACACCTAAGTGATAGCGGAAGTAGTCATTATCAGTAGGTGGACCGTTGAATCTTGGACTCAAAAGCCAGTAGACATATTGGGAGTTGAGACCTATGCACGCATGCCATGGCCAAGGGCTACCCCCTCGAATGACCGCATTTAGTGGATCGAACTCAGTCACAACAGTGTCCATTGTACTATGACAAATACCGAGTATTCTCCTGTTGGACGGTGGCAGTACATCTGGTCGCCAGAAGAAAGTGATGTTGTCTGCCAGCTTATCCAGCACGGCTAACCAGTCGGCACGTGCTTGTGCACTTTCATCCTCGTCTGGACTATGGCGAAGATAGAACTTATCCAACGAAGGATCGACTGTAGGAATCCCCTTTATCAAATGATGCCAGTATCCACCAGTATCTGGATGTGTTAGAAACTTCGAGGCAAGAGTGAGCGAGGGTTTGAGCGCCTCCCATGCCTCACGACGATAACCACGGAGTCCAGGATGCTGGTCCCAGTTTTCGAATCGAAAGATGCGGTGGATTTCCATATCGAGGTATTGGGAACCGGGACCGACATGCTGACTAGTGTAGTTTATTGGACCGGCATCTGGACAGTTAGCAAGCCCCTCGAGAAGATCAATTATGTGCTGGTCATTGGAAAGAACTTCAAAGAGACCATTGCTAATGGTATGATCGGACGACATTGTCCGCAAAGTCGCGTTTGACCAGGTTGATTGGTTCGTGTTAAAGAATAAGGTAAGTTTGTATATTGACAAGAAACTTTGTGGGTTGAATGAAATATATAGGTACGCGGATTGAAGAGACCTGGCATTGTGCAGAAAACTACTTTCCAGCTAAATGACAGACTACCATTGTACAGTAAAGACAATGCACAATGTCTGTAACTTCCAATCCCGGCGGGTGTAGACAGAGTAGTATGTAAACAAAATCGGTGGACATCGGTCTCAGGTGGTAAAGAAACTAGCGGTAGTGTTCCCGCGCGGGTTAGAATCCGGTTAAAGCTCTAGTAGAACCGTGTAAACACTGGTTTCCGGCCAGCTTGACCGAATGACAAAATAACAGTACAGAGCAATCCTCGAATGGGACCTGTACGCTTGTGGTCGCATGCCGTCAATCCAAAGATGGTATCTATTTTTGCTGTCATTTAAATCGAGTGTCTCGATAAAGAAATGCGAATTGTGTACAAGGTAAAATGTAGAAGCCTCGGCTAGTAGAAGCGGTGTCTCAAATGCGAGTCTAGAAGTGCTGGGACGATACCGCGGGAGCTGAGGTGGTAGGAGAGTTTGAAAACATCAACGTCCAGAAAAGGGCGCTAGTGACTAAGCTCTATCTTGGCATCTAGGCTGAACATCGCCAAATTTCGTCAACGCTTTCAAGTCCTCTAATACCCCGCGTCGCTCTCTAGAACAATCCGAAACACGCATCAAAAATTGTAGTCGCCAACCACGACTTCTTGAGTACAACAGAGCAGATCTAGTCCTCGCCAAAATGAGGCTCACTACCGACCTAATCAATAACTCCCTCTCCTTCATAAACTGTGTCACGGAGCGTGAACTCGATCTACGAGGTGCGTATGAAAAGGACAGATACTACACTTGAAGAGCTGAATTGATATCAATCCATAACTCCAGGCCACAAGATCTCTACCATCGAGAACATGGGTGCTGCGCGCGTAAGTCTTCCGCCCGTCGCATTTGGAAAACTAGCCACTCACATAATGGTTCTAGGACAACGACGCAATCGACTTCACCGACAACGACATCGCGCAGCTCGGCAACTTTCCTCTGCAGCCCCGCCTACGAACCCTCTTCCTCGCCCAGAACCGCATTACAAACATTCAGGCAAATCTCTCGTCGAGTATCCCGAACCTGACGACGCTGGTTCTCACCAAGAATAGGTTGGCTGAGCTGTCGGATCTCGATCCTCTGGGCGGGTTCAAGAAGCTGGTGTATCTGACGTTGATTGGAAACCCTGTGATAAGCAAAGAGGTGCGTACACAACAGTTCCCTCCTTTAATATGCGCCTAATAAGGGTAAGGTTGCGCGATTGACGCCGGAGGAAATATAGAAAACGGCGGCATACACATTGTCAAAATGAAAGCTCACACATACTAGAACTACCGCTACTGGGTCCTCTACCGCGTCCCCTCGGTCCGCTACCTCGACTTCATGAAAGTGCGCGACGAAGAGCGCCGCAAGGCCACCGAACTGTTCGGTACTGCTAACGAACCTACCGAGCTAGCGTCAAGGATTATGGGCATCAAATCCAAGGGCTTCGTCGTCCCTACCTATACCAACGGTCCCGACACACCGACTAAGGAGCGCATTTGGACGGAGGACGAGAAGAAGAAGATGAGGGCGGCTATCAAAGCGGCAGGCAGTCTTGCAGAAATGGCGAGGTTGGAGAAAGACTTCGCCGAGGGCCGGATACCAGCGTACGTGCTCGATGGCGGAGACCCCATGGAGACGTAAGAGGAGGACTGGGGGAACATGGGGAAATGCATACTCGTAGACGGCGACGAATGGTACCGTGAAATCAGATTGAATCAAGGTCTCCTTCATTCTGAGAGCTCCAGGTTTGGGGAATGGAGGTGCATTTTGCGCCCATGGACGGTTGGACATTTTGCGAAATCAAGGATCTCGTCGGTCCTGTGCCTCCATCGTTACCAGTGGGAGCATACACCAACATCATTCACATTCGTACTGAGTTGGAGTTGAAAACACGGCACGTCACCACCGCGGCGAGCAAATCGTCAGAGGAGGGATTTGATCATTCGGGAGTCGCAAGTCATAGTTCTCTAATGCAACAATGACCAAAAAAATGAACTCAAAAGCCACAAAATACACGTCTCTGGTTACGCAGCCTCTAGACTACGTGCAGGTGGAACCCAAGCTAACGCTAAAGCAGCGACCAAGTAACTATCTCGATATTGAATCATACAGGACACATGCATGCTTTGTACCACAGCCACCACATGTTGTTTCACCCCCGTTCGGTAACTACGACATCAGCGCCCACGTTCCCTACGATTCCCAGCATCCCAAGTTCTGGAACAAGGCGTAGGTAAGGCCACGCAGCCCGCGCCTCATGTGTCTTGGTGGCGCAAAAAAAGAAATGACACGACGACCATGAGGAAGAAGCAAATTGATTCTTGGCGGTTGGATGAATCCGTAGGAAATCAGTTTCTCCAAGCAAAGCATCAGAAGTCGAAGCCGCACTGGCTGATTTGTTTCCCTGCGACCGCGTCGTATGCTCACAGAAATAGAATGCACGCCACCGCAAGTACATCACGCCTCTAAATCACCGCTCCTCGACCTTCAACCCCCCATCATGATTCGGCCCACCGTGGAAAAAGAAATTCAAAAATCATATGCAGGTCAATATAAACATTGCGGCTCCGTCGCAACCCATCTGCATCGCCCCTCGCTTGGAAGAACACGGCGGCAGAACTCCTCAGGCCAAAAAGTAAAACGCGAGCGCTGCAGCATCTACCGCTCGCGGAGCACTATATGCCATCGGACTCCTGACCCGGTATAAGGGTCGATCTTCCGGATTGCGTATGCTATTTCCGTTTGTGGCTGCGGTGGTATAGTGCTCCTGTCTCGAAGAAGGTCTGTTGATGCAGTTTGTGGATGAAGATTTATCCAGCGCGGCGTATATCTAGGGTTCAAGTGAGGTGAGGCGGGATCAGAGATTGGAGATCAGGCTTAAGACGGATGGTAAGGTCCCGTTCTATGTTCTATCTTGCCAGCTGGGGCTGGGGGAAAGTCGGGAGTCTGGGGCGCATAGGCGAATTACATCCCCGTTGATTCCAGGGCGGATACGAAGCGGGGTGCGTTGAAGGGTATGGCGGTGGTGTGTAATAATAGCCGGGGTTTGCGCCGAAGGGTGGTGTGAAGGGTTTCTCAGCGGAGAAAGGACGTGATGCGAAGATTTTGTAAGATTTCTGAGGGTCTGTGACGCTGATGTTCGGTTGGTGTTGTTGCGACTCGGGGTAATTCCACAGAAGAGCACAGTCCAGGCGCTCGTCATTGGGACAAGCTCCGGTATCGGCTGGTACTGCATGCCATTCCTCTGCAGTGTGATGTTAGACAAGTGGGCAGGTTTTCTGGAGTTTGGAGGATGTGCAGGAATGCGTGGATCGTGAGATGGTGAGTGGATGGAATATGCAAGGAAAGAGTATTGTGTGGTCCACTTTGTGGTTCATTGTCGCAGAGGGCGGCAAGAGAGGCACGAGAGGGAAAGTACGCAGGTGAAAAAGCAAATTGATGGTTTGCATTGCTTGGGCGTTGTTTATTTGCGTGTATGTGAAGTGCCGTTGGTCAGGCTTGCCCGTTATGGATAAACTGGTCACTTGTGACAGGTGAGCCTCATACCAAGCTTCGTTGTTTGGCTGAGAATAATGCTCTAAGCTGTGCGTGTTCGGTCAGCAGCCTCCGGTCGTACGAAATTATGACTCATGGTGACAGGGAGCTGCAAACAACCGTTGGTGTCGATATCAACCCGTCACCTGTGAGACTGATGGTTGATCCTGCCCTTGTCTTCGTGAGGCGTGTGTCTGCCTGAGCTAGAGGATAAGGAAAGGTAATATTATCGGTCGTTAAGACAGGGCAGCCTTGGGGATCTGGGGCAAGCGATCTGCGCCTCGGTAGGGATGCAAGTGAGTGATGCCGAGTTTGAGGCGACGTTATGGTGATGAGATGAGGAAAGAAAAGCCACTGCTCACCGTGAAAGGGACGTCGGTCTTCGATCTGATTATCACAGCGGGACGGCAGGGAGAAGGCGCCTCCCGCTCTCCAAAATCTGAGTGGCTTTGGGCCTTGTCTCGTGCAGCCGCAAGAGGCATCATCTCCATACGATACAATGGCGGTGAAGCTCAAGGTCCGGCCGATCCATAGATATAACTAAGCCAGCCCAGACAACGCCTGGATCCACTAACATCGACATCCACACAACGGCCACCCAACGTAATCCATCGCACGCGACCTGCGACACAGACTCCCTCCGAGCGGTACAATTCCTCCTCCCGCCTCACCTCCAGCGTACCGACTGTCTCGTGACAACGTTCCCACCGTCAGCAACCCGCCGACCGCGCTCCACGGCCATACACAACGCGCAGGCTCGCTGAGCTGCCGCCTGGCACCCGGACGAGACAACATAGACACCAGCCGCTGACCATGGGCTGGCCACGTCCTGGCGTCTCCCAAGTCCGCGTCCGCCAGGTCTTCTGCTACGGCTTTCTTAACAACTGCTGAGGCGTGTCGCGCTCCATGGCTCCATGCGCCCTGTAGCAGACATGCTCGGCCAGTTCTTTAGCAACCGCAAGGGCGCCGGCGCGCACCCGTCACCGTCCACGACGCTTGATTCTGCCACCGAAGACTCGCACACGCGACACCTACTCTATCCCGAATCGAGCACCCTCTACCACCCCGAGGGCCAGCCCTACCCCCTCCACGCTGCCTCGCTGTCGCTGGGGACCGCCCACGACGGCCCGCAGCCCGAGATAGACCTCGAGTTTCCGCGCGACTGCCGCATCATCATCGCCCAGGATGAGGCCGGTGCGATGCCCAGGTCCGTCTTGTTCGACTCGAAGCCGGGCCCGCCGCGCGCAGAGTCGCCTACCCGGCCAAACACGCGCTCGCGGGCTTTTGGCGGCGGACCCGGCAGTGCCAGCACCGCGGGACCAACCTTTGGAGGGTTGCATTCACGCCGCTCGTCGCTGGTCACAGAGTCGACGCCGAGATCACCCACCGTAGCCGCCTTCACCCGCACACGTACGCGCGGTAACTCGATTTCTTCCATGCCCAACATCGATGAGCATTCGCAGATACAGGCGAAGGCACAGGCAAAGGCAAAGGACGCCACGGATCTGGTCAACATATGCTTAGACTGCATGTTTGGAAACACGCCTATGAACTATAGAGGCAACTCGAACAAGATCCACATTGTGCCACTCGATCCTAAGCCGGCTGAGACGCCAGGCCTCGCTCCGAACATCCAGGATGCAGCAAGTTCGCTGGGAAGGGCAGAAGGCTTGCGTAGAAAGAGCCACCTCGCCCAGTCCTACACGCCGGCCAATCTCCCCGCCGAACTACCCTCTCCTCAAAGCAGCGCAATCGTCTCGAAAGAGCCCCGGAGACGCACCATCTTCATCACACGCATGTTCTCAGTCACGATACCCGACGATGATCAAGATACTTCTAATGTTCCTACTCCCACACCTCAAAACTCCATGGGCCGAGGCAATGCATTTCCCTTTCCCCGGCCGGGCAGTAAGAGTGCAGCATCCAAGATACTTCCATCAACACGCAAGAGCCCCATGTATGCCATCACAGTGATCCTCCATCTACCTATCGCTCCGCCATCCTCGACGTTACGGCCGCCTTCCCGCCCAGGAAATCAGAGGGGAAGTCACGTGTCAACATCTGCCCCAGGACAGGACTCACTGGGCTCGTCGCTAGACTCTGACCGTCGTGCTGGTTGGGCCTTCGTTGACTCCAACTTTGGCATGGAGTCGTTCATCTCGGCTTCACTTAACAGTGACGTAGACGACCGCGTTGATGTGGTTGGGCAGCACTGGGACGTCATCATGCGCTCCCTTACAAGCCTGCAATTCGTTGTTCAGGAGCGCATCTTGACACGCTTCAAGATGGCAGAGACTGCATCTCCTCCGATAGCACAGCAACCACGAGCGCAGCCATCACGTGTGAGCTTGCGTGACCCACCGCCTCCGCCAATGCGTCGAGCGCTCAAGCTGCAACCCAATGCTCTTATGTCTGATCCGGAAGTTAAGAAAGCGGTAGAGCTAACGGGGAATCGCGTCGTCAGTGGGATGAGGATACCTCGAGTCATGACGGGTCAGGGCAAATGGGGTGTCTGGCGCGAGGAAGCACGATGGCTCGGTCGATGGGCCGGACGCAAGGAGCAAAACTTCTTCTTTTTCAACCTCCTAACGGCATTCTTGGGAAGCCATACTGAGTGGCTCAACCGACTTGGCCCCAAATGGCATCGGAAGCGCCACAAAGAGCAGCAAAAATCAACTGTCGGGGAGAATCTCATCATTGCGAATCGAACTGTCATTGTGTCGCCGGATAAGATGGCAGCGCGAAGACTAATATTTCTGCTTGCTGCATTCTTGCCTGCAAACGCCCCGACGCTTGATAGCGCTTCTCCTATGCGACCCAGCACCTCAGCGTCGCTACGTGGTTATTCACAATCTCCTCCCACCAACATGCCGCCGTCGAGAAAGCATTCTCTCCGCCGCCAGATCAATCGACGACCACGTTGCAAGCAGAGCATAACCAACATGCGTCTTCAACCTCCTGCAGCAAATGTGGCCACCCCTACCGCTCTCGAGTCTGCTAATGGACGATCTGATTCTGGCGTGCCCGAGTTTCCAGAAATGTCGAGACACTCTCGTAGGTCTTCTGCCCACTCAATACGCACGAGTTTGGTGATTCCATCCATGTCGGATAGCTCTGCGCCCACAACAACCAGTAGCGCCACTCTGTCAAGCACTACTCCTCAAAACACCGTACCGGTTGCACACTTCACTCTCCCCCGCACAAAGTCATCCGGTCCTTCTCCTGAGGCTAGGCCCGAGAGCAGTGACAGCTTGGCCTCTGCAAACTTGATGCACACCTTGAATCGAAGTGGGACTGGTTCTTCAAGCAATCCCAGCACAGACTCATCCAACACAAGCCGCTGGAGTGGTTTCATGAATTTCTGGAGTGGACGGCGTGGGTCATCGGTCGACCAGAGCGACTATCTCCAAAGCACAGATGACGGATTAGGCGTTGCCGGCTCAGCCTATCGATTTCCAGAGCGACCTCGTTCGCAGCTTGAGCAAATGGTGCAAGAGCTCTCTATGGACGGAGTTTTCGGTGACGCGGATGCCTTTGAATCACCTATAAGCAATACGACTACGACTGGAGGAAACTCACCCGAAACATACCCGATGGGTTCCAGTGGTGTGCCTGCATCTGCTGCACGGCCAATACCGGAGCGACCGAAAACATTCGACTCAGTCCTCAAACTCTCGGTGAATGAGAAGGACGGCGTGGTTGAGGTCGACATGCCACTCCCCGAATTTGGCTCTCCTCTTCAATCGCCCTTGATGGGAGGCTATTCGTCTAGCCAGCACGGCTCTAGTTATGGCGAGTCATCGATGATGTCTATGCCTTGCTGGGAACCGGAGCAACCCGTCAATGCCGCTGGTTGGCTCAGAGAATTCCATCCCGACTTTGCTATCCAGGCTATCAAGCCGTACGCAACCCTTGAAAAGGATATCAAAGCTGCTATGCGCTCTGAGCCAACTCCAATCACGTCCGCTATTACTCCGACTTTGGAGCAAGGCCCACTCGAACGGTGGGTCGATGTATGCTCAGCTATCATCGCCGATACCAGCACGTTCAGCATCAAGCGTCTGAGCTTGAAGCGGCTTGTAAGGCTTACACCGACACCGACCTACGCTGCTAATTCCATGACGCCCGGTCCCACTGGCATGCCTCCTGCGCGCTCACAGTACGGCAATCCCTACACTGCCGCATCAGCTTTACCTTTAATGTCTGAAGTACACCTTGACGATAAGATCGTCACAGAGCCGATCATGGATTTCGATACTACTCTTGTAGATGCTATTGATCGCATCCTGGCACAATCAAGTCATTCTTCTCGAGTGCAGTCTGCTAGCTCTTCTCGGTCCAGCTCTCGGCGGGGTCGGCGCGATACACGATCTGGATCCGATGCCGGACATCACGTTGAAGTGCCGCAAACCGACTGCAAAGCTGTCATCTTTGACGCACTCGGCGTGGTTGTGAAGAACGTGACGGCAGAGCGGAATTTGAAAGAGGGCTCGGACGTCACGGTTGGTGGTGAGGGGAAGCCAGCGCACGATGGCGTGAAAACTGCAGCCGACTCTTCGCTGAAGGAGGGGATTCGCCGATGGCTAACAGAAGTTGAGTGAGCTAGAAAGGTTTGTTTTTCGCGCCTTTTCTTTTGCGCTCTCCCTCCCACGTACTTCTACTTATTTGCGTGGAGCACCTGCTCTTGCGTGCTTATGGCGCGATGATACCCATTAGGCACATCAACCGTGCCCAATTCTTCTTTTCTCCTAGTGCCAGTATCATCAACATTCAACACAATGTATTATATGTCCATGGCGAGGCCTTCGGCCGTCGACTGGAACACTTTTGCCTTTTTCCATTCTTCTACCTCGGCATCACGAGGCTAGTATTGGCAATGCTAGTACTGCTCGGAAACCTCGGTCTTTATGCGTTCAAGCGGGCGTTATGATTTCAACAGGCTAAATTCAATCGATCTATATCGACAGCTCGTCGACATCTACTTATTTAGATAGCTACCTTGGTCTTTCCTTATGCAGCTGCTGGGGTTTTGGCGGTTGCGAGAGATTTGCAGATACCGCTGTAATGGGAGAGTTTTGGTGAATAGTTCCATAGACACGGACCCTATCTATGTGCAGCGTCTGGTAATGTAGGGAAAGTACAGACAGACTCGTGCCTCCGATGAGGTTATCGGGTGTGAGCATGCAATATCACCTTTTTCACATTCGCACTTCTTCATCCTTGGCGGGCCATTCAATTGTCTCTTACCATGATCAGTCCTTCGTATGCCCATGTCCGCCAACAAAGATCCACCTCAACCTTTGGTCCTACTTCCTCATTGACATCTGAAGTTGACCAATTGGAACCGTTTTCGGCCGCTTGGATGACCCCGCCTATATTCACATAGAAACTTACGCGTAAATGTGAGTATCTTTATTTGCCCTCTCTCTCGTAAAATTTACAAATCCCTTGCTCCACGAGGCCTCGCAGTCGCTTTGTCAAGCTGAGTAAAGCCCTCGTCAATCTATAATGCAGCTAAATAGGCGAAAAGCCCTTGACTGATGATGACGAAAGTGGGGATGCGACGATTAGCGGGGAAGCTTTCGAGCTTCACCGAGCTCGACGATCAATGTTTATATCTTCACCCTCCTCCTTCCTCCTCTTCTCTGCAACGAAAACATTTGTACATGTCCTCCGTGCTCTCTCGTCTACGCGCCTTCAGCAACCACATCATCGCTCCAAGCCTCCCTAGTATACCCACGCGAAATCTGTCGAGCAGCAGTATCCGCAACGCAATGGATAAAGCACCCTCAATCACTGACTGGGTCAAGCCGGGCGACAAATCCGGCGAATTCAAAAGACAAACAAGCGTGTTCCGTAACTGGATCGAAAACAAGCCCACTGCCGAGTTCCCACCCGAGAAAGATCGGTACCATTTATACGTCAGCCATGCGTGTCCATGGGCGCATCGAACCATGATCGTGCGACGCCTGAAAGGTCTCGAGGACATCATCGGGTTTACCAGTGTGCACTGGCACATGGGTGAGAAGGGATGGCGATTCGCGACATCGGACGAGAAAGTACCCGGCGAGAACACGACGCCTGATCCCCTGCATCCCGGGTACACGCACCTGAGGGATATCTACTTTGCGCAGAACCCGAATTATGAAGGGCGTTTTACGGTTCCGACGCTGTACGACAAGAAGAAGAAGGTAATTGTGAGCAATGAGAGCAGTGAGATTATTCGTATGTTTTACTACGCTTTCGACGATGTCGTCGACGAGAAGTACAAGGGGTTGGACTTGTTCCCTGAGAAGATAAGGAAGGAGATTGAGGAGATGAATGAGTGGGTTTATAATGACATCAACAACGGTGTTTATAAATGCGGGTTTGCTACGTATGTCTGTCCCTCATCCTTTTCGAAATACCATCTCCTCCACTGACAAAAAAAAAACAGCACCCAGGAGGCATACACCAAAGCCGTAACCACCCTTTTCGCCTCCCTCAATCGCGTCGAATCCTTCCTCTACACCTCCACAACACCCTTCCTCCTCTCCTCCCCGCACCCCACTGAAGCCGATATCCGCCTCTTTACCACCATCATCCGCTTCGATCCCGTCTATGTGCAGCACTTCAAGTGCAATATCAGAGACATCAGGAGCGGGTATCCGCATCTGCATCGTTGGGTACGGGAGTTGTACTGGGGGGAGTGGAGTGCTGCGTTTGGAGAGACGACGCAGTTTGAGTATATCAAGAACCGTAAGTCCATGAGAGGGAAGAGGAGCGAGGGGGGCGCGCGAGTGTGTGTTTGCTAATGTTTTGTAGATTATACGAAGAGTCATACTCAAATTAATCGGTTTGCGATTACGCCTGTGGGGCCTCTGCCGGATATTTTGGGGTTGGATGAGGAGGTTCCGGCGGTCAGGTTTGCGCTGAAGAAGTGAAGGTGTATGTGTAAGTGGGTGGGGGTTTCGATGTGGAAGAGATTTTGTGGAACTTATTCAATGGGAGTTTCCTAAATGATACAGACGAAGGAAAATTGTGAAGGCCGCATATATATCGAAAAGGGATTTTCCAAGCATCCAGATCTTGGCGAGTGAGCAAACGGTGTAGAAATCGTGCTTTCCCTCTTTGACGCGACCATCTCGCCACAACACCATCCCACTCCACTTCCACCCTCAGTGGTCGTACAACCTCATCACTTGCCATCGATACGCCAAAGCCTATCCTTGAACTATTTTATTTCCATGAAGACTCCCAATAGCAACTACCACATTCTCGAGATCCTTTTGGGCTGCAGGCCTTTTCACCTACAAGTTCCCAATCCGAGCGTACGTCGAACGATTCTCCCTCCACAAGCACCCCGATTCTTTTACACCCAGACTCTTGCATCGATGATTCGAAAAGGCCCCCAAACGAAGCTCTGAAGTCTTGCTATAGTAATCGAAGATATGGATCGGAGTTCGGACAGTTCACATGTCAATCTCCTACGCAAGAACCCGTGGACTCTGCCCTAAAGCGGCCGCTTAACAGCGTGTGACTTCAAGATAGATACTATGGCGCTTTTTCGGCTGTAACATTCTCTCGGGACGCTCGTATTCGAGTCGTGGGCTCATTTCCGATTCGAATCGGCGGGGGACTTCTGGTCTTGTGCAATTGGAAGCTGTCTGTTCAATTTCTTGCTAATGCGACCTGAAGGCTGAAGTAGGGGAATGCTAGGTGGTAGTATTTTAAAGTGGAAAGACACCTATGAGACGATATCTGGTTCTGGGTAGCATCTGTTGCTGCAACATTCTGTGATGTTCATAGCTTTGACCACGCGATTCCAAAATCTTATCGATTCGTCTTCTCTATCTCGCCTACACATTATTCCGCCAGCTCGAAAAGCGAGCAGTGCGAATAATCCCAAAAGCTAATAACGCCCGCTTGATCCTTCCGATATTCCAGTCCTCGACTACCGACACGCACGTCCAGCGCTGCAACAATCCACGAACGGTAACTGTAACATCAACCCTCCCCATCACCACCACCAGCCTCTCCGTCATTATCGTCGCTCTCGCCGACACGTCAGACACTCCAGTCCCGTGAACTCGACCACCTGGGGTCCAAAACCCCTCCAAAATAGTCCTCGGAGTCGGAGTCGGTAGGCAAACTCAGCCACACCTCGTTTCCATCTATCTCGACAAGACCCTTGCCCCAAGGGCCACGTTCCACAAAGGGCAACCGTATCCGTGGGTGCAAGCACGAGGAGGAACCGGAGAATTACGATAACACTTTTCTTTTGTTTTTTCGCCTCGCCAAGTATATCCGTGGAGAAATTACCCTGGTAAGAGTTTTTCTACGAATAGAATGGTGAGCCTTGAAGTAGCCTCGCCCCCAGCTTACTTACCTACACGCATGCATACCTGCTACATACGCGAACTACCCTACCGTTACCGACGTCTGGCTTACATGTTCATGCCGTGCGACTCTTCGAAACCTCACGTCCACGATCTCGCGGGATGGACTGGTGGGGACGCTCAAGACATCTGCTAACAGTCAGCTAGTCGGACCCATTCGTAAGAATAACCATCCCCTCGAATCCGATCGACTCCGGCGTCGGAGAGGAGCGCACGACGCTTGAACATCAGGCCCTCCCTGCCCTCTTTATCAGCGGTTCCGCCCGTCTGACGGCGGTTTCTCATCGCCATATCTAGCATGGAGATCCTGATCCTTATTTTCGGTACCACATCCCTGCCAGCCCTATGGAAGGAAGGCTGACTGTGAGGTCTCGGATCGCAGTGTGGCTTGGTCAACATGACGACGTTCACGCTAGGACATTTGACTTCTTCGACCTTGGGACGTGCGAACTTGAAATTGTTACGGTTCAAGTCATTGTATGGATTCCACGGACAAGAAAGGAAAACCTAAGAAGAACCACCGCGTACGTCGTATGAACAGCTGCGCACGGGGGTGATACCCACGACGAGGACCAAGGGGCGTAATTTTCAACCCCCAAAATCCATATTAGAGAGACTGAACGACTTAACGACTTTGTTTAGATTAGGACTAACTCTATATCGTATCATCAAGTTACCAGCTAAGTATACTAGCTGGTGATATATCGCCACGTCGGAGAGAGATCCTGACAAGCCACACTCGCGTTGCCTTCTCACGTGTAAGGCAGGCCGACGATTCGAATCAGCACCCTACCGGCCTGCGACTTTTCTTCGCTTACCATGCATATACGGGCTGCATCTCGGCCGCACTGTAGTTAGATACTGGGTTCTTTTCATGCAGTTGGCTATTCGGGAAGAGCTTCGAGGATCCAAGGACCTTGTACACGCTCCATGGATGCCACATGTCCAACGCCCAAACGCTTAACCTCCGCGGCCACTCCATGCTTCCAGGCCCAGAGTCAAGACCAGGACCATGATCCCCGGGAGGAGAGGGCATGCCACATAGACCATTTAGCCGCAGTATCTCTGCGCCACCTCCGTGCAAACACGGGTTTCCCAGAAGGTCCCACCGACCAAACTCAATGGATCTTCCTGCTGTATGCACGCGTTGACATCACGGGATCGTGTCCCGCCCCACAGACACAGACCATGGTGCTCCGTCCATTCGGCGTACTTATACGCGAAGATGTCTGTGCACGGACTCGTCCTGCAGATCTCGTATGTGCGTGCAGTTGTGAACCGTCTGCGCGGGCCCCAAGCACTTCCTAATGCTGGGACTATGAGAGCCCCTTGGCAAGGCATCAGTTCCAGCCCCAGGGTGTTCTGTTCGTCCCGTTCCATACGGGGAGGCTACTGGCTTACACAGGCAAGGTGTGAATCGAAAGGACGCTTTGAAGAACAGAAAGCTTTGGTGAGCACGTACCATACCCATGCTTGATTTCCCTCTCTCCCTCTACTTGCAGTGAGAGGTTGCGGTGATATGTTTTTCTAGATAAATCCAGTACATATTTGCAAACTGCAAATCGACCCTTCCGTATATCCGACACGGGAAGCTTGCATACATACTAGCTTATCATAAACTGTGTGCAAGTCCTGTATTGACTGAGGGACTATTCCACTACCACATTGAAGGGGCCTCTCCGTGTCGTATGTTTGGAGATACCATCAAAGGGACTCTGTACAACCATGAGCCTCCCTGCTCTAGTAAGACATATCACAAGGCAACGCTCCAGAACTTTGAATCAGTCAAGATTACATCCTTTCGTCCCTGGGTATCTGTCGCTTTGACCACAAGTCAACTATTTATGTCAAAACAGCCATGCTCGCTCGACTACGCGAGACGCAGCACAGTCCAGCCATGCACTTTTGCCCATCCAATGAGTACATATACAAAGCCACCCTGGTTCCCGAGACCCCAAACCGTTTCCTTCGATCACTCATGCGTTCCTTCCTTTCCGCATCCCTACCCGCTTACAAAAGTCCAGCCCCAGCATTGCCTAATATGTGCTGATTAACATCATCGCGCACCTTGCCAACCTTGCTGGCAGACTGCAAGATAGCCCCCTCAATTGCCCTCAACGCCTCGATAAGCTGTTTCCGCTGATCAGACGCACTACTCCTACTGCCCGTCAATTGCTGTGCCTTTTCCAGTGTGCCTGCTTCCATAGTCCGGAGATGAGCTTCAATCTCGCGAATTTGGCGTTGATACAATTCGAGCGTGGAAGCGAGACCGTCGGTGCGGCGGTTGAAGAAACCGAGGAGATCGACAGGCTTGGTGGGGTCGTCGTCGTCGAGTGAGCTTGTGGCTGCGGGTTTAGAGGTGGAGGTGGTGAGGTTGGATGCATTTCCATAGCGGAATTGTGGGGGTAGAGCTTGGTTTTCGATGGCACGGAAGCTGAGGGTTGCCTCGTCGGCGTCTTTCTTGACTTGGGCTTTGATGTGGGCGATGTTGGCCGAGTCGTTGTCTAGACCGAGCTCGATGGTGGATAGGAGCTTTTCGACATAGGCGACGTCTGGGGCGATGGTGGCTACCATCTCGATGTGCTGGGGCAGTGTACCCCGCGTTTTGTGGGCGTTGTTGATACGCCCTTGTATCATTTCTTCGATCTGCACAATCTGTTGCTGGAATTCTGGCCCTAGGTCATTGAAGCGCGTGGTGCCTTTTATCGAGTCTGCAGCCTGTATCTGAACGGCTGGCGGATTGAGACCGACGCCAGTGCTGCCGAGGCCAAAGGGCTTGTTCTGGGACTGGAGGTTGCCGAACATGCTGTTGGACTGCTGCTGCCCTCCTGATTGTGTTTGGTTTTGTTGCGTGGTTGTGTTTCCAAACAAAGACGGCGTGCTAGTTTGTGCCGTTGACGAGCCGCTAAGGAATGCGGTTAGCCCTTGTACCACCGCATGCAGCCGCCCTTACTCACAACAGCGAAGGTTTTTGAGGATTGCTGAATAGTCCACCCGATTGGGAAGCCTGATTCTGGTTCTGGTTCTGCGTATTCCCACCCAGGGCACCGCCGAAGAGGCTCCCCGTCTGCTGGGGCTGCGATTGCGCCTGTGCCGTCGACGAGCCGAACAGCCCCCCGCTCGTCCCGGTGGTGGTCGCTGCGGGCTTATTCAAATTGCCAAACAGCGAGGTCGATTGGGGTGGCTGTGACGACGCCGCACCGCCGAACAATCCTCCTGTCTGAGACTGTGACGTCGACCCGAACAGGCCTCCGGTGCTCTGGGGCTGGGACGCATTGGTGGACGAGCCGAACAGCCCTGCACTCTGTTGGCCCTGGCTGGTGTTGTTATTATTTCCGCTGCAGGTACGTTAGCTTAGCAGGCATGCATGGGAGGGATATGACATGGAGGGTGAACGGCCCCATGGGAGAGACAATGGCGCAGTCCCTGCTCGAGGATGCAGCCTTGAGCTTAGAGAATATGACTGCGCGGAGAGAAGGCCGTATATATAGACTTACAAGAGACTGCTGCCGCTGGTGTTGATGCTCAGCGAGTTCGACCGTCCCAAGCCCGCCATTGCGTGTGAATCCGGTATCCCTTGCTTTGCTTGCCCGACAGTCGCGACTGCCCAATTAACTACGCTGTATGTATGCCTGCTCCTAACCGGGAAGCCACAGCTGAGAATATGGGCAATGGCAGTGTTGTCCAAGAAAAGCGCGGATCGGAGGTCGTCGGTCGGTGCAGCTGAGCGCTACGGCCTTCACCAGCGGAGATGAGTGCCTACAGGACCGACCTGTTCCCCAGCTACAACGAAGTGACGGCGCGGCGAGAAGGCGAGCTCAACCTAATCAAGGAGAAGCTCGAGAAGAACGAGGTGGTCGATCTGCCTCTATGTCGATTAGAGCGTGTAAGCGCGTAAGTAGAGAAATATCTAGTGTTACCCAGCACTGCGGTGATGTTTGTCGCTAGGTCAGCTAGCCCGAAAACGCGCCAAGCACAGACAGCATAACGCGCAGAGCCGCATATTTCTTAGCTAACCCTTGCCCGTTCGCTTTCAACAACAGGTCCCAGAACACTGTCCGAATTGGTCTCAAGAGAGGCAAACTCGTCTACCTCTTCCGCTTCCCCAACCACGACGTCGAGCGCGACAAGCACCGCAACGTCATCACCCGCGCGCGCTTCATCAAAGACCAGCTCGAGCTCGCCGGTTACCGCCTGATTCCCTGGGACTTCAAGAAGGGCCAGCCGCCAAGATTCTGGGAGCAGGAAACAATGGACGAGGAAGACGATGATCTCTACGGCCCGTCCGAGACGGCCGCGCCCGCTGAGGCAAAGAAGGAGGAGGAGGTGAAAGATGGAGACGCGAGCGAAGGAGACGAGCCGATGGATGAGGGCGATGAGTCGGGAGAGGAAGACTCAAGCGGCGACGACTCCGTAAGCCCTGCGCAGCTCCAGCACTGCAATTGAAGCTAACCACTACACAGGACGATGTCGAAATCATCATCGACCGACCGCCTGAAGCTCCGAAGCCCGCGCAGCCCGCAAAACCCGTAGAATCGAAAGCGATAAAGATCGAAGCACCGCCCCAACAAACATCCACCCCCTCGCAAGCTTCCAGAGGAATAGTCCCGCAACTACAAGGCCAACCAGGCACCGCGTACCCAGCCGTCAAAAGCTCGACCATAGATGTAAATGCCGACCCGACATACTCCCCGCTAGGAAAACCGATATCGCAAGTCGACATAGATGCAGATCTCGCCGAGGCATCCAAACCATGGCGCTTACCCGGCGCAGACCAATCCGACTACTTCAACTACGGCTTCGACGAGTTTACGTGGGAAATGTACAGGCAGAGACAGCAGACCATGGCCGACACACTCACGCAGCAGAAAGCAGAGACGGCGCAGCTACAGAGCTTCTTTGGCCAGGGCATGGGTCCGGGAGGTGGGAACCCGGTCGCCGCTCCACCGAACGCGCCTGCGGGCCCTGCGGCAGGTGCTGCCGGGCCGCCCGCAGGCCCAATGGGTGCGGGCATGATGAACGAGGAGATGATTCAGCAAGCTATGGCCCAGATGATGCAGAACGGCATCGATCCAAGTACTATGGATTTCAACGCTTTTATGCAGATGGCTGGCGGCGGCGGCAGCGGGTTTGGGGGCGATCAGCAGCAGCAGCAACAGCAGCAGCAAGGAGGGTATGGTGGCGGAGGTGGGGGAGGACGCGGTGGGCGGAGAGGAGGTAGAGGACGGGGTGGATGGTGATTTCTCTCCCTTTCTTGCTGCTTCTTTACACTTCACATGATATAGGCGGTTTTGGGATCATGCAATACATGCATCCACGGCGTTTTCGTGTACTATTAGATACCAAAGGAATCGTGGGGTGGGGATTTGACGCATGATAAAATAGTATGAAGGATATTATTCACCAAGCTTGATTGTTCGTGAGGCAGGATCGAAGTCTTTGACACTAAATGGTTCTTCTGTTCATCGAAATGCCCCCAGTACAGGGAAAATGTCTGATACTACATGTAACGTATTCCACCACCAAAGCGGCCACACCACCGAAGCGGCCACTTTTCCTTGGCAACACCAACTCACTCAACTGCATCATCATTATCGTCCGCATCGCTATCTGAAAATATATACTAAGTACTAGCCTCCAACTTAGAAGAACCCTCTTTATTAGCTTAACAAGTTCTCGCGTTATACCTAGTCTTACCGCAGTTGCCACAGCGCTAAATACCTGGTTATCGCGATTGTCGCACCTCGCCCTCACCTTCCACCCTCGCCCTTTTACAGTTCTAAACCATTCCTAACGGTTTAGAACTGTTCTAGTCTGCTATAGGACTATACTCTATAGTACTACCCTTCTAAATATACTTATATTTGCGTGTTTTACGCTTAGTTATAACTGCAAGTTGCTATTCAAGCTCTTTAATACGCGACTTTATAAGCGTAGTATAATGCAGCACTAACTTAGTACTTTTAATAAGCTATAAAAGCCCATCCTGCGCTATTCATGGTAACTAGGTAATAGAATTACGTACAAACTTTAACTATAAGCTAAATTTACGTGTATTACTTAAAGTCCTTAATAGCTATGGCGTCTCTAGTAGTAGGAGTCCTAATAGAGTGCGTATACGCATATTAAGGTAATTAAGTACTACCTGCGCGTTTAGAGGAACTAGCCTTATTACCTTAAAGGCCTTTTAATAGTTCTAAACTATAAACACGCTTAAAAACACGTTTTTAAAGGCTAGTAAGAACGTTTCCTTATTAACGTAAAAAACGCGCTATTACGCTAAGCCCTAAATAATCTTAGAGTACTTACGCTTAAGTAGCGAGAATAACACTACATTAAGTAGCTAAAGGACGTGTAATAAGTACGGTAGCATATAAAGTGTAAGGATCTTATTATTGTAATAATAATCCTTAAAATTTTAATTTAGGTAGCTTTTATGACTATCTAAAATTAGCAACTAATAGACACTAATAGTTTTTGCCTTTATATGCGCGTTAAAGTGCTTTAACTACGTAAGACTAAGCTTATTAGTCGTCTATTTATTCTTTAAGATTAAAAGTTTTTAATTACGTAGTATATTAGCTTCCTAGTACTATAAAAAGATGTAGACACATCCTTTATATATAATAAATACTAGGGTAAATGTACTATTTAAATATATACTCTAGATGTCTATTACCTACTTCTTATTACCTAGCTAAACCGTTGTAGGTCTTTCTTACTTCTCTAAGCTAGTAACTACTTTTATAGAGCTAATAATACCTATCTAAAAGCCAGTCTTATTAAAGTTATGTATATCATTATCGTGTATGCTGTACTTCGCTTTAGTATCCTACATAAGCTTAAACCATGCGCTAACTACTTTAGGATCTTCTTATAGTGCCCTCTAACGGTCCTTTAAATAGTTTTAAATTGTTCATAACTATTCTAAATAGTCTACGAACCGTGTTGCCTAGTTAATGCCTACTTGCTTACTACCCCGCTCGCGCAGTAGTTTATTCGCCATATCTAACACTTCGCCTAATATAGGCGCGAATCCTCGCGAATTAAGGTTAAAGATGTATTAGACAAGCGTGTCCTCTTTGGTCGAGGACAGTTTTAAACAGTTCAGTACTGTTGTTGGTCGAAAGGCGGTTCCGTTGAGGCGTGCAGAGAGTCTCTAATAACGAACGTTAAAAGCCTCAGCAGCGCGTCGGAGGCTTGTAAATTGGCCTAATTGGTAAGCTTGAAGGGCAAGCTCAATCCTGCCTTCTTGTTAAACAAGTATTGCGTTTGTTGGTCGAGGCATTTCGTGATGAGTGTGGTGATGGTGTTGCCAAGGAAAAGTGGCCGCTTCGGTGGTGGAATACGTTATTGGGCTTACTACGCACAATCAATACCACAACGTAACTAATCCATTCGACCTTGTGAGTCCTCATTTAAAATCTCGAAACACAGAAAATTACATCAATTCTCGCAAACCCTGCATGATGGTATCTAAGAAGACATTTCACAACAACCACAATCCCGCAAGGCACAAATCCTACACGCTACTATTACCCCCAATCATCGGCATCCAGAACGAACGGCACAATCGCGTACCCCAAAGTAACACCGCTCAAGCCTGAATATTCTGCTCCATCTCCGTAATATACAGCTTGATATGGCTTTCCATCTTGATGTACTCATCATGAGCAGCATGTATCTCGTTCTCAATGCTGTCCTTGAGCTCGGCCATCTATATCTCGCATTAGTTTGATTCCAGTATTCGAAGATGATAGAACTCACCTTCTTCTCTGTCTGCTCGATTCTCACCCTCCGCCTCTCCATATCCTTCCCTTTCTCTCCCCTTTCTTCCGCCAGCTTCTGATGCGTGTCCCTCAATTCCTCCATCCTCTTCTTTGCGCGCTCGGCCTCTTCGTCCGCTTTGGTCTTCAACTTCTCTGTTCGCGCGTTCACGTTGCCGAGTTGCTTCTGCAGCAGTCGTTCCTGGCGCTCCACGTCGCGGACATTGTTACTGCGGTCGGCGAGCGCGTCGCGGTGTCGTGACGCTTTGGCCAGCTCCTCCTCTTCTTTGGCGAGGTCGGCCTGGACGTCGGTCAGAAGGCGTGTGCAGGACGTTACGTCTGATGCGACAACAGTGAACGAGTCGGTGGAGGTTTGGAGAGCGCGGGCGCGGCGGTCTAGGGTATCGATTTGGCTCTTGTCGTTCGTGAGACGGTCGTTGAGGTCGCGCAGGGAGTCTTCTAACGCAGTGGGGCTTTGTTGTGTGTACGGCTTCAGCTTGAGCACCTCGCGCTGCACGTTCTCCTTATTTTCCACCTTCGTCTGTAGCAAAGCCTTCAGACGGTCCTGCTCGGTTTTTGCCCGCGAGAGTTTCTCTGCAACCATTTCCTGCGCCCTCTTGAGTTCCAGAAGTCGGTTCTTCAGCTCCGCGTTGCGCTGTTCTTTCTCTTGCATCAGTCTCTTCGTCGCGACACGATTGCGTTCCAGATCCGCGAGTTGCATTTCCTTCGCCTGCTTCTCGTCGTAGAGTTCTTCGATGCGGAGCTTGGTACGCTCGGATTTGTTGAAGTGCTCGTCGATGATGTCGGTCTGCGACTCTCGGAAGCGGATGAAATTGATCATGTACGAGAAGATCTTTACGAGGCGGTGGTGCGTCGGTTTATACAAATCTGAGAACGTAAAGTCGTAGATACCGCACTATAGCGCAAGTAAGTCAGCATTCGGCCTCTTGTCATCTCATGGAAGCAGAAAACGGATTAAAGAAACTCACTACCTCGCGCAAAAGCTTCCGCAGTATCACGAAAAAAGCCATCAGGTCCCTCGTGTCGCTCGTGAATATCTGCTCTGCATCGCCTCCGCATGTATCCTCAGCTGCGGCCCTCATAGCCGGCGCGACGACGTCGCGCGTTGTGTTCATCAGGAGCTCGGCCAGCCATTCGAACACTTTCTGGATGATTTGTGGGTTTGGTTTCTGCAGGTCGGCCACGGTGAAGGGAACGCCTATGTCGCTAATGCAGCCCGCAATTTCTTTATCGGTCTATCATCGCTGTTAGTACTGAGAGCAGATAGGGAGCAGAGCGCATACCAGTGTCATGTCATCCGCCTCTTGAGGTGGAGGTTGGCGCTGGTGAGAAGTTGCGCGCGCAGTACTCATACGCGGATTGTATGCCATTTTGGCGGTATCTTGTAGAGTAGCTTGTTGTTGTTGAGGTCTGGTGTTTACGGGTTGTTTTTTCGTCGTGGTGGTGTTACGCTTGTTTGTTTACGCTGCGCTTGGTTGCGAGGGTAAGCGCTGATCCACTAGGCCGAATTAGGTTAGTGCATTGGTCTCCTACCAGTTGCCTCGACATGTGGTACAGGAATAATTACTTGATGATAGTAGAGAGCTAAAGTGGTATATCCGCTTTGTATGTATCTATTGCTCTGTCTTCAGTTTTTGGTCCAAGGTAATCATTTTTGTGAGGCGACATTGACTGTGAATGGTCTAATTAACCCAACAAATGATATGCCAAACGGTAGATCCAGGCATCAATTGACGTCAAAATTTTAGCAACCTCTTCGCTCGAGAAAGAGACGGTATACCTTAACCAACGACATTCGAGATTCTCGGCATCAAACGAGCTTCTCGTCATCGTAGGCGTGGTGATACTGTAGAAGGGCTGGACGCGTGATTGGGTCGAGGGTTCACTTCTTGACAAAAAGACTTCAGTACAGTATATGTTAGAAGTTTGAGTGAACTCCAGAACATCCCCAGAATTCTGGCGTCCACATGAGACGAGACCAACATATGTGCGACCAATAACCATCCCCACGCGTTCACTTCAGTACTCCAGACGTTACATGTATCTATCCGTCTATCTTGCTGCATCGTGCTCAATGTCAGTGATCGATTGGAACCCTTCTGTTGCGTAACCTTCCAGCAACCGTTCATTTTCCAGCTGTCACTTGCCACCTGCCATCCATCAGCCCGTCTCGTGGCATTGCATATGCACCGTTGTCGTGGCGGCTGCTGTGTGACCATCATTCGACGCTTGTTTGCCGCGCGAGGATGATGACTTGTCACCGTACTCATGTCGAGTTCCCCGCTGTGCTCTAATCGTGTTGCACCCTTTAATAGTGCGCCAATGCCGAGAGGGAAGGACTTGGCGGTTGTTTGTAAATAGATTGATTATATCAGCAAGCGTGAAGCCGTTAACGTCGGAACGGCTCGGCTGACGGTTGACCACGATCCATGCGAAGTCGTTGAAAAGCCAGCGAATTCCCGAAATTACGACCTAAGAGGTGGGTCGGGACCTATTTTCGACCAACCTTGTGCGCAACGGCGTGCAGATCAGATAGGACTAGCGCCCTCTGTGGTCAATTATTGACGATAGTACGGAGTTCCCCGTAGAACAAAGTTAGTGAGCATTGCGGCCGAGGAGATGGTGAATGAAAGAAAAAGGAGACGCTCTACTCCGTACTGCGTGTATTTCATGCTTATATGGTCTCATGCGTCTGAGCCCCTTTTTGCATAGATAGCTGACAGCCTGACAGGGCCAGCAGAATGGTGAGCACAGCATACCGTACCTGAAACATCCTCTACCACCGGGGTAAGACGATCGAATTATGGTAAAGTTCAAGCTGGTATATCGATTGATATTGTACGGAATAGACGGTCGGGGAGGGCTAGCAATCATGTCCCGTTTCTCGAATGCTAAGGGCTTCAAGGCGGAGAGCCGGGCACCTGAAGGTTCCGTGGAGGACCTCAGGCCGACCTATGCAAGGCGAGTCGCTAACGTGGCTCCACGCACCTTGAAGTGTCCACTGCCGCGAGGGCTGCAATGAAATGTGCGTGGCGGCGCTGTTGTTCGAGGCGATCATGTCTTGAAATTCGGTTGAAGGTGGATAGGGGAAGAATGCGAGGAGAGAAGTGTGTTCTAGGCGTGATTGGCACAGGCATTGGTGGGCAGCGAAAGGCCAGAGTCAGACGAGGGCTGGCCTGGTGGACGACGTCGAGAGTTTGCCACCGTTCCTGCTAGCGGCCCAGCTTCGTGAAGGAGTGCGGCTTGGATGTGGGTGCCACGCAGTCGCGAATAGTGCTTTATTTAGCGTTAAGCAGGTATACAGGGCGGTGAATTGGCACACACACATTCCCCGGCGTAGTAAAGGTGCAAAGGCTCTGGTGTTTTGGGCGGCATAGGCGTAGCCGGTCGGCTACGGCCAAGGGTTTGCCAGCGTAAGAATCCAACCAAGGTTGAGCGCCTCCCCTTGCGTCACTGCCAGACGGTCGCCAACCAGCCATCACACGCTGCCCGTTGACTGCGGCCTCCCTTCGTTTTGCCTCTTCCATACCTCGCCCTACCCACACCACGCCATACCATACATTCACTTCACCACACATTCACCATTCACCACCTCGACACTCACTGCACGCCTCGCCCACTGGCTGTTCGCCGTCGCCCTGCCGTTCGCCGCCCTACCCACCATGCGTTGCCGCAATCGCAGATAGCGTCCATCCCGCATCCCGCACTCAGTCCGGCACGGTAACGCGCTCGCGCAGTCACGTTTGCTCGCAACTCCACGGCTGCGCAGCTCCCTCGCCATGTGGTTGTTCGGGCGGCCCAAAGCCGCTGCTAAGAAGCTTAAAGGACGGCCCAGTGTCGCAGAACCTGTTGCAGAACGAGTGCATGCCTTTGCCCACAACGACGTCTTGAGGAGTTCACCCAGTCGCCGTAGCAGTCGCCGCAGCAAACGGCGGAGCTCGCGTTCCATTGCTTCCCTGCCCGACCCCGAAAAGCACTCGCCCAACCTCGACGCCGCCGTGCTCAAAGAGCCGGGCGTCCCCCATCCCACCGACGACGACATCATCACTGCGCTCCCTCAAGCACGGCGCCTGGCCCAGAGTCCCCACTTGAGACCCGTCTCGCAACACTACGGTATCCCATACAATTTTCAGGCCAATCCCCAATCGAGCCTAACCTCCGTCCAGCGGACCCGCCTCCAACGACCCCAGTCCCTGCGCAAAACTGTCAACGAGTCGGCACTCCTGCGCCGAAAGTCTACCAAAAAGCACAAACGGGATGACCACCTACGCGAAGAAGAGATCAGAGCGATGAGCATGTCACTCCCGCAGAAGCGTCCGGCCGGCAACTCGGGTGGCATACTACGGCGCGACAGCAAGAAAGTCAAGGGCGCTCTCAACCATCGCTTCGAGCGACCGACCTCTGACATCTCCCTCCCTGCCGAAGATTCGATACACTCCTCCATGTCTGGGAGCTCCGACCCTTGCGCCTTCCGCGTGAGCGCTCTCGACATGTTCTCGCCGCGGCCCACGATACGATGCTCCGTGGGCTCGCAGCATTACTACGCCGGCACCGACACCTCGCCGACGTCTAACAAGAGCAAGAATAGCACAGCTAGAAGCAAGAGGAAGACATCAATAAGCAGAGAAGACATGGATGCGAGACGGACGAGTAGGATAGACGATCTAGCAGATGAGCTCGATGCCGGAGCCCTCAGGCAGATATTAGAGCGGGACAAGCGGCGCAGGGACAAGAAGAGGAGGGCTGAAGAAGAACGGGCACGCCGCAGACTGGAGCGTCGGGCAGAGAAGCAGAGGGCAGCAGAAGCCACCATCGCCACCGGCACACCTAGCACTCCCCGCCGAGAGGCCCACGGCGCGATTGGCCTCGGTATTGCAAGAGAGACGGCCACCCCGATGGAAGACGTCCGCCCATCGACCCCGCAACAGGCTCAATTGCAAACACCAGCAGCCACTCCCAGGTTGGAGGAGCCCACGCAGCTACCCACTCCTCTTGAAAGCCCCATGGAAGAGCCCGTCGTCTCCGACGCCCAACAAGCTATCCGTTACTCCCGCGGCAGTGTCTCTGGCCCCAGTCACACCCGTGCTATCTCCAATGTCTCTCATTTACCGGAGCTTCTCTCCAAGACATTGGCCGAGCAGTCGCCTGTGGAGTCGGTAGAGCATCCTTACGACCCCATGGCAAGTGGATCCCTCCATGCCGTCGAGACGGTCGACACAACGTCACCCAAGAAGAGTGCGGGCCGGCGCCGCAGCTCGGAAGGAAGGCGGATGAGTTATTTCGCTTCGTTCTTCAGGCGAGGGAAACGCAGGTCGCAAGACCAAGGCCACGCTACACCATCCGAAGTGTCTTTTTCGAACACCTCGCGCGAATCGATGTCTCGACAACCGCTCCCTGCCCATCTTGTCGCACCCACACCAACACTTCCCATACCAATCAAACGGCCATCTGCGGTTCCCCGCCGCACAATGTCGAAATTTAGGGAAGACCTTCCGGAATTCCCCATGTCTCCGCCAGATTCGCGAATGCAATCACCGGAAACAGGCGCCGCCGCCACTTTTGCAAGCACACGAAGAAGCCAACAACCTCCGGATCTTCACACTGAATCCAACAGCTCAGCAGCGCGAACAGATTCACCGGTAAGCCCCGCACTGGCAAATACTGGTTTGATGTCCAAATCGCTAGCGTCCGTCGATTCCGAAGGATCTTGGCTTTCTGGAAAACCAATCAAGCGTGCATCGAACAAGTCACACCTGCGTTCCAGCGTTGGCTCCGCCTCAGCCCTAAAACGGACTGAAGAATTCAATGCCTCTTATGAAGAGCTGGGTATACCGGACGATGAATATTTTACAAGATTAACGGCACGTCCTAGCGAGCGCCGGTCACCCAATTTGGGCGATGAACAGGTGGAGAAACATGACACCGTTGAAGCTGGTGACGAAGAAGCACTGCCGGAAACATCAAGACCTTCTGAAGAAGAAGAATTGGTGCAGAGTAGTGTCGGTCGCCAGCCTACCATCGTACATCGCCAACCCCGCGTCAAGTCTGCAGAAGGCCTCCTCACTTTCTATCACCAGGACGAGCCCCCACCAGAAGACACTGCCCCTGAGCCTACTGAGGGCGACTCGCCAATTTCCGAGGGTGAGCCCATAATAATAGTCCAGCGCGCCAAAAGTGTCGACTTGGGCAAGCACCATTTCCGACAACTCAGTGCTGGGTCTGCAAAGCTCTTGGAAATTGGGAAACGAACGAGCTCTTCTTCTCAGAGCAAATTACAACAGGAATAAGTTGATCCCACCTGCACTCTCGGACGGAGGAGAATGACCCAAAAGACTACGCATGTTTGCCAGCCCCCGCCACTCATTTATTATTTCCTTTGTACCTGTCTGTCCTTACTGGATCACCTTGTCTCACCCTAGTCAGTCTTACGACTTTTCCTTGCCTGTCAGTGCGCATTTGTTTTTTGTTCTCTGGATTGGCAAACATGACGAGTCTAGCGGTCTCTCCCGTGAGAAGAGAGGATAGGTAGAGGTAAAGCTTAACTTCCCCATGTATATACAGCCAAATTTGCTCCAAGAAGGGTGAGTGCCGGTCGTTTGGAAGTGTGTACTATGCACACTACAGCGAGGCGTTGAGCGAAAATCTAGCGAGTCCTTATTTTCTTTCTGTTGTGTGGAGGTTATACCATGTTTGTACTTTACCTACCCTACTTTTACATGAACGGCTGCAGACGAAGGCGGCTTTCTTCTCCTGCGTTTTGATATACCCTCTTTTTTTCTCAAATCGTCCGCATGCATTGGGTCTTCTTTGGTGTACGTGGAGTACACAGATGGACTACGAAGAATATTGTCTGAGCCATGCGGATGGTTTCCTTTATCACAACAGCGTTCTTGACTTATCAACTTTTACATTTGAGGCACATCGGGGTGGGAAAATGGTATCGCACGCCCGCCTTTCGGCGGCTCCGGATGCTGCGACTGGTTAGCTCTTGCGAGCACTACTTCAAATCAATAAATAATGTGAAGTGTTTTGACGAAAGTGTTGCTTGATCTGACAATCATTTGTCGCCTAGCCCTGCTCTGCAAGTATCGTACCATTTGTCCATGCAAGTATAGACGGACGATTGCAGTGTGGGTGCGATTGTTTGCCCGATTGCTGACAGATCGCTTTGACCCGTGGATGGTGGGATGGTGGGGTAGTCCAGCGCGTTTGTTTGAAAAGCTGCTTTTCACTTTAGGCAGACTCTGGCAAGTGTGGCCTATAGGCAAACTGTAATGACAATCATCTTCAGCGCGAAGGATGCTGCGGTGAATTGGCTCAGAGGTTCTGGTGTTCGTCAATCTATTGTCTGATTGTTCCAGACTTCCAGCGTTTGGTGGGGGTTGCAGTTCCTTAATTTGGATTGGGCGTCAACCGGCGCACGTCATCGCAACGCCCATCCATTCCGAGAAAGCAAGCCATCCCACCTCTGCATTTATCATCAACGGAGACACCTATCTAGCCTCTTCGACGATACTGACCTGAACACCTCATCTTCACAATCTCGGTAAGTTGGCTTTCTCTTCTCCTGTTCCTCCTCTGCCTGTCTGAGCAGAAGACGGCTGGCGGGTAGCGCAAGGACTCCTCCGCGTCTTTGCCGAAAAATAAGCGCATTTCCCTCTTCTGAATTGTAATCGACACGGCGGCCTCGTCGTCAACAGCCCAGTTCCTACCATCTTTGAAATCAATTTATCCCCGAAGGCGAAAACAGATCGCGTGGTCGTTTCCTTGCTTTCTCACAGCGCCACTCCTTTCGTACATATATCATGTTCGCCCGGACAGCGACGTCAGCGCTGTTGAACAGAACTTTACTCACATACACGCGAACAGCCACCTCGACCGCCACCTCGACCTGCGCGCGACAAGCGACTTTCACAAACCTCTATCGACCGCTGTTTACCCCCAAGTTCTTTTCGAATACCGCACAGATGTCCGACAAGGAGGGCGTTCACAATTTGACCTCGTAAGTGCAGATTCACATATGGCAGAGTTCATGTCTTGGACGAGGACACGACGACGTCATAGCTTTCTCGCATAGAAACAGCGCTGACCGTGACTTTTTTGCGTACAGGAAGGCGGAGTTCGACAAAGCGCTCGAGGACAAGGACACGCTCCTCGTGCTCGACTGCTTCGCGACTTGGTGCGGACCTTGCAAGGTCATTGCACCGCAGGTTGTCAAGTACGTCTCTCCCTCCCTATACATCCATCTCTATCGCAATGCTAATGATGCTTCGCAAAGGTTATCCGACAAGTACCCCACGGCCCGCTTCTACAAGATCGACGTCGACGAGGTCACCACCGTCGCTTCTGAACTCGGCATCCGCGCCATGCCCACCTTCATCCTCTTCAAGAACGGCGACAAGGTAGCCGAGGTTGTTGGCGCAAACCCCAAGGCGCTGGAGACTGCTATCAAGGATAATCTTCCCAAGGGCGAGGCTGCGGCATAGAAGCGCAAAGCCATGGATGGTTGGGCGGGAATATTTGGGTAAGAGGAGGCATTGGAATTAGGGACGGAATCGAATGGATGGGGAATTGCGAATGATTTATCCCTAAATATGAATACCTGGTCTCTCTATTCTTTTTCATATGGTTTTGTTCGACCCTGTGGCAGACTGCAAGCCTGCTGGCAGTTCCAAGATCGGGCACGTGATGAGGTGCATGACAAATGCGAATGACCGAAATCGGCTCGCAATGCACTAAACACAGACACAACCGGAATACAGCCAAAACAAGAGACAAATTATTCAAACAAAAATCTCTCATGACGAAACATACGAGCCTTACAGCCACAGCATTAATCCAAATAAGCTATTCATAGCACCACTTTCAATGGCGAAAACGTCGCAATATCCGTACTATTCGCGCAGAGAAGGTAGATGCCCGAGTCCCCAAGGATACACACGAGGGCGTTCAGATCGGATGAGAGCATGAGACTTTTCACGCGAGCACTAGGCACTGCATGTGGGACTAGGCCGTTTTGTTCTCGCTCGAGGCTTGAGATTGGTACTGGATTCTGGTTGGGGAAGGTTGTGGATGTAGTGCGAGTTGGGTAAGCGAACTTGTGAGAAGAAGGGTTGGTACAATGAGCGAGTCATCCTAAGAGGATTTCGTTAAACGAACTGAGAGCAGAGACGGTAAATTTTGCTCGGACGTGCCTTTGGAATCCGCAGGGGTGAAAAGTTGGGTTGCCAGTTATGTGTAAGTGATTAGCTGGCACGAGAACCCTCTCAGGAGGAGGATATTGGTCACTGATCCCTTTAATCCAATCGACAATGTCATAGAAGCTACCATGAGTACATTTCTTTCTATTGTGATTGGCATCGCTATGGCCGACGACGTCCACACGTGCTTGGCCCCTTGACCCGACAATAATTCCACGCCTTTCACTTCTGACCAGTTCTGAGCTAGGACAAAGCAGCACGCACTTGGTCTTCCCTCGCTGGAGACCTTTTCATCTCACCTTCTTCAGCTTCCATTCGAGAGGAGATTGCTAACAATTCGACTGCAACTCGCTCCAGCATACGCATACAACAACGGATAGCATTGCCACTGCTACTTACTCGAAGCTCACACCCGATTAGCTAATTCTCCTTCAACCACCGACAACCAGCAGGTGAGTGACTGTCACTGTCCAAACACCGCCAGTCCTGCAACATTTTCCAACTAACGAGAATGTACCAGCAATCCACACCCGCTCGACCAACTACGTGTCCGCTAGTGAAAACATGGTAGACTCCCGGTGGATATACCTTATGGGCATGCTCGGCACATCTTTCTCTAAAACTGTCCCTTCCGCTTCCAACACCACGTCAACGGAATCCAGATGGAAGCCCGGCATCTTCTGGACTCCCAACGCGGTATCACATTGTGCAACTGCCATGATCAATAGCATTGTCCATCTGCAGACAACCTCTACTTCCTTGAATGGCGCTTCCATCTCGTCAGTTTCTGAGACCACTTCATCGCTGCATACCACAACGACGCACTTCAAGTGGGGGCCTGGCATCTTCTGGAACACGACTGTTGAATCAGCTCACGCAACTGCTATCATCAGTAGTAGTCTTGTCAGTGTGCAGCCAACTCCCACCTCAGTGAACTCTACTTCAACGGATTCCAAATGGCGCCCAGGCGTTTTCTGGACCCCAACCGCAGTTTCGTTCCATGGCTCTGGAACTGCCATCCGCAGCGGCAGTCTTGTCCATGTGAATGGAACTTCTGCTCCAGTGGCGCCGCCCGTACGCTCAACGGCTTGCCCAAGCGGTCCTTTGAATGGCACGGCCGCTACTGGGAGGATGGTTATGACTCTTTACCCTCCATACCCGACGTGGAGGCACAGCAACGGTACAGCCGTCAACGCGACTGGGACGCTGATGGCTCCTACTAGGCACGCGAATTCCACGGGTCGACACGTCCCCTTTCCAACGCCTGAGGTGACTTCGTCTCTTTCGTCCAATACCAGCGCCATAACGTCCACGCCTTCCATCACCCTCGTTAGAAAAACCCGCACCCCAACCCTCATCATTCCCGCCATTTCTACAGCTACTATCCGCGCAAATAGCATGACGAAAAAGGTCTTTTACCACCCTGTAGCGACGACGGTGAAGGGGTCGAAGAAGGTTATCTGGGTCTCTGAGACGTCTGCACGTATGATGGAGGGTCCGTCTCAAATGGTCACTGTGACGGGGTATACGGAGAGCGCGGTTAGAGTCATGAATGAGCGGGAGAGACCGGTTATGCCGCCGCTGTCGACGGGATCTCCTGCTGAGATGATGTCGTATGGCGGACCGATCGAGACGATCACGGCTTCTTCCAATGTGAAGAGTGCTCCCCAGAGTCTTCACACAAAGCTCGCGGTTGTATCGTCCGCTATGGTTGTAACCGAGACTAGTAAAGCTGTAAAGACTCCGGTTGCGGTCACTGGGTTGGTGTCTACTTCGTCGAAGAGTGTCCGGGTCCCGGTTGCAACGCCCGACTTGTCGACCTCAATCACAGCATCGACGCTCGTAGCGCTGTTATTTATTGCACCAACACCTGCAGTATCGAAGCCCATGGAAAGCCACCCGGTAGCCAGAGAGGTTCCACACGCTGGTGTCAAGACTCCGATCCCAAAGACAGCATTCGTGGGTACTCTATTATACAGCTCCGCGATGGCATCTCCGACTGCCGTCCCTTCGCATAATAATGAAGCCAAATATCAGGTGCCTGCTCCGCCAACTACCCCCAAATCAACAGACAATGCTGCCACGCCCTCACCCCAAACCACCCCCGAGCTCTCCTTCCCCACTGCCCCATCGTCGCAGGCCTCACCACCAGCATCAACCTTCACAACATCAACATACAAAACGAACTCGCCCGTCCCAATATCGTCGCCAACGCTCTCCCCGTCACCAAGTCCAAATGAAACCCTCACCTCAGCCGCCACCTCTTCCTCATCCTCCGGCATCACCGGCTCGCGCCTCCCAGCATACCACCCCTCGTACCCCAAGAGCGCTGGCAGTTCTCTTACAGCGCCGTCAGGCCAGGGACTCGTGACGATGGGTATGATCCTTATTGGGTTCTGCATTGTCTTGTGAGTCTAGCTTGGCTTCACCACTTTTACAACATCGTACCTTGTTGTTCGAGTCCACCTGCAAGGTATCCGTGTGACTTTGGACAATGTTAAGGGCCGCTCCTTTGATCATCTCTCCTCTTCTCTTCAAAGTCCTTTCTTTTCATACCGTCTTATAACTTAATATCTTAATAATAAAAAATAGTCGGCCGGGGTTGGGTTCTAGCGTTCGCGGTTTAAACATCGATCGAGTTTGGTTTCCTCTCTTTCTTTGTACCGCACACCTATCCACTATTGAGGACTTGCAGAACCCACCGAGCACGGAAAAGGGGGCGTTGTAGTTCGGGATGGTCTTATGGGTGATTTGTGCGATGTGTACTGTGCCTCGCTCGAGTGTATGGGGGCGATGGGGCGAGGAAGAGGGTGGTAGATGGTGGTTAGTGTCGTCGAAGATTACCTTGTGCTTGTGTCTAGGATGTAACAAAACGTGTTGGCGTTTTGGTTTCTTGGTGGAAGATGTCAGCGAGCAGCAGCCAGGAAAACGAACGAGCTTTGGTCCAAGGCCGCGGATTGGGTCTAGATGGCTGTTTAGCTTGTGTTTTTTACGTAAAGGATTAGGTTGGTGATTGGGGCTTGGGAATCTGTGACAATAAAAATGTATGGAATGGTATATAATATTTGGCTCCGAGCGCAATAAATGGCCTATACACAGGAGGCCATTGGCCATCTAAAAAAGAAGAAAGGGGTTGTGCTAGAGCTGGGCTGGCTCTACAAGTAAAAAATCGATTATCTTCACCTCTAACCAACAACTTTGACTCCTCCATCAGCATGCCTGAATGTGCATCTTACCTTTTCACTTCAACCCCCTTTCCTCCCGCCCTTCTCGTAATTCAAGTAGATCTGATGATGGCCCTCCATCAACACCCGCAGCAGAGCCGGCTCCTTCACAACATATGCTTTTCCAAGCACCCTCCTATTCGCCACCGTCTCGCTGAGCAGACCAAGCGTGGCCTGTGGTGCAGCAGGCATGCTCTTCTTCGGCAGGAAGTCCTTTACATATTTGAAGTCTTCATCAGACGGCGGAGCGATTAGGTCCGAGACATCTACATAGCCCATCCGCTCGTAGGGGATCGCCGGAGACGTGTTGATATGGTAACGACCAGGCGACGTCCACCTGGGATCTTCCCAAGCAATCTGCAACTTAGTGTCGAACGAGACTGTGAATGTAATCTTGATGTCTGGATGAGTGGCGCGCAATTGATACAGGATCGGTCCGAAATCCAGTGTGAACAGTGACGTGTCATGCGTCTTCTGCATCTGAATCGTCAATGTCGTGAGGTGCGGAAGCTCGAGCAATTGTTCCCATCGTCGTCGCTCGCGAGAGCACCAGAGCGTTTCTTCGAATTCGGTCGCGCTCTTGGGGAAGAAACTCTCTGCGCACGTGACGGTCAGATGCCGGATGTTGGCCTTCGCTTCGGGATAAGGGCCCCATTGGTCGGTGAGAGGGGTATTTGCGTTTCCTTCTAGGCTCATGAAGAACCTGTTTACGGTGTAGAAGATCTCGAGGGCTTCGACATGGAGGTTGGGGTCTTTCCAGAAGAGGGGTGGGAGGCCGTTGTAATATGAGCCTTTGAGGGGGATTTGGCCGGATTGTTCGAGGACTTCTTTGTAGATCTCGTCGCGGAGCTCACGGGGGAGCCTGAGGAGAAGATCAGGCCGAACCTGAGTCTTTGGCCAGGAGGGCATGGTGGGTGGAATGACGGGGAGTTGGGGAATGAGGGTTGAGGTGTGAGTGAAGAATTGAAGAGTGAGCCGAGAAAATGTTTGATGTTACAATTGTTGCTGCCTTGGTGATGCGTGGGTTGTACTATGCCATCAAAGCGCCAGGTGTCTGCTTGGTGGTGGATGCCTGGACGCTAGAGATGTGATCAACCATACCATGGTACAATCAATTGCAATTATGAGCGCCAGTCCACTTGGGTTGGATTGGGACAGGTGGAATGTATCAACTTGCGAGGATCCAATGAGTTTGTCAAGAATCGAGGGCGCAATCGTGTGGTGTGGTCGTTAGAGCGGGGAAGTGAATTGCGGCGTACATGGTCAGCGTAGTGTGCACAGACCAACAAACGCCAAGCCATGAGCTTCGCGCATCCCGAACATTTTCCCAGCAAGTCACCCTTCGACGACAACAACGCCAATATGCCCGTCCAATTCCTCCGACGCCTCGTACGGCCATCTGTCATTATCTCAATCTCACAATCCATCGCCCGACCGACACGGCCCGCAATCGCCCTCCAAAATGCCATCACACCCTTCTCCGTGCGGCCCATACCCGCGTCGCGCGCGCACAAATGCACATTGATCCAGGTCCTGCGGCAAGGAAGAATAGCACAGAAGCTGCGTAAGCTACGGTCACCTGCACTGGCGAATCGGCCGGAGATGAAGGGCGTTTGCTTGAAAGTTGGGACTACGAAGCCTAAGAAACCGAATTCGGGGGAGAGGAAAATTGCGAGGGTCAGGTTGAGTAGTGGAAAAGTTGTTACGGCGTATATTCCGGGAGAAGGTGCGTTCGATATCTGTCCGGGCGTGAGGAGGGTGAGAAACTGCGAGGAGGCTCTCAGGGTGCTACACGGGAAGCTGATTTGGCAACATTATAGGTCACAATGTGCAGCAGCACTCGGTCGTCATGGTACGGGGAGGCAGAGCACAGGATTGTCCCGGTGTGAAGTATCATTTGGTTCGAGGAGCATTGGATTTGGTAAGATCGCCTTTGCTGAATTTCAAGCATCCTGGCTAATACGTTGTAGGGAGGTGTCGGAAACAGAATCACATCGAGGTCGAAATACGGGACGAAGAAGCCAAAGGCCGCATGAACAAGCAATTGTACCAATATGTAAATACGCAAAATGTACCATACATAAGCATTGGTGGCGTTTGTACTCTATAGGATATATTAGGAATACTACGCCGAGACAGTTTCTCTCTGCACTTTCGGGCTAGGCATCGTATTTGCTGCCTTTGGGCACCACTAATGGTTGGTGTATGAGCAACTAGGTTTTTGGCACATGTATCGAGGACAACGCTGCTACGACTTCTAACTTACATTGCAAGATTAGGTATCAATCCTGAAAAAAAGACGGAAACCAGTTGGAAACAATTGCCGCGTCCACGGGCGAATATGATGCAAGGAAACGCATCTATATTGGAGAGGGACTGAGTACGAAGACTAACAATGCAACGGTTATTTGGAGGTGGAGTCTCGCGTAGCTTCTACGCTCCATCCGCTCGGAAACCAACGTACGCAAAAGTTAGAATGGGCAAACTTTTCATATACATGTTGACTGTGACTACGCTGTTAGTAACATGATCAGCACTATTGCTGCCGCCTCCAACCATAACAGCGGCCTAAAATACACACGCATACGCACGTCGTCCAACCTCCCAAGTCCCACACGACTACCGCCAACGACGCTCTCGATCGCTTCGGCACCAACGGGATCAACGCGCACGCGGCCCTGCTGCAGAAAGACTATCACCGCATCGAACACTTGCCCGGAAGATGAACTTGGTTGTTCACCGCCTGATTGTCTTTACTTGAGTACAGCGACAGTTCCAAGTGGAGTTGTCGAAGGGTGCAAGGTCACGCCCACGGTGACGAAGAAGAGGGTGTGCAAGGGAGTCTGTGATGGGGCGTGTGGGACGCAATGGCTTCCTGAGACGGCTACGTTTTGGAAGAAAGTTTGAGCGATATGTGAACAGAAGAGCATGCACAAAGAAATCAGTCAAACAGAGAAGGATAAATTTTCAGTCTAATGGCCATGAACAATAACACGATAGTACATCCTGCAAGGTGCAAAATTTCACCACCAACTCCACCTTTAACACCGACCAACCAAGCCTAGACTAGACCAGATGTGCCTCAGCCCGAAGCCGTCTTATTCAAAGCCTCCTTAACCTTGACATGATAGTTGCCATTATTGAAAGACTGACTAGCATCCCACAGCATGACCCCTCCGAAATGCTCCTTGGTCTTCGCCCCACTGACAGCGGTAGCCATAGCATCCGGGAGTAAGTATCCCTGGTTTTCCAGCGGCGTAGCTGTGTTACTTGCCGGCAATCCCAAGAAGAACTTAGAGTTCTTCTCTTTAGCCCACTTCTCCCACTCATCGACTGCTGCACCATGACCATTCCCTCCATACATACAGTTCCCGTTGTTGTAAAACTGCACGAAAACCGCATCGAAGGCAACTTTATCGGTGATATTTTTCATGGGGTCCTCAGCAAAAGGGCATTGCGGGGCAGCGGTCAAGAGCGCATTTTGCTGTGTGGTGATGTTGCGGAGTTTCTGAGCCCAGTCTTCGAGATGATGGACCTTCGTTTCGACATCGATGTCGAAGCCGTCGACTGCCGCACCGCCGAACGGGCGCGGTGCTCCGCTTTTGGTATCTTTGGAGGGAGTACCGAACATGTCCCACATGGCTTGCGCATTTGCGATTGCTGCCTCGGCGCTGGCAAAAGAGACTTTTCCCGAAGAACCGCCCGTAGAGAGGAGAATAGTCTTGTTGTAAGTATTTTGGCATGTTGTGATATCGTTGCTGTAGTATACGTGAGCCAGAAGTGTCTGGATAAGCTGGATTCTGAATACATACCCAATGTCTGGACACTCCACTGGACTCATGCGGTCTGTGCCTATTTTACATTTGCCGCCTTGGTTGGCGAAGTTCTAGTTCCTGATTAGAGGAGTATGGCAGTGGAGCGGTAGGGCTCTTACGAGTAGGGGATGATCCGGCGCGCTGGGATTTAGAACAAATGCAATGATGAAGATCTACCGCAGAGTGAGCTCACAAACAGAAACAAACCAGTATCATACGTCTACGTCGGTCCCCACTATCAAGACGTCAGCAAAACTATCTGGGCCAAATACGGCGAAACTTGAGACCTACTCTTGCAATATTCTCCCAGAGGAACTTGAAGGTCTGCCTTGTTGGCTTTACTTCCGGCAGAGTTCTGGCCCCAGTACATTGCTATGTTGTTCATTTCAGCCTTGTTGTACTTCGCGAAGACCTCGCCCACGCCTGCAAGCAGCAGGTACGCCAGTGAATGGAAGAGCATTGTCGTGATCGAGGAGCTGAATCTGTTAAATATATTTACCAGTCAATATACTATTAGGTAAGCTTGACAGTAAAGCAATGTATTAAATGTCGGTGGTGAAGAAGAAGAAGAAGAAGTTGTCGTGCGGAAGGAACCATTTATACTTATTGAATGGAAGAGTCATAGGAATGACGTCGAGAAAGCAGCGCCGTAGACTCATCGACTTGTACGAAAACTGGTCAGCGGCTGTTGATGTTGCTCCCGTGTTGGGGGGCCTTTCTGTATGACTTGAGCTACGTTGACTGTGCGTTTCATGTACTGTTGGTACCACGCAGAGACCTTTGCGCTTCGACTCAAAATCACCGACGTCGTCGAAAGGAAGAGAAAGAAGAAGAAATCGGCGGACCCAGGAAAGGGAATGAATTGATTTCAAAATGCTTTGGCAGTCACCACTAAGTGTCCTTCATGATGAAGCTCAAAAATCGCCCAATACTGCAAGATCAGGGCAGGTCTGTCATAGGCCTCCGATCCAAAGGGCAACTGAACACCCTGTAGAAGACCATTTTCCTCAAGCACTCGTCACAGAGCAAATGCCCACAAGCCAGAAGCCTGCGCATCGAGGAGGAGACTTCGTAGCAGATAGGACAATCACACTCGTCAGTTTCAACAACCGTGGCGAATACCTCCAAGTCAAGTGACATCAGCTCCTCCATCGTTGGCGACGATGCTGGCGGATCTGGCACCGCAGGCATCGTGGTCTGCGCCCGGACCCGTGCTCTCGACCTCTGTCTTGGAAATTCTGGCCTTACCCTCACACTCTCCTCATCGCTACTAAGCTGTTCAAAGTGGTGGAAGCAGAAATACCTACCAGTAGTATTCAAGTACAGACCCCGCTGCGGACACCTTAGGAACGCAACGGGCCATGGAGATTGCGGGGGTCGTGGAACTAGCGCATCGCAACGATGACGATGCTGAGGACAGAACCAGTTGCCGGTATAAATGTCGACTGAGTCACCGATGAGTCCGCAGTCTTCGCGGCAGCAGGGGTGGGAGGTCGATGCGTTCCACGAGGTGCAGTAGTCGCAGAACCAGCCGGCCAGCGTGGTGTCATATATTAGGGCGCGGTTGGTGCACGGGAAGGTTGGGTATTCGCAGTATTCGGGGCAGGGTCGTACTGGTGTTATGCTCATTTCGTTGAGCGGATCAGGGGGTTTGTGTACGACGAAGACTTCTGGGGCTGACATGGTGGGCTGTTGGTTACGTTAAATATGAGAACGTGAGTACGTGAACGGTGGAAGTTTGCGGTCTTCCATTGTAGGCTTGTGACTTATGTGTTTGAAAGGGGTTTATTGAGTTTCGTGTGTTGAATTTGAAGGATTCTTTGATGGAGAAGGGAGTTTGCAGGCCCAGGCCGTTGAGTGGTAGAAAAGGCCATCAACGGCTAGAGGGGACATCTCGAAGAACGCCTCAGCATGCTGGTCTTGTGCCCCAATGATCAACAGGTTCTGCGTCATGGTGTGAATGATGGAGAAAAAAGTGAAGTGACAGAACTCGTGTTTTGAGGTTGAGCGTACGGATTGCCAAGTGCCACGTGCGCAGTGGGTCCTTCACACTTGCTTGGTCATCAAGATTTGAAGTTAGGCTTAAGCCTTGCCGGGTCACGACATGAACATGCGGGATCAAGTAAGAAAGGGATGCGCTGTTTGGTTGCCTCAGGTACATGTACTTTGTCTCGGACCGAGCCGCTGCCAGACTGACGTCAACGCCTCCGCACACTCCCGAGGCTCCACCGAAAGCTTCAAAACTGGATAACTTTCACATCCCCAAACAAACACCTGCGAGCGGTTCATCACTATCTGCTTTCTTCTTTTCTCACTCACCGTTTCATCATCCTCGTAACAAGAATCATTACAGTCATCGAACATGGCTCACAACATCCTAGTCATCGGTGGTCATGGCAAGGTAGCACAACTTTTGACTCCTCTTCTGCTTGCCCGGTCATGGAGCGTCACCAGCATGATCCGGTCGGCTGATCAGACACCTACAATCGAGAAGCTGGGACAGGGACAGCCGGGGAAATTGAGTGTGCTTGTCAGCAGCGTTGAGGATGTGAAGAGCGAGGGTGACGCGAAGAAGATTCTCGAGCAGGTGAAGCCTGACTGGGTCGTTTGGACTGCTGGTTAGTCGTGCACTTTCTCTTCTACAGCATGTCAAGAGTCACAGGCATGGCGTGACGTCACGTGATCCAGTCGTTCACCGAAGGCATTGCTAAATGCGATCCTAAGAACATCGAGATTCTCGAGGTACAAGCGAACGCTAACCATTCCTAGGAGCCGGAGGTAAGGGCGGCGCATCCAGAACACTGGCAGTCGATCAAGATGCCGCAATCGCGTTCACAAAAGCTTCCATTCACACCCCAACCATCAAAAAGTTCCTGAACGTTTCTTATCTCGCCTCACGTCGTAACCGCGCCCCATGGTGGTCAGACGAGGATTGGGCCTCAGCGCAGAAAGTCAACACCGAGATCCTCCCCACATACTATAAAGCCAAGATCGCCGCGGATGAAGTCCTTACCGTCCTCGCCAAAGAGCGCTACGACGAGGAAACCAAGAAGGGAATCCCTGAGAACGAGAAGTTCCATGGTATTGACCTGAGGCCAGGGACACTGACTGCGGAGCCGGCAGGCGGTGTGTTGGCCGGGAAGATTAAGAGCCGTGGAAGCGTTAGTCGGGCGACTGTTGCGGAGACAATTGTGAAGGTCTTGGAGACTGAGGGGTCGAGGGGCTGGATTGACTTTTTGGACGGGGAGGAAGAGATTGGTGCGGCGGTCAAGAGGCTTGTTCGGGATGGTGTGGATAGTGTGGAGGGCGAGGACTTTGATGATATGAAGGCTAGGGTTTCTAAGCTGTAAGGGTGCAGTGCGACCATGTTCGGTGCGAAAATAGTAATGAAATTAAGCATTTAAACAGGGTGCTGTCCCCCTTTTCGCTACGGTCCCAGACTATTGTGTTTGTAGAGGTGAGCAGTCAAGTCTCGTGGAATGAACCTGAGGAACACGATATGTGTAAGGCGGGTACAGCGTTTGATTCGGGTTAAGCAGCTCTTGACAGCGAGATCAAACAGTAGTTTCATTGGCGAAGTATTCGTCGCCGCTCATCTTTAAGCAGTTTTGAAAATAAGGAAAAATACGAAGAACAGTGAGCAGCTTTTCCGTAATGAGAGTACAGTACCTAGATTCATTACTATCCATACTGCGATCAAGTAATGTTGTACACTGACTGTTCATGATTGGTAATAAGCAGAACTGTTTTGCGTTAAAGCTCGTCTTCGGAGGATAGACTGTTCGAGATATAGGGCAGTTACAGCTGTACTAAGTATCAGCGAGCTTGTGTCAATAATGGGAATGAAAGAATTTAAGGCACTATAGTTTTTAATTGAAAGACCAATTTCGGAGGTGTGATTAAAGCTACATAAAACTACAGAAGATACCAAGAACGCACAGATGAATGTCAGAAACACGCCAACACCAAAGAAACCCAAGCTTCCGCCCACCCCGAAAGACCAGAGTACAAAGTAATGGAATATACAAGAATAGGAAATTCTCAAAGCCAGATCAACACGCCCTCGTCTAGAGTTGAGCCGCAAGCATTAATTTACATAACCCCGTTTCCTGTCCAATGTACAATTACAAGTTCCCTATCCGATACCATTCAGCCATCCTCGCTTAAATCAATATAGAAATGATACAATCTGTTGAGACACTGGAAGACACTTGCTGAGTTAAAGAGAAAAGAAAGCCCAACAAAACAAAAGTCCTCATCATATGTTGGATATCGAGAATTTATCCAATTCACCTGGCTGCAGAGCTCTTCTTGGACTTTCTCGGTTTGGTCTCGTAACCTGTCCGGCTGTCTCTCTGTAGTTTCCATTCCCTTCCCAATTCCTTATGCTTCAAGAAACTGAGTACTATTTTCGAGATTTAGTACCAGTATAAATACAAAAAAGCAAACTACTTACGTGACTCAGAACATCCCTTGCATATGTTGAAGTTGCTCCTGATCTCTTCGCTTTCCAAAATCTCCCTGGCTTTCTCTTTGCCCTTGAAGATGTAGTAGCTGATATCTCCTTTCCCCTGGCCGATCAGCTCGGAAATCTCGGCGTGCATGCTTGGATCATAATCTCGGAAAATGAGACCAAGACCACCTCTTCCTCTTTCCTTGCAGCGTTCTATTCCTTCGGGTGTTACTTGGTACTTGTAGTATTTGTCGAAACTGACTACCGTGAAAGCGTCGATGCTATAGTAGCCAAGCTCTAACATCCCTATGGGGCGACCTTCTCGGTCCTGGTGTGGTTCGCCGTCTGGATATTTTCCCTGCTTAAAGCCAGGAAGTTTCAGAATTCCCTGAGACAGTAGTGACGGTTCTTTTGGCGGTGCTTTGACCCTGGTGAGATGGCTATCTGTTCTCACCGTCGTTTGTACGGCTTTCGGATGGGAATAATTTGGATCCACATATAGGGCATAGTTCCATGCCTTACTTTCATCGCCGACGTGTTCGACGGGTTCCGCCGCGTCTGGGAGTGGCCTGAAGATGTTGTAATCGTTATTCATACCGATCGGTGGGTACTTATTTGATTGATTGACAAAGAAGTTCGTATTGCTGTGGAAGAATCACAATAATGGTGTAGGAGAAAGCATGTAATTTCCCCAGCTGCTTTCTTTATATACCCATGCGTGACTGTTACTTTGAGTATGACTGAAAACCTTGGCATAGACTCAAGAGAGTGTCATGACCGGGATCGAGTCAGAATTATTGAGAGAGTCTCAAGAGGCGATAGCATGAGTCAATGGTATACTGGCTGGGCAGACGTATTTCTCGATTTCATTGTGCCACACACTTTCGCCTTCTCGAATGATTATGAGAAGATATCCTAACTACGCTCTACATGACGAGGTGATAACTTCAGCTAGTTAAAATGTGATGGCGCACTTAACATGAGGGGCTTTTATTGTAAGAGAAAAATTTAGATACAAATATTCCAAGATTGCCAACGCGGATGAATACATGGGCACCGACGGCTTAACCTGCAGTGGAGCATCAAAATCCAGGAAACCCCCAATTTGAAGCTCAATACAAATCCTTCAAATGCCACGTTTAGACAATTTTTTGCGCTCCCACAGGTTATCCATTAGTCTGCTTGCGTCGTCATGAACAGTTGCTGGAATTTCTCTGCCCGCAACAAGCCAGGCCGTCTTAGAAACGTAGAAGTCGTACACTATGGCTTTATTAGCTATGTCTAAAAGGCTCTGACGATGCACTGACCGCCTTCTGTAGCCTCGCGAGGAATATTGAAGATCTTCGAAGTCGCTTTCACCACCTCTTCAATAGAAGGATTCTCGTTAAGCACGATTATTGGAATCTTCCGAAGTTCTTCAACCCAAGGTTGCTTCTTCATATCACTGCTCACAATCCCAAATCCGGATTCGACTTCGCATGATAACTGAAGTTGCTTATCCTTAAAGCGCCACTGTTCATACTTCGGGTATTTGACCATCCAGAAAGCGTTTTCTGTTACCTTCTCTTGGTTGTAGTACCCGAGAGCATCACCAGAGTCATTCTTAACGGTATGATTTTCGTCATCGACCATTTCGACTACCGTGTCAGTTCTGGGGTTGAAATCGCGGCATTTGGATTGTTTGGGTGTCAGTGCGGACGTTGCCGTCCCTGACGCATCAGGGTACGAATACCACTCCCCCTCATATACAGGATATCTGGGGAGGTTCGGGTACATAGGTATAGTTTGAACAGCGTTGAAATATTTGGAGTACCAATGGTAGTTGGAGTAGTTGGAGTAGTTGGAGTAGTTGGAGGCAAGCGGTGGATTGTGTTTCTTGTAAAGCTTCCATACTAAGCTTTTCAGCATAGGGTTTATAGCCTGTCAGAGTACTGTTGCTTACCATTCTCGGAACAAGGATTATTCGAACATTCCTTGTTGATTTTGAGGAGATCTCCCATTATCCAATCTTTAGGCTGATAGTTTTTTTTGTGAACCTTCACTCCTTCAATGTCCTCCATGGAGTCTCGAAAACATTCCCAATATGGCAGCCCTGTCTTTATGAACCCCCATTGCGGATCGCCTGACTTACCAAGATCCACAATAATCAGAGACTCAAGTATATATTCTTTTGGGGGAACGCATTTCTTCCATGAGAATGTCTTGTGCCCTGACCCTCCACTCGCGGCATAGGCTTGCCTGTAGGCTGAATAGGTGTTACAGATATTGTGGTAACTGGGCATATATGCCCCCGGCGGAAGGTAAGGATATGAGAATGGAGTATGGAACGGATTGGGCGGATAGAAGGGGTATCGCGGAGCGGTTGGACGGCTTCCATATTGGGGCATCAACCCATAACCAGTGTTGAAATTGTAACAGGGTCCATACGATCCGCCAGGTGATGTCGCTAGTGGGTGATCATACTGTTGAGGCGAACGTTCGCCAGCTGAGGTCGCTGGTCCTTGGCCGTACTGTTGAGGGGAATGTTTGGCAGGTGACCTCGCTGGTGCTTGACCATACTGCCGAGGAGAATGTTCGGCATTCGGAGGCCTCGTGTTGGAATTTGCTGGTGCAGGTCTGCGCACAGCATATCTTGATAGATCGTCTCGCCGCGCCGAAGGATACATTTCCCAGAGTTTGTGACGCAATATGGGCCTGATAATGAACGTACCTGTATAATAGGATGCCTTAAAAAAGATGCCGTACTCGAGAAAAACAACTGATTGAAGTGATTGAAAGGAAGTGTGCAGGAGGGGCACAACGCAAATGATGGAAGTGTCCGGAAGGAACCCTCATGAGAAAAGGTTGTGGTATTTATACTGACGCTTGTGCCATTGAGTCATCGTCTTGCGGGTAGCGTTGAGTTCCCAGGAGGCATGTAAATGGTGACTGTTGGGGTGGTCGACTTGATGATGTGTGTCACAAATTGGAAAGGAATTTAGTTGGCGCTTGGGACAAGCTTCGACATGCGAAGCTTTCCACGATTACTCAGTAGTGTCACTGCAGTCCTAGTATTTTCGACGAATTCGAGGAGATCGTCTTGATTAGCTACGCTGAAACAAATACCTGAAGGTATGTATATCAAAATGTACCTAGGTAGCGTTGGGGATACTTGAGAGACCCGAGGTCAAACAAACGACACCAATCACCTGCACCTTTTGTTGCTCATAGTTGCATCCCTGGATGCGTCTATGCAAGATGATGAATGATGTTGTGAGTAAAACGGTGAGTAATGCGGTGAGTACCGCGGAAAGAAGTCGTCTTGGGAGTCATCTCGGGTCGGCGCTTTTATTTCCCGGCTGCCTCGGCAGCGCCAAGATACCAAAAGCCTTGACGCGCATCGCGAACGACCATCAGCGCGCGCATCTCCCTCCCAGTCATTAGCGCTCGTCGCGCTTCATCAATATCGGTCGTTCGCCTTTGGCACATAGTTGCCGGTGTCATTTATTATTGGATTAATGCTCGCCCTCGCCACGCCAATTAAAGTCGGCTCCCGCCTTGATTCCTGAATTCGAGATGAGGACTAGACTTTCTACTAATCATTCTACCATCGTGGATGATCGAGCTGCAACATGTCGAAGTCGGTCATGAGCGCAAAGCGCACAAGGGTCCAGAAAGTATGCACGCTGTGGACGCACGATGACAACTTCTCCAAGGACGACGTAGTTTTTAACGGAGAAAAATTCCTTGAGCTTCCTGCGACTACAGGCTCATTGATCCAAGTCATAGCCTTAAAATACGGCACGGCTGTTCGGGACTTCCAGTCAAATTCAAAGGCTCCGACAAAGGATGCTAGTCAGCCGAGGGCCGATGACTCTTCCCAAAATCCAGTCAAAAGCTCGCACAACAGGCGGAGTCGCAGAGGTTCAGTCAAAATTACGCTTGACGAAAATGGCTCAGTCATACAAGAGGGGCGTGAGGTTGACTCGGAGAAGTCGTACACGTTTGTGGCAAAGCCGTTTCCAGCCGATCTTAAGTCGAAACATCCCAACCTCCAGGTCTCGATCGCCGAGAGGATTGCGAAAGTCTTCGGTCTGCGCAATAGAATGCAAGTCATAGTCACGTTGGTGAGTCATTCTCGAAACCATATTCCACCACCTATCTAATTTGGAAAAGGCAGATGAAGAGAAGCACTCCGCCTCTCATGTCGAGATCACTTTTCGCGACGAGTACCTTGCAAGAGCTGACATGTGGCGCATGTCTATAGCGGAACTCAGTAGTCGCACCGTGTACCGCGGCCAGAAGCTGCTCTTCATGGGCACCATCAAAGCATCGGTAAAGAACGTATACATCAACGGACAGTCCACGCACTCGGGGTACTTCTCTTCGATGACAAAACCCGTCTTCCGCAGCGAGTCCGCACGCTACGTCCTGTTCATTCAAATGTCAAAGGAGATGTGGGACTTCGATGCCGAAGGTGCTGGTGAGATCATGTTCAACAAAGTCGTGAATGGTTTCTTGCCTGACCTCTTCAAACGATGGCTTAAGATTAGCGCAAGACACGTCGTGACTATCATATTGTTTACTAGGATGCAATACGATGGAGCAGCCGCCCCGGACTATCCCAGCGGTACGACCAACAGCCACGATTACGGAAGCCGATCAGGTCGTTTCCGTGATTACTACCGTGTCGTTGTCAGCGATATGGCTAGTGGAGATTGGATCAACATTCTTTATCAGCTGAAGAAGGAGTTTAGATCGTTTCTTCGGGACGTCTCCTTGGTGCCTAAGGCGGACAGAGATCCCTCCACTGCGGACATGACTGATCCAGAGGAATCTGGCTCCGGCGTCATGATCGCAGGAAAGCCATCCACTGCTGCGCAAGGTAACATTTTGGAAGCGATCAACCTTGCTGGCGCCCAATTTGCAAAGGACTACATTGACCGTGACCTGGTGCGCACCGGAATCTCAGTGATTGTTGTGACCGCAGGGACTGGTGTATTTGAGGTTGACTTTAACATGTTGAAACTGACTACGGATACGTTGGTGGGCTCGGGGATAGGCATCGATTTGGTGTGCTTGTCGCCGATGCCGCTTCATTCGGTGCCTCTTTTCAAGTATAAGAGTCCACGGCTAGTATCTAGCATGAGGAAGGATACAACAGACAACCACGAAAGGGATGCCATTCGCTATGGGTTCACTGACCAGGATGAAAAGACCCCACGTCAACATCAACCAAATTTCGGAACAGTCTTGCGAGCATCACCAGGAGCGCCACCGCCTCCCATTCTGCTTAATGACCCTCCTGTTACACCTGGTGGCGACCCCGATGACTGGAGATATGCAATGCCACACTGGGTGGACATCTCGTTTTGGTCTGGTACAACTGATGAAGTCATTGAGCTGTCGAAGCTTAGGAAGCCGGACAGAGTCGTTAAGAAGGTCCAAAAGAAAGGAGGAACTTTCGCGCTCAGGTGCCGCATGTATGAACTGCAGATGATGGGTGTTATGGAAAATGAGCTTGGTGATATATCTATCCCATACCTTGAGGAAGACTCGCTCTATCCACATCGTCTACGGGAAGAGCTTAGACAACCGCAGAGACAAGCATTGGATAGGCCCCGCACGATAAGCGTTGCGGCGAAGTCGATTGGATCTTTCCCCTCGAAGGACGCAAAGGATCGCGATGATGACGAACTGGATGAGATCAAGCTAATGCACAAAGCGTGGATGGACGCGTACGATGATGATGTCTTCTCGCGGAAGATTGATCGGCCTAACAGCAAAGCACAGGTGCATACAGTCACAGAAGCTCCTCCGCCTCCCAAACGCGAATCACCCGAACAAACGTTCAAGGGCTCTTTACTGTCTTCCTCCTACCGAAGCATGACTTCATCGCTAGGGAAGACTGCACGACCTCCACTAGACGCAGGCTTTCATCAGCTTCGTGAGCGGTCTAGAGAAGAAGACACCCAACCCCATCGAGGCAGCGTGCTTCACTTGCCTGAGTACAAAAAAACGGGAGCCCCGCGGGCCGATGTGCTGGCTCGACAACTCGCTATGAACAGAGCGGCAAGTCTCCAACGGCCGATCATCCATCGACGAGGTGGTTCCGGAGATTCGAATGATAATCGCAGGTCTATGCAATCCACTCCACGACATTCGCCTGCCGTTAGCAGAGGGAATTCGCCTCCAAGAGAGATTGGCCTGCCACCTCTCCCCACACCAAAGCCGACGACTCCCACGACTACAGGCAGTAAAATCAGGCCAGCAGCATGGTTTCTCAGACAGATTAGTTTTGCCGGAAGAGCGAACACCTCCGAGCCTACGACTGGTGAAGCTACCCTTGACATTACGACCGGCGACGTGAAGCCAGCCAGGATGACTGTAGAGAAAAATCAGAAAGGCGCAATCGCGGAGAAGCTTGCAAGCACACGCAGCACCTCCATTGAAAAGCCATCGCAACCTATCAATATTCGAAGTGCTTCTCGGGCGGGCCTTTCGCCTGGAGACTCACCTCCGCCCGATCAACATGAAGTCAGTCGGTCAGCAGGAACAATCAGGGGCTTACGTTCGGTCAAGGATTCACTGCCATCGCATTCTAGTTCAATGGCCAAGGATCCCGGTTCCACGTTCTTGATTGCAGGCTCCAGAGCAGCCGGTGAATCTATCAATGCAAAACTAGACCTGCTCTCGTCGAGTGGTGGAGCTAAGACTGTTCCTCGGACGCTATCACCGACAAGTGCTATTGCACCATGGGCCGTTTTGGTCAATCCATGTAATCCCAAGAAGAACACAATTGATGTCGCTAATCAATTCCGACGGTGGCAGCACGTGTTTCCAAAGCGGCTGAAGACGGCATCCGTGAAATGGAAGTCACTGTGTTCTCCTGCTGCCGTACCTTTGACGAATGAATACTTTCCCACCGCTGAACAGCTCGCGACAGAATACAATGAAAGCCCATACAAGATTGTTCAGAATGATGATGAAGAGATGCTAGAAGCACCCAAGACACGAGAATCGCTCGTGCGTGAGCTCATCGCTTTTCGGTTGTCACACGGCTGGCAGATACTAGTCGGCTCTGCCGTTGCAGAGGCTTCTGGGGCACGCGAGCAAGACATATCCAGCATCTTTCACAGCGAATACATGTCCCATGATGGAGATACCGTCTTCATGAACATAGGCAATTCGATACATCAATTGGTCTGCGTCGCTGGAGGTGAAGTCGAGGTCAAGCGGTACAGTCGAAAACCAACGACAGCGTTGGCATCATCTGCTGGGATTGACACGCCATTTCCGTACAAGCCTTACATTCGCACTGCCCTCGAGGATGGTTATCATGCACACGATATTGTGCTTCGCCCTCCACGTACAGAGTACAATTGGAATTTTATCGACACCTTCCTTGCTGGGTATCATGACGAGTTCTCAGAGGTTCTGCGTTTCTGGAGAGCTCGCTTCGTGCTGATACCCGTAGAGATACCTAATATCAGTCGTCGCCCGTTGCCCATGCTTGCAGAAGACTCTGAAGAGGAAATTCGACTAGAGGGCATTAGGAAGCTGACTCAGGTGTGGCAAAAGTTCCGTTATGTCCCCCCTGAAGAGCGACACTTCCAAGCTACAACAAGGAAGAAGCAGAAAGACCCTAACCCTCTCGCTATCGAGTATCATACACGTGATCCTTCGTCAGTTGTAGCTGCAGGCACTGACAACACCTTACTCAATGATACCGACAGCGAGTTCACAACCTCACTCTTCTCAGAGGGCGAACAATATCACACTTCCAACATCGACATTGAGAGGCTGGCCGAGGATATGCAGGGTGAAAAGGGCATCCGGATGCTCGATCGACGCTGGCATTGGCGACTGCATACCAACTGCTTCCTAGGCTTTGATTTCACTAACTGGCTACTGTCCCATTTCAGCGACGTTGAAACACGTGATGAGGCGGTCGAACTCGGCAACCAACTCATGCACAAGGGCCTCTTCCAGCACGTTCAGAAGCGCCACGCCTTCCGCGACGGTAACTTCTTCTATCAGATTGCCGCCGAGTACCGCGCTCCGCGCCCAGAGTCCCGCTCAGGTTGGTTTGGTATGCGACGAGTTGATCGCTCTGTCCCCTCCACCCCAATGTCCGAGGGACCACGTACATCGCCACTCACATCGCGGAGCCTCAGATCGCGACCTAGCACAAGCACCAGCGACTCGAGCATTGATGAGAAGGATGGTGAGAAGACGCCCACACGTCAAGGCACACCGAAGAGCAAAGTGCTTCTTTCCCGCGTGATGCGTTACGATGTCGATCCACGAAAACGGTCCTATCGTCCTGAAATCATCTCTCTCCACTACGACCGCCTGCACAACCCCGATAACTGTTATCATATACGCATAGATTGGATGAATGTGACGGCCAAACTGATCGAAGATGCCATCGTTTCTTGGGCCACCAATGTCGAAAAGTACGGCCTGAAGCTTGTCGAAGTACCTATCGCCGAAGCATCCAACATCATCGACCACCACCCATTCCGCTCCCCCTACACCGTAAAATTAGCACTGCAGCCACCGCAATCCCAACTGCAGCCAGATACACTCTACGACACCGCGCACTTCCCCTCACAATATCCCAAGACGGATAAATTCGCATACCACAAAGCGCTCCTCCGCAAACTCAACTTCGTCTTGGATATAGAAGCCGCAGATTCGTTCCCCCACGATGTAGATGTCACGTACTCATGGGGCAAGCCAGATTACAGGTACACGCAATTCATCCACCGCAGCGGCGTCCTCCTCGCCCAGATAACCCACGAAGGAAACTTCCTCCTCCTCGCCAACCGGCTCGCCCACAACCGCGCGAAAGACACTTCGCGATTCCGCCCCACGGATCCCTATGAGCACAAGCGCGCAACCGCAGACAAGGATCGCATACCCACCACGCCCGCTGAGCGCGCAAATCCACACCGCTCACCTTTTTCAAGCCCCCTCGCGCGCCCAGTGCAAGATTCAAGCCTTCTACACAGCGCACTCACCGACACCAAGGCATCCACACCCCTCCCCACCACAAACATAAGCGCTACACCACAGACCCCAGAGCAAATCAAAGACGAAATAGAAAACTTCTGCACCTCCCCCTCCCTCCTCTCCGCCTTCTACAAAGAAGCCCTGAAACCCGCCCCCGCGCCCTCGCCGTCTCCGCGCATCATGCCCGTGCTAGATAACAATATCCCCACACTCGGGTTACCGCCGGCGATCAGCATACACGGCGCGAGTCCCGGGACGGGTGGCGGGTGGAGTCTAGGTGGGAGTGTGATTGGGGGCGGGAGCGGGATTGCGGGGAGGAGGATGGGGAGTGAGGGCTCTGGGGCGGGGGTGGGTGCGGGGGGAGGTGGAGGCGGGATTTTGGGGGGCAGGAGGAGGAGTGCGTTGCCTGAGGAGATTGTGCTGCCGAAACGGTCGGAGAGTCAGGGGAGCGCGGGGACGGGATGAAGGGAGGAGGTAGGGGTGGGTTTGGGTTGGGGTTGTGTGGCGTTCAAGACGGGGTTTGTAGTATCGTAACGTACTTTTTTTTTTCGAAATAGAGGCTTAGGATATTTAATGGAACGGAGAATAGGAGAAAGCTTTGTTATTTCCGCATATTAAAGTAGCTGAACGAGGAACGAATAAGTCAGAAAAAAAAAACCCTCGCCGAATAAACTATCTATCATCTCCCTCCCTTACAATTGCAAGCGCCGTTCTCAACCCATCCAAGAAGACGGGGAGATCGAAAGCGCCAACCGCATGTACATACCACGAAGAACAAGCCTCTTCGTAAATCTATACGTACGCTTGCAAGCACCGTTCTCGACCTCTGACAAGGGAGATCAAAATAACTAGCAAGCACCACGTAAGACATTCACAGGAGGCAGCAACAGTTCCGGCTCGATAAGAAAAGTAGGGAAGGTATTAAACATCATCTGCGCCATCCCCACGAATCGAAAAAAGGGGAAAGAAAGAAGAAGATAGTGAAAACTCTCCCACCAACACCATCGCTACAGCATCCTCCCCTTCCCCTTCCCCTTGCCACTACCAGGGGTCGGGCTCAAAGGAGGGAAATCATGCGCCTCAGTCTCCTTCCTACTCTGCTCCTCTGCCAGACTCAACTGAAGCGCATACTCCAAATCGTCCATTTCAACCTGCTTGCTCGAACCGCCAGCTGTTCCAGCGCTCGTCGGGCTGACCTTGGAACGCGAAGGCGACGACCTCTTGCCTTTGGCAAACTTGACGGGTACGTCCCAGCCTGCACTGGGGGCTGGACTATCAGATGCGGGGGTGTCTTGTAAGGAGAGACGGATGGCTTCGGCAATGTCGGCATCAATGTCTGGATCAGTTGAAGTGTTCGGAGAAGAAGATTGGTCGCGAAGGCTTGGTTCAGGTGTGATGGTAGCGGTGCTCACGGCAGCGCTGCTCTCGCGACGACGCGCTTCGTCCATCTGTTGCGCTTCCTGGGAGAGCATAGTAGCATAAGCCAGGGCTTCCTCTTCACTTCCGAGCAAATCAATGCCGAAGCGCCCAGCCATGCGTTGGGCGTGCTGGTGACGTTCTTGCTTCTCGCGCTCAAGCTCGTACTTTTCATTGGCAATGTAGTCCTTCAAGTTGACTCGAGCAGTACCAGCGAACCTATCGTTGGCGTTGTTGCTTCCACGTTCAGAACGACGAAGGCGACGTTTGCTACTATTGTACTGATCTGCAGCAGAGGAGCTGTAGCTCCAGTATCGGATCTGATTGCCCAAGGAGACCGCGCCACGGAGCACAGTTGGGTCGGGATCGATGACAACAGCGCCGGCCGCGAACATGTTGATACCCACACCAAGTGCGGACTGCGACGCTTGTACTAGTCGTCTACGAGCGCGAGACGAGTATCGCGAGTTGAGCGTCTTGATAGGTTTCATGTCGGATGCCAAGGGGTCCCAAGCTTGCACGAGACCGTCATTACCTCCTACCACCAGATACAAAGCTGTGAGAGCGATGCACGTAATCTCGGGTGACTCAGTATAGATGATGCGCACAGGTTCAATGTCGTTTCGATATTCAGCACTGCGTGAGACTGGAGCGCGTACATCCCATAGTAGCACTACGCCAGTGCTTGTTCCAGCAGCAACGAAACGTCCACGTCGACCGGGGATGTCCGAGGGAGAAGCCGGCTGGCTAGCAACTGACATTGGTGAAGCGTATGGGGAGGACGCAGTGGAAGCAACCGAGAAGCCAAGAGCTGGGTCCTCAGACATGGTCAGGTTTGCGAAAGTGGACTGGTCTGCAACTGTCGCAGTGATCTGGACAAGCTTAAGCCCGCCGAAGGTCAAATTGGAGCATCGCCATTCCTCTATCAAGTTGTCTCTCTCGGGTGAACTAGTGGAAGACATGTACGATGAGCTTCGAGCGCGCTGGGCGAGTTTCCGGTAGGACGTGTCAGGAGTACCCACAACAGAGCCGCCGAAGAGCGAGGATGTTTGAGTCGACGGCAGAATGACAGGCATTGCAGTGCTGCTCTTGGTGCTGTCCCACGTCTTCCACCGAGTGTATCGTACAATCTTGGCAACTTCGTCCTCTTCAAGTCCGCATTCAAAGACAACCATTGCCTCCCCGGCATAGTTCCCATCGTCACCAGCGAAGTCTACCTCCAGACGTCGACGCATGTCCCATCCGAGACAGGACTTGCGGAAATCCTTCGGTTGTTTTTGAAGAAAAGCTTGAATCTCCTTCGTCTCAGCCAGAACCTGCTCCTTGCTGAGACACATGCCATCCCAGGAGGTCCTCGGAGAGTAGCTTCCATCCGCATCAAGATCATTGTAGGGATCAGGTCGTGCGGTACGCCTGCTAGGCTCCACGGCGTTCCAGTACACGCTTCGGCCAGTGAGCCAGGCTGAATATTCAGCAAATTCTTCGATGTTGGCTTTGGGCTCTTGACTGCGAGTTGGAAACTTGGTGAGGTAGAACAGCTCTCCCAAAGCATTGAGGGCGACTGCCCAAATGCGGTTCTGGGCCTGTCGCTTGAAGGAGTAATGCTCGTCTACAGCAATGGCAACGATAGGAACGCCAGGACTGAGGACCCAGCGAGCAGTCAGCTCGCCACGTTGAAAACGAGTACCGCGGAGGCCGTCTGTACCGAGGCTACAGGCCGTGACTACGCCAGCCGCGGAGCCCATCAGGAGGCCGATAAGGCCTTCGGAAAGGGAAGGAATGGCATTCGACTTCGCAATCCACGTACAGCAGATAGCACCGCCGTCAACCCCAAGCTTGGGTATACCGGCCTCGTGCATGGAGAAATCGGTGGGCTCAGCGATGAACCGGCCACGCTGCTCATCAGTAGCTCGGTAATAGCACGATCCTTCCATAGTACCCTGGCCATAGATCATGCCGTATAGCTGAGAGACATCCATGACATTCGGACAACCGACAACTTCGCCAGATCCGAGACCCCATTCAGCTACTCCAGGGAAGCGCTCCGTGAACTGGGCGTAGAAATTGGGATCGCTCTGGCCCCACGAATCCACCTTCCCGGTTGTCGGATCACTGCTAGTCGCCAACCCCACATCGACAGCTCCGTGCACCAGACGAGGCACTCTCTTGTTCAATCCCGTTCCAAAAGTTGCATGTATATGTTTAATAAGTGAAAACGTGTGCGCATGATACTCGATAATCGGGGCATTCGGTTGGGTCTGTCCAGAGCGTGCAGCGTGGGCAGCAGGAAGCTGAACCGGCTTGCCTCTAGTCACGGAGCGTAATAGTCTCGTTCGCAGAATGTATTCGCTTCTCCAACTTGCCAATGCCGTGAGTCTCGTGAAAGATCGCTTGTCCAAACGTATCGTATCCCCAGCGTCTTCCATAGCCAGTCGAACCAAGTCATCGACCAAGGCTGCAGGCCCCGGGAAATAGCGATTGAAGGCTTCCCGCCAGGCGTGTGGCGTCGTGACCAAGCCATGGAAGCGCTTCGAGACGAGGGAGACGGCCGCGAGATCGTTCGGAGACAGATGCGAAAGGGAGTGGGTCAGGATTTCTGTAATGGTCAGCACTGTATGCAGGAAGTCCAGAAAGTTACTCACCATTAGGCAGTTTCGCAATAGCGCAGCTCTTGTCATCCGGTTTCCTTGCCGATCTTACAACCTCGAAGGTAGGCGGCTCCGTTTTCTTCCTAGCAGATGAAGCGACAGCTTTCTCGTATTCCTCAATCCTATTCTTCGGGCTCGGGGTGCGGGGGCTGCTCAATCGCGTGGATCCATCTTCTTCGCCATTGGGACGAACGCGGCTGCCTTCGCCCTCACGGGCGGAAAAGTCGACGTCAATATGGACGCGTCCATCGTCGCCGCTGCCTGGCGTTCGCTCCTCCTCATAGTCTGGTGGGTGAGCGAGTCGATCATTGTCGCGGGGAAGGCCATGCTGGTTGGTTGAAGGATTGTTTTGGGGGGCAACTTGGTTCTGAACGTTTTGGAATACGTTATGGGACTCTGGTTGCATAAAAATTGGGGAGCTGGTTCGGGGGATTCGCTGTGAGACCGAGCTGGGTGCTTGCTCAGTCCTTGTCAAGGTTCGTCCGCGCTGCTGGTGGTGATGATCCGGTTGGGGGTGTTGTTGGTCGAGAATAGGCATTCGCTCGGAGGAGTTTGGATAAGATTACTTGACGGGTGCCAAGACAATTTGCCTGATTGGGATTGCAAGAGCAGCGAATAGGAGAGGCGCGCATAGTGGGTCAACACAGAGCGAAATCAGTGAGTATAGTCAATTCGGATACTAGTTAGGTGCTCTCTTATCGTGAGGCTATCACTTTCTCGTCCATAGCTTTCGAACATGTGGGATGGTACCTCGAGGTGGCGAGCATCACGTCACTAATAATAAAGCACAACATCTATTGAACATGAAGAAGTCGACAAAGAACCCGCAGTATGCACGAGAAGCAAGAACGCCATACTCATGTCTCTCGCCGTATATCTGCAATCAAGGTACATAAAGCCGAGAATATGCTGCCACGTTCGTCCTGCAGCAGACGCATGTTGTGTAGTTCTTCGATGCCAGCCCTACACGGCATTCATCGCATAGTGAAAGGCATCCGCATGGCCAGACGAGGACAGTACGCGGACTGAGTTGACAGACTACGCACTGTGGGCCTTCCGAACCCATACCATCAGCCCCGGTGTCCCAACTGCCGGTATTACTCGAGCTTTGGGGCGCTACTGCGCTACGCTTGTTCAAAATCATGTCTTCGAGGATTAATTCCTCCTCTTCGGGTGTTGCCTTGAGCCCACCTGGCAGACCATTCACTGGCAAGCGAGAATTCGTTAAGAGCCTCGCCTCATCGCGTTCGATTCCTTTACGGTACTGTGAACGCGTGAGCACGCCGGGATTCTGAAGGCGCCGAGAAAGCAGCCTCGCTTCCTCTCTGTCCTCAAGAGTCTTCGGGTCCAGAAGATGTGACAGACGTGCGAGGTCGAGATCGTTCTCCTGCATAGGAGTGGACTCCCGGGAATACTCATGAGCTCTTTGCGTTGGAGTTGACTGGCCATCGCCATCCATGTCTGACCAAGCGTCATCGTCAGTAGTCGTAGCGAATGATATCACGCTGGTAGTATCGTCATCTTCATGATGCACAAAATCGCCGCTGGTATCAACGTCACCCCATCTCCCTCCACCTTTCCACCAGTTGTAAAGATATGCATTCAAATGTTCTTCAGATTCATGAGAGCCCCGCTCTGCGTAAGAGCCATCCTTGCGGAGTCGCTCTCGGGCAAATTCTTCCACGTCGAAGGAGACATCTGGGTGTCTGCGGGCTCGCTGGTCGGATTCAAGCCAGGGATCTAAACCCGTCATCGTTCCAGGCGCAGAGCTCTCAGCGGGCAAGTTTGATTTTTCCATCGCACGAGGGCCAGCGAGTCGAACTAGCCAGTGGGGATGATATGCTATCCGCAGCTTTTGTAACACAGACATGATGAGTCTAGCCTGGATGGCGAACAGTAGGAACGATATTCCCTTAAGGAACTGATAAGTCAAGGTCCAACGGCCGCGACGCTGCTGAAGTCCAACACCGTTGTCATGACCAATTGCCCTCGAGGCATCCGAGTTTGTATTAGTACCTTTGGTCTTTCTCTCTCTGCCATAGCCTGAAGTTGAAAGGAGGTTCTCTCTGTCGGCATTGGGATTGTCGACGGTCTCTAAGCCTTCGGCTAATGCGTCACCTCGCAGTTCGACGGGTGTCAATTCCTGCCGCAGCTTTCTCCGTCGAGCTAGGATGTCGTGAAGCCTTTTCTTCTCAAGCCATGTCATGGAATGGACATTGATGTGTGTACCTTCGTTGAGATAGACGGCTTCCGATGCTGCAGTCAAGACAGTGAATCCGACCTTGAGAATCGCAGTATAGAAATCCTCGTTCCAATTGACCGTGAGCGGGGTAATGGCCGAGAGATGGATGTTCGCGTGCAGATTTCCATACGCAACAGCGGCTCGTTCTCTCCACGACAAATTCTCTGGCTGACCAGGAGGGGGCGACAAGACGGTGAACGCAAAAGCAAACAGGTATATGATGCCGCAAGCTGCTATCCCAAAAAGTATCAAAAGGTGTGGAATGAAGCCCACGATACAGACGGTAGGAAACCTAATTATACCAGTGTGCAGTTGACCCGGGTTGCCATCACTGGTAATGAAGCGGAAGAGACTCCAGCTGAAAGTTGCCATGTAGGCAAGGCCCCAAATTGCAGTTGTGACCAGGCGGAACCTTGCACGGAACCCGAGGACCGCGAAGAAGTTGCTTGTGAAATGACTGAAGCTAGATATGAGTGAGACTACCAAAACCTCTGGTGGAACGTTGGCGAATGTATTCAATGTGGAGCGATTTATGGTAAGCGAGCTGCCATCGGGAGTGAAGACGGACCTGGGCCGATAGAAGCGTGTTGAGTCCAGGGTAACGGGACGTGTTACTACGGCCTCTGCTTCTGCGAAAGCAAGGGAATGCTCAAATATCGTCATACCAGCTTCATGAACAGGCTGTCGGCCTTGAAGAGCGCAAGACAGGGTTTCCACAAGCTGACTGAAGGCTAGAGATATGAACAGAGGCCATAAGAGGGCGAGGGATCCGGCTGATCTAGTCGAGCTTGGGTCCGTTGGAAACATGTTGACGGCTTTGCATGAGTCCTCTGCAGACTGATAAAAGAGTATGGCGTCGCTCAGTTTCCAGAGGAAGGCACCTTCGCCGCCAAAATCAGTGTCTAATTGTTTCCCTGGTGCGCCGTACTGCATCTGAGACCAATTCGGGCCCGTTTGGCAACGGATGGCCTGGAGGACTGTTTGTATTCTGTACACGAAGAGAAGCATTGGGACTAGGTACAGGGCGAGCCGCATATGGAGGCGGTCCAGCGAGAGCGGCACTCTACTGGAGGCATAGAAGTGGGTGCGGTTGAGGAGTACGCCCTAGTACAATATCAGCAGAGGAAACAGGCAGGATAGAGCAATGCTCACAATGATGAAGGTAGCGATGGCCCATTTGGACGTAACGTATCCGAAGAACGAGCCCACGTTCTTCAAGGTCTGGAACATGGTGATCTCGTCGGTGACATGCGGTACAGCGGCTGCCGCAACAGACTCTTGGACAAACTTGCCTGCCGTAGTAGCGACCGTTGCGTTGGTCGCGTTGACTGCGGTCGGTTCGGCGATGATGCTGCCTCCGGACCGGATCTTCTCGAAGACGTTGTCAATGTGTTCGCCCAGGGCACCAGCCTTTGACAGAAGACGTGGGAAAACGAGGAGGATGTCGGCCGGCGACGGCAGGTATGAGCTTGCGTTTGTGAGCGCCGGTGCCTCCATGATGGGCGAGGGGTGGCCGTTGCGCGATGGGTGAGGCTGCGTGGTGGCGGTGGAGGTCCTAGACGCCGGCGTGTCGGTTCTGACGCATGGTTGATGGTTGCTCTGCTGCTCTTGTCCAGCGCAAACAGAGCAAAAGAGCAATGCAGCCGATGTTGGATGTAGCGGTTGATCTGATGTTGGTCAAGCTGAGCGTGTTGCTCTTCGTTGTGCTGCAGTCGAACCCGGGCGGCCCGCTACGGACGAACCGCGGCTCATCTGGTGAACATTTTAGATCTCCCATGACATCAAAGGTAAAATTAAACATCTTCACCATGTCGAACTTCAGAACATCACCCTTCCCATCCACAGCCTCTACAATGAACGCTCGTCTCATCGGTTGCTTAGGCATCATGCCTGGATAGTACGCCGAGGGATACTAGACGACATGTCCAAAACATTCCGATAAGCTACCACTACGAAGCAGCATCAAAATGTTGACGTGGAAAGTATAACCACATTCCTCCACACTCCGCAGTGCCGTCGGAAGGGTGGAATATTGACAAGCACTCATTCCCAATCCCCCTAGAAGCAACGCGTCGCGCGTACTCTCCGATAGTCGTGCTGGAATGCATACTCGTTCACAATAAAAGCAACATCAGACCCCATCCCCTCATTCTCCGGTTGTCTCTCATTAGCATCGGCCACTCACTATCATTGCTTAGCAGATTAAACCTGTCCAGTCGTTGCAGAATCACTCGTTCTTTCCTTCCTTTCCCTTCCCCTCCTTGATTCACTTACTCCGCCATCGACATGAAGTTTGGCGCCACGCTCCTGGCCGGAGCAGCCCTTGTGCTCTCCGCCAACGCTGGAGGCCAGACCACTGGCCTCATGTCTGGTTGGCGCTTTCTGGGATGTTACTCGTTCGTCGTCCTACGCCCGGCGAACCAAGCTCAACACTGACGATGCACAGCGACCGACACCCGACTGAAGGGGGTAACCGTGCCCTGGGTGCCGCCCATGTAGCGCAGGACCCAAACAGCGGACAAGCATGTCTCTCCTACTGTCAACGCCTCAGCACGTCGTATGTCTACGCTGGTGTCCAGGACAACCACTGTTGTAAGTAGAACTGCTGCACCTTTGGCAGTGTCTTCCACTGATGCATTGTAGGGTGCGATACCGCCATCAACAATCACGACACTGCCCAGTACGGTGTGAAGCTCGAAGACAGCTACTGCAGTGGTGCATGCCGTGCCACTGGCGGCCAGACCTGCGGCAAGCTCTCTGAAGACAGCACCCCGTACAAGCGCCACGCCGTGTCCGTCTATACGAACCAGCAGGTGAGTGGTTTCTTAGATGCCTGTGTGATTGTGCTTGTGCTTGTTCTCTGTTTTCTGCTTCTTCGTTTTATGCCCATCAGGAAGATGGGTCAAGAGTGGAGGATTACATTGGTTCAGACGGGGAGGGAATATCATCGGTGGGTGATGAAAGGATACAGAGCGGGAGAGGGCAATAAGCAATGGGGATTTGCGGGTGCGCTTGTGGCTGGAATGCCATGTGAGGGTGTTTGCAAGGCCCGCTGCTATATTCAACACGTCAAGAGCGTATTTGATAAACTCAGACAGTTCTTCCATCCTTCTGCTTGTGATGTTGAAAGCTGCATCCGTAAGGGTTCGGGATGTATGGATACTCTACTACCAGCTCATTGGTCAGATCAAAAGCTTCGTATTCTGCTGCCATCTACGTCACAGCACATCATCGGTAGTGCTCTATTCACGCCCTTTTGTTGACTACGCTAGACATGCTTATAAATGCAACACCCGCCTTCCACTCACAAACTTGGCACAAAGACCTGCTTTCTATCTCGAGTTCTCAACATCTCCTCGAAAAGAACAGCTCTGATAATCACCATGCCATCCAATTCCCGACCAGAGAGCATCTCAGGCGGCTGCCTCTGCGGCGCCATCCGCTTCACAATAACCTTCCCGAACGAAGCAGACTGGCCACCGAAAAGCGTGAGTGCACATGCAAACAAACCATCCTCCACACTTACACCTACAGAATGGTATATGCCAATGCACAATGTGCCGCAAACACTCCGGCTCTCTCCTCCCCCAAAACTGCCGCTTCCCAATTTCTAACATCACGCCCTCTCCCCCATTCACACCCACCACCCATCCAACCTACAAGACCTACGCCTCCGGACCGGACACTGAACGCGGATTCTGCAGTACCTGTGGCAGTTGCCTGACCTTCAACGACAAGCGAGATGAAGGTGTCATTGAGATCAACCTAGGGGCTTTCGACGAAGATGTGTTGTGTGGGGAACGGGATGAGGAAAAGGCTTGGGAAGACGAGTATGGAAAGCATGTACCAAGGAAGAGTGAGGGTTGGGGAACGGTGCTGGGGAGCCCGAGGTATCATATCTTTTGTGATAATGAGATTGTGGGGGTTACGGATGGGTTTGATGGGGAGAAGTGGTTGGGGGATCGGGAGAGTGGGAAGAGTTTTAGGGGGAAGGTGAGGGAGTTGGGTAGGAAGTGAGGTGGAGGGCTGGGAGAGAGTTCGAGGGGACGATAGAAATGCGCCTGTCTCCGGAACGGTGGATGCAGTGTGTAGGCGAATCTCTCTCGGGAAGGTGGTGTAGCAGCCGTCAGACCATTTTAGACTGGACGAGCAGGCTGCGAATCTTCATCTTGAGGATGGCCAGGGTATAGGGTCCCAGATATCGTCCAAACGTTGGGATCTAATATGTTCCTTTCGATAGCTTGCCAGATGGCATATAGATTGGCAAATTGATGTGGATGATTACCCACCTACGGCCTTCGACGTGTTGCTAGTTGACGTTACAGGAAGTTGGCAACTTCGGCAAGCTTTACGGAGTCCGAATTGTCGTCCGATAGTCAAACTGATGCCCCGTTGTGAGTGCGATGTCCAATCCGCTTTGGAAGCTGTATCAAATAGATTAGCCTCAAACCCCGAGGCGGGGCAGCACGTGAGCTCGTGCGCCACAGGGTCCAGCGCCAATTCCTAGCGCTTTATCTGAAAACATTCAATAATGTTGCCCCCCAACAACATTCAAACTCTTGAACTCCGGGCTGTTGCCGATACCAGTCATAGCCATGAGTACCATTGTTACTGTCACCGAACAACCTCGGATTACCGCCGAGAATGTCCTGCGCCTTTTTCCCGAAGTCAACACCACGCTGATAGGCGGGGAGCATAATTCTGCGACGAACGATGCTGCGCTCGAAGGGTACGACGAGGAGCAGATACGGCTCATGGACGAAGTGTGCATAGTGCTCGACGAGGATGACCTGCCTATCGGTAGTGCGAGCAAGAAAGTTTGTGAGTGACGGCGGGGATGAAGCGTGCTTTGGCATAGCTCCACATCGAGGACGATGCTGATGATGATGTAGGCCACTTAATGGAGAATATCAATCAAGGTCTCCTCCACCGCGCATTTTCTGTCTTCCTCTTCGACTCCAAGAACCGTCTCCTCCTCCAGCAGCGCGCGACCGAGAAGATCACCTTCCCCGATATGTGGACGAACACATGCTGCTCACATCCTTTGGGTATCCCCGGCGAGACGGGCGTGGGGCTGGATGCATCGGTCCAGGGTGTGCGTCGCGCGGCAGTACGGAAGCTAGACCATGAACTGGGCATCAAGGCGGAGCAGGTGCCGATTGACAACTTCAAGTTCCTCACACGGATACACTACAAATCACCAAGTGATGGAAAGTGGGGAGAGCATGAGAGTGAGTTCTGACACGATGCATGAGGCAGGAAAGGGACTGACTGGCCATAGTTGATTACATACTCTTCATCAAGGCTGACGTCGACCTTAACATCAACCCCAACGAAGTCCAAGCCTCCCGCTACGTCAGCCAGGAAGATCTCAAGACCATGTTCAAGGATCCGTCGCTCAAGTTCACACCCTGGTTCAAGCTTATTTGCGAGAGCATGCTGTACGAATGGTGGAACCACCTCGACTCGGGTTTGGAGAAATACATGGGCGAGAAAGATATTCGAAGAATGTAAACCCGCACACACACCCACTCCAACTTCAGACCGTTTTCCACCACCAGCTCGCGTACCGCCTCATTCTGAGCATCTCGGCCACCGGAACCAAGGCACGGGGCTCACAAGGCTTCCGAGCCGATTGGCCTTGTTTGACGGCTTCCCGATTCCGAACACAAACGCAGCATGACATGCTATGCAATGCACGCACCGGGGTTCTACCTTGATACCAATCCCATAGATACCATAAGACGAATGGAATGCAGTCATCGATCAAGTGACATCTCCCGCGTGAGCCATGGCTTTATCAGGCTTGCATAGTTGCGTTGCTCTCTTATCACTATCTTGTAAAGCCCCCCGACGTGGTAGAGACCAATCCCCGAACAATGTTACAGATAAAGTTCATTGGTAGGGAACACATTCGTCGCCAGCACGAGATGCTTGTTAGTTGCGGAAATGTTCCGATTATTCACTGGTTAACGAGTTGCTGGCGAAGTCATCAACCAATCAACTCTCGCCAGCCCGAATGGAGCAGGTACAACCGATCATAAGCCAACTCTGACTGGCCACCCCACACTTTCTTGACGAACGCCACGCCTCTTCTATGCATAAGACTACACCTCACACGAGAGCCGGCTTCTCCGATCCTCAGCTTGTTGCCAAATATACAACTCTTCAATAACCGTAAAGAGGTTTCCAAGTGTGAGCCGCAATGTCACAGTGACAGCGCAGCAGTGAATGCAGGGCCAAAGCTGAGACGTAGTGGCGGTATCTAAACGCCTTGCAAGCTAACAACCGTCGCAAGTGATATCGTATCCGGCTATTATTCGCTAGCATGACCTCCACCTTTACCCCGGGATGGGCTAAGGCCGGGCAAGGGTAGGCCCAACGGTATATCATGGTCACAGATCCCCATCTCTAGACCCTCTGCGCCGTCCGGTATCACTTTGCAGACCTTTGCCGTCACTGATCTTCCTTCTACTGCACCAACCAGACGTGTATCTGTCCTACCCCCACGACGCCCGCATCTCACTGCAGCGACCTTGCTCCAAGATCCTTTGCTGGCTCTCCGCTTTGTCTTGTCAACAAGCAGCCAAGCACGGTGTACATACGGTGCTATCACTGGTCTTGTGACGACGCTCTCGCCTCTCAGGCAAGCAAGGGCCGATAGAGACCGCAGCATACAACTACCTTTACACTTCACTCCCGCACAAATCACTCGATATCATACTCCGACTCTTACCCGCGTTGTCCACATCACGAAGCTGCCGTTTGAAAGCAACTACTACAACCTCACCCTCTCCCACTCAAGGGCAGCTTATTTAACCAGCGCCTATTGATGTCGGTTGACTACCGTCAAGCCCTCACCTCTCTACGCTTTCCTTCTCGGGTTGAAACCGTCTCGAGATCGCAGTTATCCAAAGCTCACACGGGTGATAGTAATCGTCCCGCTGATACGTAAATCAAGCCGTCAACACTACATCATCGAAGAAGAAAAGGTATACTATGGCAGGCTTTCGACCACAGCCACGGACCCTGCTCGACCCGGCTGCTCATCTTTTCACAACCAGACTAATCACCTCCCAGCAGCTGTGTGCTTTGACTCCTGGTCCATCTTGCAATCTAAAGATTAGCCAGGCTCAAGTGACATACCGTTCTCTATCGTCGGCAAGTGAGCTGTATTCATACCGAAACACCTTCACGCTGGCTTATACGACTGTCCCGATTATCAAAAGAAGCGGCAGATCCCACCTCCATACTAGTAGAAGAAGAAACCGCAATCATGGCGACGACCTTGACGTCCAGTACCTCGTCGCTCGTCTCTATCCATGAGCAGAAGAGCCACCCCATGTCTGCTAGTGTGCAGCTCAAGGGCCATGGTCCTTCCACCTGCAGTAGTCTCTTGCAACAACAGCAGAAGCGCCTGACGGTTGCTGATGCTGCTAAGGCAGCTGTTCCTCCGCTCACCGATGGCATCCGCGTCGTCACGGCAGCGGAGTACAAGCAGGCTGCTGCTTGCCTGGCAGAGGCATTTGCTGAAGACGAAGTCGTCTGGTATCCGATAAATACCCCTGATCGTGCGGAATGGTCCAAGGAGGAGAAATGGGCGCTGCATGTTGAGATTCTGGAATACGTGACGTATGCTCATATCTTGAAGGGGCTCGTAACCACCATCGGAGACTTTGATGCCGTGGCGCTTTGGTAACCTTCCACTATTGTTCCTAACGCTACTTGACAATCATCTTACTAATCGCGTGTAGGATGCCACCCGGCCATGACATGGACGACACACTCACCAAATTCCGTTCCGGCATGTGGCGCCTCAACTACCGCCTCTCTCCCGAAGGCAAACGCCGCTACTTTACCGAATTCCTTCCCCTTCTCCACGATACCAAAGTCGCCGCGCTCGGTGCCCGCGACCCCGAGTCCTGGTACCTGGTCTACATTGGCACCAAGCCTTCCGCTCAGGGCAAAGGGTATTGTCGCAAGCTCATCGAGCATGTTACCAGGCAAGCCGATCGTGAGGGTAGGGTTACATATTTGGAGAGTAGTAATGACAATAACCCGGCCATTTACCGCCGGTTTGGGTTCGAAACGGTGAGGAGGGTGCATTTGCAGAGGGCAAGGCAGAATGTGGGATTGGATATTATGGTTAGGGAGCCGGAGGGCGCGAGTGGTGTGCAAGTGTTGGGGGAGAAGTAGGGGTGATAACGAGAGGGAGATGGGTATAAAGATAGGGATGGGTTGGAAAAGATGAGCATCGATTCAACACGAGAGCTCGAGGGGATGAACTAGACTGACCATCGCTGCAGGACTTTCCTTGCGAGGTTTCAACACCACACAGTATACAGGAGGTCTCTCCAACAAAGACCCGCACATTTCTCTTTTTTACGGCAACGTAGTTTCTCCACAATCGTTAGTCTTATGGCAATCTATGACTTCTCCATACAAAGGTTAGCAACAACTATTACAACCTTCCAACCGTTATGTCCCGAGTGATGTTCGCCCGGGATGACGAATTAGCAGGGGCCGGGGTTGTTACACCCGCATCGCAGCAGACGACGTCTTGCGCTTCACTTTCTTCATAAAGCCGGGCAGGGTGAAACGGGCCATTGTTTTAGGGGATTTATAGGTTTGCTACGTTGTCAACGAGACGACGCACGTTCAAAAGGTATTTCGATAACAGAGAAATGGACGATTGGTGATGATGATGATGATGATGATGATGTGATGTTGAGATTGAGATTAGACGGGGCTTAGCTGTATGCGCACCGCGCTGGATAGTGGAGAGATTTAGGCGCTGGCGGTGTGGGGGAGGGAGCTTGTGTGACGTGCTTGCTGAGCCTGTGGGTGATGAAAAGGAGATGGAGACGTCTCTTTCTCTAATACACAGTCTTGATGCATGTCGAGGTTTGTCGACAAGAATGGCGATCCATGGTCGCGAATATCAATGATGGTACTCCCTACAGAACTTAAAAAAAAACATCCAACCACAAGGCTCGCAGATTAATAGAGTGATAAAAGAAGACGATAAACATGGCAGGCTGCCGAATGGTGAAAATAGAAAGTATGGATGACGTGGGCAAGGATGGTGATGATTTGATTGTCGTGTCCTGCGCATGAAACAGACGCACTGCCATCAATCTCAGCAATTCTCCTTTACGTACGCTTCTCTCACACCTTTCTCTCACACTCACACCTTCGCTGCTCTTTCTTTTACTTTCCCTTCCAAACGCTCACTCATATCCAACCACAACAACCTCAATCTATGCGGAGTACGGCCAGTCTCGCGTCAACTTCCTCGTCGGTCCCCAATCGATAAAGCCGTATCGTCCCCTCAACCCCGCAAGTCTAGCAAGCCGTACACGCGTTCCGTTTTGCCCCGTGTCAGCCTGCCAGCACAGCTCGCAGCACCCAACACCTGCATTGGAGATAATTCGCAGGCGAGACACGGCAACCGACACACACGATGATCCTCCAGCGACGCTATTCAGTCACGGGCCAGACACCGCCGGACGATGTGGGTGCCATGAAGCCGCAAACCCACGCCGGCGACGGCCTCCAATCCTCGCCCAAGCTACAGCCGCTGGACACGAGCGTGCAGACGGCCAGCTGCAGCCTCTGCGAAACCGCCGGAGGAGACGCGAGCAAGTCGTGCGCCGCCTCGATCGCCTCCGCAGCCACGGCCACGGCCACAGGCGACACACCGGTGGAGGCAGCAGGAGGAGATGCTCGCGGCCGCAAAATGTCTCACCACCCTACCGTCCGCACCTCGTCCAAGCGCTCCGCGACACAGTTGCCGTCTCCCAACACGCCCTCGAGTCACGAACTGCCGACCAAGATCGCACGCCTGGGACTCGAGCAGGATGATATGGACGTGGACGAGGGCTGCATGACGGATCCGCTGCCTGAGGAGAGCGACTGGGCGCTTTCGTCGACGGAAGAGAGCTTTTCGTCTTCCTCGTCGTGCTCGCCGATATCGCCGCCCGAGAGCGTGTCTGATGAGGTTATCATCGAGCCGTTGCGTCTCCTCATCCCAGACGATTCCGTGGTCGAGGACCTCGCTCTCTCCCCACCAACGGCACTGCCCTTCTCGCCTCCACAGCCGCAGACGGTAGCCAACGCTCGCGTCCCCTTGACACTACTCACAATGCCTCCAGAGATCCGTCACGAAGTCTACCGCCACCTCCCCGACCTCGTCCTCCCGCACCCGCTGATCTACTGCCTCTCCACGTTTGCGAACAACATGCAACACCCGCTCGCCTCGGTCTCGCGTCTCGTCCGCTCCGAAGCCCTCGCCATCTTCTACAGCTACAACACGTGGGTAATCAAGCTGGAGTTCCAGATGATGTACGAAGCCTTCCAAGACTGGATCATCCGTCTCGGCAACGGTGCCGGGTTCCTCCGCATCGTCACAGTCGCAGTCCGTAGCCGCCTGTTCAAGCCCAAGAGCTCGCACGCCCCCAGCAGCATTGGACTCAATGGCCAGATGCTCAATCAACCGGTTCTCGCTCCCGTCCAGGTCCCAGGACAGCCGCCAGTCTATCTCCCCACTCCGCCCATCGAAGAATACTCTCCCCCCGACGGCGACGCGTCGTTCCGCATAGATCTCAGCGAGAAGTTCCCCGGTGGCCGCGTCGAGGTCGTCAGGTGCGATGGCACGAAAGAGGCGGGCGAGCAGGCAAGGGTGCATCTTGCGGAGATGGTGGCTCGGCTTTGGGAGAGGAGGAGGATGGGCACGCTGAATGGTCAGGATTGGGTCAATATGGTGGATGATTTCCTGAGGTATACAGGGTGGTGGTGAAGGAACTTCAGTGCTCAACAGCACTCGATCGGACTTTGCGCCCTATCGACAAGATCACTGGCTCTACTATCACGGCTTGAATGGGGATGCTCGGAAGTGCGATACATCCGCAAACACGTTTTCCTTTTCAATGAAAAAGGGCGGCTTGCATCATGGGCAAGGTCTCTCTCTACTGCATGTGCATTTTTCTTGCGCGGCGTTTTACTTTCTACGGAAAATCGGTGCTAAAGGTAATAACTTCCCCGTCTCCCTCCCCCCTTTTTGTTTTCTTTTTCTTCCAGTCTGCCTTTGTTTTGGCGGTCTCTTCATCGTCACATTGGAGCGGGGTTTGCATTGGCGCGGCATGGAGTGCGGGATCTTCGTGGAGGGAGCAAAGGAGTTGAATTGGAGAGGCAAGGCGAGGCAAACTGCAGTGGATGGATGGTAATATCGGAAGGGGATTTTTTCTTGAGAATGTGGTCCGGTGCGGTGCAGCGCAGTGCAGTACTGACACGCAGGGAGATATTTGTCCATGGACGGAGTACTAAGTAGGAGTGGTAGTGGTGATGGTGGTGGTAATATACCCAAAACTTTTCTCTCTGAGGACTCCGTACTCCGTACTCTGTAATTTAAAAGATCAAACACTCTGCATGTAACTCCACCACCACATCTTCTTCCTCTTCTTCTACTGCTGCTGCTGCTGCCGCCGCTATCGTATTTAACCACCGTCTTCGCATCCCCGTCTTTTCACCATGGGTCATGGGTCATAGGTCATGCCGCTGCCTATACGCGTGTCAATCTAATCATAACCATATCAACGCCCGGTTCGCAGGTTAGCTCTCGCGGGGCAGTAGCAGCTGGTAGTAAGTCATCCTATGTTAAGGGTCCTGTTAAACTTCTGGCAGAGCTATACAGATCATTAATCTAAAGAAAGTTAGTTAGTTATTTTTAATTTATACCTTGGTGCTGACTTTGTCTACTCCATGAGAGGTTGGGTTGGTCTTGCTGGGATGGATCTTCGTCGGCGGCGGCGAAGCGGCGAAGCGGCACCGCAGGCAGAGAGAGTACGAAGAGTACGGAGAGTGCAAGGAACGGTGGTGGTGGATTATAGGGCTGTCGTTACTGGTTATTGCGGATATGGATGTAGAATCTTGCGCCCTGCGCCTACGGGCTGTATGTGTGTCTAGGGCGTTTGCGTTTGCGTTTGGCGGGAGAGGGAAGGAGAGAGGTAGAGGGGGGGAAGGAATTGGAGATTCTTGGGCTGGGAAAGTAGGCTGGGAAGGTGGTGAAGGAAGGTGGGGAGCATGGAGGCGGGCGGTGAGTAGGTGATAGGTAGTGCGAGGGGGGGGCGTGGGAGCTTTAGAGGGGATGGTAGAGTAGGTGGTCAATATATTGCGCAGAGGGAGGTTTGGGGCTGTGAGTGGAAGGTAGGGGGTTGTGGTAGATATGGGATATACAAAGGCGGTAGGTTTGAAGGCTGTGGGATGATGAAAATTTTGGATGAGGGCTTATATCTTCTTAACGGCTTGGTGGTAATGTATTGGTCAAGGGCCTTATTTGGATATCGATGAGGTCTCATTCTGAGTATTGACGTGGGTGTGGATGAGGGCCTCAATTCCATATGGTAGTTTTGACCGGGTGTTGTTCTCCGTGAAAAGAGGTGGGTTGGTATTCATGGTTTTTAGGGAGGGTCTCATCGTGAGGCTCTATCCCGCAATCGGAAGAAGGTTGATAGCTAGGATAAAGAGGATAACAAAATAAACAAAAGAAGAAATAATTCACATCTACATGAATGAGAGTGTCGATTCAGTACCAACCTAAGGAATCAACCTACATATCCATCGTGTTGTGGTATTGATGGTGAAGGCTGCTCGGGGCTAAAACCACCAACGGAAGCTGATTACCTGCGCATTCTTACGCAACACTAATGGAATGTGTGGTATCAATAGGAGTGTGGGTAAGAGCGATCAATGGGCACGAGTTCGTCCTTCGGCCACAACTCTAAGAAGAGAGGCCCGGAAGAGTTCATCGATTTGTTGTGCTACATGATCAACGTAACACCCTCTTGCACAGCCAAAAACGGAACGTCAAGAATACTGTAAAGCCTATCCAAGGGGGATACAGCGCCCAATGCTTCACTTCGAGGATGAGCTCTCACTATCTCGAAAGTGAGGTTGGGTAGCTGCACTTTTCCTGCTACGCGAAAGTCACTCACCCCATAGAGGTCGCTGATTTTCTACTTGGCATACGTTGGACTCGTGCTTCGGCTTCATTTCGATCTATGTAGTAGATCCAGAGCCGAAACTATTCAAGTCAATGACTTAATTGGGAGAATGGACTGATCATTCTTTAGTACGACTAGGTTCGTGACCAGTGCTTCAATTGCTGCGCATGCACTGCTGTAAATCTCTACAGTTTGAACTCACGGCTTTACGAAAGTGGAACTTGGTATGAGAGCATCAGTTTGGAATGATACATCACGAGTTCTTTAGAATTGTATATCCATTCGTGGATCAGCTTCAGGCTGTTTTCATTTTACATTCGAAGTGACATGTAGTAAGCGCTTATCCCAACAGTGAGGTGCAGCGCCATGTGTCTTTGCTATTGTGAGCGTCAAATTGTTTGGCAAAGGTGGGAGTGCATGGGGAGAACATCGATTATAAAAGCTAACGTACACAAGAAAAATTCCCCGGCCGCTGAAGGTCTCTAACCAATCCCACGACACTCGAGATTGGCAGGCAGTATCGTGGTTGACCATTGCAGACTCCAACTCCTAATACTCAAAAACTGCTTGAGTCGCCATAGGCGGCATTGTTGCCAAGACAGCTTTAATAGAGTCATCATGATCAGAGTAGTCCGGGTCGTTCTCAGCCTTCCACTTGTGAAGCATCCGAGCTATAGTGTGGTGGCCGTTCTCCCAAGCCCTGTATACTGCTCTCCGAAAGTTATCATTCATGATACCTTTCATACCCTCACCTGCCCCTAATTCAAGCAGATAGCTTGTCATATCCATGCGGCCAGCTTCCGCAGCACCCTCGATCGCCGATCTGCCCTCAAAACGACCAGGTGGTGCGTTCACATTGGCCCCAGCATCGAGTAGAAGATTAGCTATATCGAATCGACCAGTTATTGCAGCAAACTGAAGCGCTGTAGCGCCTCGCTGCTCGGCTGGCTCAGCGTTCACATCGACACCCCTTTTGAGCAACCTCTCGACTACTGCGATCTCTCCATCTTTTGAAGCACATTGAAGAGGCGAATGCTCCGTATATCCATCATCGCGGTGCTCCGTTGGTGTATTGGGATCGGCACCGTGGTCTAAAAGCCAATGCACAATGCTATATTCCTTAGATGCCGCTGCTAAATGAACCGCCGAAAGATAGCACATCTCTTGATCAGAAGAAGACAACGCCCAGTACAGTACGTTGTCAACACCTGCTGCATCTGCGAGCATTTGTGTCATAGGTATGTGCCCGCATCGAATGGCTATACCGTATGCCTGCATGAGATGCTTCATGATGGTCGGATCCTGGGCCCTGCTGATGAGTTTTCGGTAGAAGCCAGACATGATATGTACAATCGGCTGATTCTGGCTCTGAAGAGCTTCTTGGAGAGGTGGTCTCGGATACATATCGTGGCGCCGCCAAGTATCCACACGGTCATCTGGCCACCATCCGGTTTCCAGGAAGGCGCTTACCATACCTTCTCTTTCATACGACATTGCTACTCTAAATGCAAGTCCAATGTCCTCATGGTTTAAGCCTGGGGCCTGCAATATCCTCTCCACAGTGTCTTTTGCGTTCTCGTTTATGGCTCGAAGCAGCATCTCCCGATAGACGGGAGGAGAAAGACGAATTATGTCTCTCGCTATCAGTTGGTTGATGAACTCCCCGTCGAAATTCCTCAAGCATTTGGTTATGCAGCGGGTTGTTATCCAAGGCATATTGTCTGCGACTGCGATTTCCAGAACTCGGGAAAAGAGTTCTTTGTTCTTTCCGGAAGCGGCGTTCATCAATGGGTTCCAGATACATTCGTTCTCCCATCCTTTGGGGTCGTTTGAATCGTCACGACCGCACGTGCAGAAATTATTCTCCCGATGTTGGTGATCAGATACCATAGGTATTCTTGGCATCTTATGTCTGTTGTACAAGGCATCCTGGCGACGCATGCAAGCACACGAAGGCGTCGTTGGTAGGCAGGCTCCAACGGAAAAGAGGAGATTGAACAATTCTTCTTTGCCTCTTTCCAGTGCTATTTGTATGGCACTTTTCTCTGGAGTTGAAGATTCATACCAAAGGTCGGGATTCTTGATTTTATGATCCTCAAAAACAAAGGAATCAGAATATAACGAATGGGGGAGGGATACGTAGTCAACGCAGGCTCCAGCTTTGAGCAACAATTGAACCATTTCCAAGCTGTTTGAGCAAGCAGCAAGCTGTATTGGAAATCTGACACCAGGCTGATTTGGGTTGGCTCCCTTCGTAATCAAGCGACGAACGAAATCGATGTCCCCAATGCATATAGCGCAGTGGATAGGAGCGTATTTGTTCGCTTCACCCGGCTTTCGAAATGTGAAAGGGAGTTGAATCCAACAATCACAGGTGTAACCACGATAGGTGCGCGCATCGGTACAAGCATAACTGTCAATTTTGAACCCAGCTTCAAGAAGATAGTCTGCCATATCGGTGTTATACGTCAACAACGCATAAACCAATGGACTTCCATGGTTTAGGCCGTTTTTCGCACGGATATCAAGGTCTTTAGCTCGTAGTGACTTCAGCATGTCGAGATTACCACCTAGAGCGGCAGCTTCGTATAGTACCCAGGGTGTCTCTCTGAGCCCCTCAAAACTCCGAGGTCGTTTTGATATCAGCAAGTCGAGGATTGCTACATCCCCTCGCACGGCAGCAGTGATGAAATTGTATTCATCATAATCAGTGTCCATTTCGTCAGGGTAATCTTCGAGGTATCGAATAAGGCAATTCAGGATGTTGACGTTTGCCTTTCGGATGGCAAGATTCAGTAGTGGAAAACTTTCACCCCGCTTTTCAAATTGGTTCGATATCCGAGGACATGCTCCATTCTCAAGCGCAAAGCGAAGAAGTTCTTCGTCGCATGATGCAACAGCATACTTAAGCAATGTTGTGTGCCGTTTACTGCCAGAACCTTCGTAGTCGATATCGACCCCGGAACGGAGCAGTGTAGTAAGCAGTGGGAAATTGTGCCCTTCGGCTGCCGGGATCAGAAGATTGTGTGCGAGAGCCTCTACGGTAGGTAGGCCACTACTTATGAACCTTGCAAGAAACTCGCGATTTTGAGCCTCTCGAGCAAACTCAACGACGGCTGGAGCAACCTTTGATACGCTGAAGTTGTTGGACAGTAGATAAACAACGTGCTTGAGTAGTTCGACTTGCCTTCCGAGGGGTGAGAGATCGTTTCGGCTCTTGAGGTTGATATCGGAGCAGCTGTCTTTTTGAGGGGCCATGTAAGGTGTAGGATCGTAGAAAGCGGAATGAATTGACGAGTCGTTGAATTCTCTGCTCAAGAATTGGGTCCAGAATAGGTCTTCGACTCTATCTTCGAAAACGGATGAAGCGATTACTCCACCATGTTGAAGGAGAGCAGCTTGATTGGGCGACCTCCCACTTTTATCGTGGGCGGCAGATATGTTGACCGTGCTGAGAAGGCGCAGGAAATGGCGCCAGGGTATTCTGTCCGCGCTTAAGAAGCGCATATTTTCTTGCATGGCCATGCTGAGACTGGGTCTTGGAGCTTGATTGGAATCCAAGCTCATAACCTGCGGTGGAGGTGATAAACTCAGAGGTGTGTATATCTCAATACCGGGCGGTGTTACGGGCCGAGGAGAAATCTTCAATACTGCATTCTATCAGCCGGTATCCACAACGGTAATCGGAATGATGGTGAGCATAACTTACGCAACTGCTGTCGTTCGAAGCTTGTCATCGCGTAATTCCTTCTCTGCTTCTTGACTTTGGCATCAGGTACCAATACACCATGAATCTTCACAGTGGAAAGATGTCGCCCATTTGCTTCTCGCTCCAAAATACGTGAGTCGATGTATTTCCACTCTTTCTTCGAGATGTTCCTCTTCTTGAATCGCCATTTCTTGAAGACTCTGTCATATTGCGGTTTGCTGAGCCAAATCAGCCCTCAGTTAAGATTTTCAATGTTTCTGTTCGTACCTTCTGTCGAAGCCATGTCGAGACTTCATGTGCTGCATTACTGACTGTAGGGTCTCCGAGTCTATCTCGCGCAGCTGCTGCAACTCTTCTTTGTGCGAGTCCCACAACTCCTGTTCAGCCTTTCTTGTCGTCATCTTCAGCTGCAGCCTTGCCACTTGTCCAGCCAATGAAGTTATTCGGGGGCCCTCGATCGTTCGCACATTCAAACTCAAGTTCAGTATTGCAATGCATGCGCTTGGAGGCGGCGTGCAGCTCTGTTGAAGAAGGTGTCAAGAAGGTGTGAAGGCTGAAGAATCATCGCTAGGCTGACTTTGAGGACTGTCTGGGGCGGAAATCCTGTGCTTACCAAGTGGCCACCACGTACAATATCTGGAGTGTGTTTCATTGGTCGGTTCCAAAAGTTGCATGCTCACTGTTCGACGTGATTGGCTGCCGCCAAAAGTGTTGCTTTTCAATGTCAGCGCCACTGTTACGCCTCGTTTTGCTTGCGTGCTAATTGTTACACAGTTTAGGTTGCAAATGATAGGGCGACGCCGATTGGGTGATGCCAAAAGTTCCTGTGGGGTTAGGTTAACTTTCCGTTCCTCAAGTCACCCTCCACTCACCAATTTTATTAGCCTTTCATTTTGAAGAGCCCAGCCCAACTGCTTCTCAACCCAACTTTTATCCTCCAAAATGCCACTCAACTCGGAAAGCATCATCGGCCTTATCACTCTTCTCGTGGCATGCCCACCCACTTTATATTGGCTATACAAACTTGCAACACGATCTAGCATACATCAAGAGTCCTGTAGGATATTCTCTGGCAACCACCCTCTGATCAAACCGATCCCTGACGTTCTAGATCTGCCACTGCATTGTGACTATGGGTCACATCGTCAACCCTCCGAAGTTCGCCTGCAGCGACACGAAACATGGTCATGCTACACGAATATCGTCATGAGGTCAACGGATTGTCGCCAAAAGAGTATGACGGACGGTGGGGAGATGCCGACGCTGCAGGAGGGATATAATACCAGCATGTAACACATCTGTGAACTTGATTCTGTCGGGATAGGGTAGTGGACGGCAAGCCTCGCTGTATTTTGTTCGAGTTGTGATCGTATATGATAAAGAGTCGCTCGATGCAATCATGGACGAGGTTTTCACTTGATGAAGAGCACTGGCAGTACACGAGGAGTGGGTTGTCGTCAAATTCTACAGTATAGTCAAAGTCAATCGTCGCTTCTGTATTCTAGCTTTAACATCACCCAATCACCATTCGGAGGCAATATCTCGAGCTCCTGGTCGTGCCATTGGACCAGTTGAAGGTAGGAGTGACGGAGTTGTTCGGCCTCCTGGCTGTGGCATGGACTTGTGTATCTATCACGGCTAGTTGAAAGAATTATACATGTATTTCAGCCCCAATCCGTGAGAAAATAAATATACAGGGATTGGAAACCGATGGAAACCTTTACAGGGCAGAAACTTTGCTTCACGCACTCAACACCAGAACTTTGCGTCTCTCCATGTCGCACCTTCCCTCTTACTTTCTGGTCGAGGGTAGATACACAGCTTGACCGCACCCTCATGGTCTACCATTCTTGCACACGGCGCCCCACTCCGGATACAGCTATCGCAGGAACCATATCTGCCTTTGGAAACTCTGTACGTCGCCCGACAGGAATTCTTGCGCACCACGCGCATATTGGCGCAATCCTTTCCGACTTGCCTGTCCGCATTTCGGACCCAATCCGCGTACCAGTTGTGCTTCCTTACATCGCCGGGCTGGTATTGGACGTTGTCGCGGATGCAGAAGTGTGTTTGGAAAGCATTTTTAATTGATCGTTAGGTGCTTGAGGGAAGGGCCTCGAACACTTGGATGTGGTCGTCATCTTCTATGTGATGATTGTCCTCCTCATCATTGCCATCTTGAACTTTGTCATTCTTAGGCTCGTCGGTGGGAATGTAGATCACCCAGTCAATTGAATTGACTAACTTTGAACCGCTCGTTTGCTTCCCGTTTGCCTTCCTGGGTTCAGCACTGCGCGGCGTATAGACTTCGGCTTCCATTGAATCATCGTCTTCAACTTGGATCTGATCTTCGTCTTCTTCATGTACCACGGAGTCGTTAGTACCCTCGAGCTGAGCGGTTAACTTTGCACGCTCCTTATTGTGATTTGCCGTCGCTTCAGAGATGTTGTGTTCTGTGCAGGCCTCTGCTCCTTCGTAGTGGGAGAGCTTTTCGCGGAGGTCGTTTATGGTACCATCTCGCGCTTGCAGCTTCACAGTGTCAGCAATACAGTACTAATTCATAAGTGCTACAACACTTTGCCATGACTAAACTGTGGAAAGATTTGCTAGACGTGTGAAGAACGGGCACATTCGTAAATTGTAGGAGAGTGTTGCGACCAGCCGGACACGTACCTCTTGCTGTAGGAGCGCAATCAGCCCGCTCGCATCTTCCAACAACTTTGCCGCTAAGAGCATACTCTCTCGTGTGTTGACATTTCCATCCAAACTTTGAGGTTGCTCTGCAGCTTCCGTAGCTGCTCGAACTTTGTTGTCGTGGTTTGGTCTAGACGTCGCGGAGTGTGGCAAGGGAAAGGTCTTCGTCGTGACGTCCTGTTCGCGCGTGTCGTCCTGTTCAATTGGGAGGGGCGGCATGATGTGCGGAGTGAGATGCCAGAACGGAGTGAGATGCAGGAACCGAGTAAGATGAAAGAACGGAGTGAGACGCAAGAGTTTTTGACAGATCCGTGGTGGAAAAGAACGTGGATGTTTGTGGACGCGACTCGGTTGTCAAACCGGGAAGGCACGATTGCGGTGGCTGCCACCTGCAAACGACTTCAACTTCGAGGGCTAGTCCCCTTTCGTAGCAAGCGCTAGCTCTATCCTCAAAACACACATCGACATGCGTTAAGACTAATCTACCTTCAATTTTCGTGGCAGAAACTTATTGGTTGACGATGGGTTGACGGATGGTTGATACGGTGGGAGTACCGACGTATCCTCTACCTTGCCGGAAGCCTGCCTCAACCTAACGTCAACTCTTCGTCCACCTATGATTTGGGTTTCGAAAGTAATATTGCCCATGTAGGTCATCTGTTTTCTCGTCAACTTCAAGCCCCTCCTCATCCAGTGTAAGTTGGGTACCCCGAGTCAAAAGCACGAACGTGAAGCTGTCAAATGTTGCCGGAAAGCATTTATGCCAATATAGCAAGAGAATCTGAGATGTAGTTGCCAATTTTTATGGATATTTCTTCGAAAGTGTACGTCGACCGGTAGATGTCGGGTTTGAAGAACGGGCGCCTCAGAAATACGCAGCATTGATGATACCATTACTCGCTTCATTTCAGTATCAAGGTACTGATAAAGAGAATAAACTACAGCTTCTCAACCCATCCCAACAGCGCCGCAGCCCCTCTCTCCCACTCGACATGATTCTGCAAATGATGTGCCAATCCCTCCACGACCTTAAATCCAACAGCCCCATCATCACGCATCAAATCATCCTCCGAAACCCCATCAACCTTCTTAGCCTTCACCATCTCCCTAAACGCATCTCTATACCTCTTCGCCGCATCTTCCAAAACCACCGGCTTACAGAGGACGTCCTTGTCCGCAGCCAGGACCAGCATTCTCTGGCTCACGTTTGAAGATCTAGACTGTGACTCCCTCCCTTCACCGGACTTCCTACGCACCGACCAACCCGTGATAGACGACAAAACGTCCGGACCAGTGACGAAGCGGAAGAGTGCCTGCACAGGCCAAAGCATGGACTCATACGGACTCAGCAGTCTTTCCAAGTCCTCAACAACCGAGTTCGGTGTCGAAGCAGTGAAGAAAGCGTCCTTGACCTGCGAAGTCGTGATCATGAGATACTTAGAGTGGAAAAATCGATAGGGGAAGTGTATAGGCACCTTCAGTGCCCAGAACGAGTAGCATGAGAAGCTGGTCCACCCGTCAGTAAATTTGCCTTAAAAGGTGGCTGGAGGGGAGAAAAACGTACGACCCAAACCCCGGTACAGCAGCAAACATACAAAACCCCTGGACCTTCACCAACCCCCTACTCAACGCGTATTGACTCAACGCTCCTCCCGCTGAATGCGCTATAAGCACCACCCTCGTCCTTCCCTCACCCTCCTCTTCTACGTTACTCCCCTCAACACTTCGCCGCTTGGTCTCGATCTCTTCTACATGCCGTACCCCAGCCGCCAAATCCTCCGCAATCGTCCCCCGCGTCGTGAAATACATCCTCCAAAACCCTGGGTACCAGCTCTTCCCATGGCCACGATAGCTCATCGCGTAGCACGGATACCCCTTAGAGGCGAAGAACTGCATGTAGGTGATCCATACTGAGGCGCAGCCGAAGCCGCCGTGGGCGAAGAAGAGCGGTGGACGAGTTGTGGATGAGGTTTGAGATGAGGGAAGAGCTGTGAGCAGTTCGAGAGGGCCGGATGAGGTGGGGATGTAGAAACGAGATATGCCATCGGGGAGAGTGTCGGTGGGTGGTGGAGGATTGGGCGAGGGAGCGCGCCATTGGAGGGCGAAGGGTCCGAGGGGCATTGTGGTGGAGGGACTTGTGTTTGTGGTGGTGAGCGTGATGCTGGTTTCGGAGGTGATAAATTTTGCGGAGCAGTAGTGTAGTGGCTGATGTAGAAGTAGATAATTTTGGCGAACAAAGAAACCTTGCGATCCTTCTCCGCGGCTTCTAGTTCTTTATATACCCTCTTCTCTAAAGAGCTGTAACACAAGTCACAAGTCACAAGATGCCGAAAAAGAAACGGAATGTGGTCGTTACGCCAACCAGAAAAGCCGGCGGTCTTGGACCTCCGCGCCTCCGGTTCGTGGCTGAAAGAGGAATGTGGAGGCGGGCTGGCGCTGGCGCGGTCTTCAGCCGCACTTTTGTCTGCAGGGCTGAGGGGAGGGTAGCATCGCAAAGAAATTTAAAATTTGGTGGTATGCGTGACTCGTGGGTTGGCAAAGGGCGTTTTGGAGATGGAAATGGGATTTCCAGACTGGAAAATGTCGATCGGTGAGTGAATGTGTGGGGATGCGCTAGGCTAGTTGAGTGTTAGTGGCTCGTATCAACTTTCCGGACCTTTGAGGCTTTCAGGATAGTATGATTACAATTTCTATTAATCTAGGCGGTATGCGATCCATCGCAGTAGTGAAATCCAAGATTATAGGCCTGGTCACATCCTTAGGAAAGATTATTCAAGGCGGATACAATACGTATTGCTTTGCCTGAGGAGCCAGGCTTCACGTTTTTGTGAGTTCCTGCAAGAAACGACGCACAATCCCCATGCAAATTATCCAACCCCCCTCACATTCCACAGCCACCCATCCATCACAGCCACCAAACGCACTCCCCCACAACCCCATCCTTTAGCTACGCCTCCTTAGCCTGTTGCGCAGCGACATGATGAACACTCTGCGACGACTCCGGCGCCGAAGCCCCCTGATAAGCATTCTGCTCCAAAATACTCCAGTCGCCAATCTGCTCGTCGAAGAACTGATCAAGATCCAAACCAATCATCTCGGCCTCCTCGGTAACCCTCAAATGCATAAACGGGATGAATTTAAGCGCATACAGCAAAATACACGTAACGACGAAACTATACGCTGAAATGGCACAGATCTCAGCGAGCTGGCGACCGACCTGCACGCCGACGCCGTCGAGAGCGCCTTCGTACTGCGAGGAGCCGTCAAGAGCAGAGACCCATTTTTGCGCGAAGATGCCGGTGAGGAAGGAGCCGGTCATGCCGCCGATGCCGTGCAGTTTGAAGACGTCCATGCCCTCGTCGATGCGGAGGAGTTGGTCGACGTTTTTGCACGCGGAGCAGATGGCGCCTGTGAGGAAGCCGATGAGGCCGGCGAGCCAGAAAGAGACGTAACCCGCAGCGGGAGTGATACCGACGAGGCCGGCGATGGCGCCTGAGCAGGCACCGACGAGGGAGAAACGGCCTTTGCTGCGGATTAGGTCAACGAGGGTCCAGCCGAGGACGCCGAAGGAGGCGGCGGTGTTGGTGTTGAAGACGGCGACCATGGATCGGATGGAGGCGTTGAGGGCGGAACCGCCGTTGAAGCCGAACCAGCCGAACCAGATGAAAACTGTGCCGATGAAGACGAGGGTGGTGTTGTGAGGTTTCCCGTGGATCTTTTCGCCCTTGTGGACGCGCTTGCCGAGGACGAAGGCGTATGCGAGAGCAGCCCTACACATCACATCTATCAGTCACAGCATCCCACAATATGAAACAAGATGACTTACCATCCCGAAGCAACATGGACAGGGCCACCACCCGCAAAATCAAGCGAAGGCAGATTGTACAACCATCCATTTGAGTTCCACGTCCAGCAAGCAATCGGACAGTACACAATCGTAGCCCAGCAGAAAGAGAAGATCATGGACGGGAGGATACGTCCGCGCTCGAAGCTACCGCCAGTTACGAGGACGACGGTGCAGATACAGAAGAGCATCTGATAGAAGCAGAAGACGATTTCGGGGAGGAGGGGAGAACCCGGGGAGGGCGCGGCGACGACGTTCTTCATGCCGAAGTTTGCGAGGTCGCCGATGAAGGCGTTCGCGGTGCGGGAGTAGGCGAGCGAGTAGCCCCAGAACATCCATTGGAAGCAGACACTGTGGTTGTGATTAGTTTCGACTGCTGGCTTAGTGGGATTAATGAGTGAGTAGACTTACACTGCGGCCACGGCAAAGGATTGGAACAGCATAGACAGTGACGATTTGCGGCGCGCCAGACCACTGTATAGAAAGCCGATGCCAGGGATGATGAGCCAGACGAGGAAGCCGCAGACTATCAGGTAGATGTAGTGGATTTCGAAACCGGCATACTGGGCGTTGACATCTTCGTCGAGGGAGTTGCCGCCATTGGGCTTCGCAGGGTTGAACTCGGGCTGAGAAGTGTCAGTAATTTGTAGACCAGTCACTAATGAGGTGAAGTCAAGGCAGTAGGAAGCCAGTCGATTCAAGATGTTCTCACGTCGAGGTATAGCCAAGGGAAAAGACATTACTTACGGGCGTGGGCTCAGACATCTTAACCAGCAATCCCAACCTTCACATGAACCTCTCAAGAAGGAAAAAAAGAGAAGAACAACAGTCAAATGCCCCCGTGCGCTGGGGAGCATAAGCGCTCATATATAAGCAAATTGACATGCAAACTCCATCCCTTCCGTCCCGGGAACCGAAGCGTCCCAAGAAGGCGGGAAAGTAGCACCACCAACACGCGCGTACCGTTCCCTTCCCGTGCCATCTAGGCGCATGAAGGCAGTAAGAGAACCCCATGGATTGTTACGAACTGCGCCGCCTTGGCGCTTTGATAAGGGTAGCACGGAGTGCATTTTTTGGGGTCCTTGCCTTTTGGCGTCGGGCGCCGTAATTGTTTTTCCGAATGCCTTGCATCCCGGTGAACTGACAGCGTGTCAGTCGATGTGGTTATTTTGTGGTGGAAAATTGGAACTACAGGGGGAGTGCACAACTAACCCCAAAGCCCTGGATCCAGGTGGTAGATTCATTGAGTGTCGCGCGCGAGATGCAGGGATGCAGACCCTCATCTCACTGCGCAGGACTCGGCGTTCAAAACAGCAGCTCAATGCAAGTCCTCTCCTTGCCGAAGTCCACGGTCTTGGTTTCGATAAAGGAATATAAGCAAGCTACTGAAACCGGTTAGACTGGTGATAACGGCCACTGCTAATGATGGTGCTCGTTGTGATTGGTGAGGTGTCGTAGGATCGCATTGCATGCAAGATTTGCATGTGTCAAGGTTTAGACGCCGAATGAAAACTCATGGTTGAAGACGCCTGTCACTTCCTATTTATCAGTTTCTGAGGTTGCCCTGCGGCGAGTTTTGAGAGTGTTGTGAATGGTTCGATGGTGGATTTGGTGATCTACGGCTGAGTACCTGAGCACCAGGACGACGAGCGAACGCCACAAATACACCGCGAACATTCCATCTTTGATATCTCTTAAACAAGCATCCTGTTTTTACAAGAGACTCGTCTTTCAGCTCGCCTCTGCTGGCAAATTGGGCAGAGGAGGGCCTGAAGCGTGAAGCGTCGTGAGTGTGTACACCGGCTGGTGAAGAGATGGAAACGCCATGTCGTGTAACCTCCCCTGCAGCAGCGTGAGGGTTCGAACACGAAGACAAGTGGCGTGTCTTCTTACTCGCTTTGTTTTCAACTGTTGTGCAGAAAGTTGTAACGGGTGAGGAATATGATATTTCTATTTTCTGCCTTCACATGTCTTGCCGTATACGTAAGCATTTGCTGCTGACTCGACGAACGGATCCAGTGGTAGGCAAGTCGAAGTCGAACCATTCGTTTCGAAATAGGAAGGCTCAACCACTATAACTATGGCATCCTTATCAATCGTCGTTGACGTGACTATTTCCCAAGGCAACGTCAATGCCCTTTAGCGTTCCGCATTTCCAACCTCACATATACGGTTCGTCCATAACAATCCTACCAGCAACTTTCAGGAGATACACCCCTCATCTCTCGTCCTCAACAACAAACACTCTGCAACTCCAAATGCATTATTCAATCACGACTTTCCATTTCCCTCACTCAAAGATATCATTACTGTCTTTTGTCTGATAACTCAACACTTCCTTCCACCCTCTTTCAATCAGATTAGAACTCTAATCTGGCGTCAAAAAGATGGCACTCCACAGTACCGTCGAACTCGACAGTAGCTGGGGAACTTCCATGACGAGCCTCTTCACAAGCTGGCCTTCCCATTCCATCCAATCTCACCGCCATGCAGCCGCCAAACGTCGACGCTTGAACCTTGCCCAAATCCCAACTACAGCCATGGAAGACGACTTGTGCATCTCCATCGCAGGGATAACACTGGCGAACCGCGTAACCCCCCAGGAGGACCAACAACCTGAACTCATAACACGGCCATCTACGCCCGTCCCCTCACCCTCATCATCCCCAATGCCCGCTGCATCGACACAGTACCGACGCCTTCGCGAAGCCGAAAGAGCGCGGGCTCGAGAACGCAGCAACGCCCTAGCAGCCGCAACCTCCGGCGACCGCGGCTTCGAAGCACGTCAGGAGATAATATCGAGCATCGAGCAACGCACACGGGGCCAACAAATCCGTCGTCAGAGAAGGGTGCAGGTATACCGTCCCGTTAGGGAAGAGCAACAGGCAGATCCACCGCCGAGGTATACAACACAGGATCCGTATCCTCTGCTTCCGCTTACGACTTCCACCCCCTCCCTTCCTACTCTGCCAGATATCGCTGATGAAGAGACAAGGACGGGATGCCGAATTGGGTATCGGCGCCGTTTAGCCAAGGTCAAGGACTTTGGGAGAAAAGCAACGAAGGCCGTGGAAAGGATCGCGAATCCGGACTTGAGTAGGCAGAGGAGACGGTGGCATAGGATGGGGCCACGGGGGGTGGGGCATCGGGAGAGAATGAGGGCGGTTGTGGAAAGGGTGCAGAAAAGATGGAATATCAGAAGGGCGAAGAAGAAGGTGGTTTGGTTGCGGAAGAATGGGTTTTTGAATGGTCAGGAGCGGATGTTGCTGGGAGAGGTGAGGTGATAGGGGCATTGCTAGTAATATAGAAAGTGTAGTTGATGGTTTGAGGCAGGGAATTAGTCTGTTTAGTATTATGATAACTTTAGACGACTACGCGTCGAAGTGCTTCTGTGCCACCGAGCATACGTCGGCCTGTGATGGCGTCTCTTCCTTTTCCGGACTCCCATCTTCCTTCCCGGCTTCCCTCTTCTTTACTCCAGCCTTCGTCCTCGTCGTCTCCGTCTTCGCTTTTGAATGCTGCTGCACCTTCCATAAAGGCGATTTGCCGTTCGTGAGATCCATCAACCCATTGATGTATGCATTTGTAGCAGTATACAAATCCCACTGGTGATGCAGTTGGAGTTGTGATAAGTGTAGCGCAGATGGGGCACAGCTGCGAGTCTGAGGGGATGGAAACCGTGAGGATAGGTAATAAGGTAGATGATGATATGGGAGGGTCAATACGCTTCGACTTCTCGGATGAAGAGGATGATGGACGTTTCTCATCCACGTCTTTGTGTGAAGCCTTCCTACTCGACATCGGCAGGCTTGCCAGAACCGGTGGTGGTAGCTCAATGTTCTCGGCGGCTCTTCGCGACAATTGGCGCGCAAAGTCGGATGCGTACCACCATTCCAAGAACTTCAACGCAAAGATACTTGTGGGTAGTAGTATCTTTAGTGAGCTCAGCAATCGCGGCTTTACGCTGCGTGCCATATTCCTTGGTGTGAAAATAGATCCTCCTTCTCCTGGCCGGGCAGGGCCAACCTTTGCTGGCTGTGTCGCGAGCTCGATTGCCTTGTAGTCTGCTTCGCCCAGCCTCCGTATCCGTGTCCCTATCATCCAGAGAAAAGGCGAGCTGTACTTTGTTCCGTCGAAGAGGTACGCCATGTTGAATACCAGCAGCGAAAAGTAGTACGCTGCATTCACGCTCGGGTAGACGTTCCGCAGAAACCACTTGTAGTAGAACATCAGCCTCTCCTTTATGCTCGCGCCTGATCTCAGCCCATCTCGCTCTCTGATATACCCCGACCCCAGGATATTAGAGTGCGCGGCATGAATGTCGTAGCTTTCGTCCAGTTTCCTCTTCAGCCATGGCAGTCCCACAAGCACCGCCAGGTTCCGCCATATGTCACCCTCGCCAAGCTTTACAGCCTGTCGCACACTTTCACTCGCGCCTAATTGCGCCCGTGGTACTTCTCCCCCTCTTACTCGTAGCACGCGCGCACGTTTCAGGCCGTAGAAATTCTCTGTGAAGGAGCCGCCGTATGTTTTGAGGAAGTGGCGCTCCACCAGGAGCATCAAGAGCGCATAGGCTTCGTCGAAGGAATTGAGTACGGGTAGGAGGTATCGCGGGTATCGATGTGTGGAGATGGCTAGGAGGTAGCGGAGCGATGGCGGGAGGAGGGACGCGAGTTGCTGTTCGGAGAGGAGCTCGAAGAGGGAGGGCTTGAGGTCGTCTATACCGTGCTGTAGACTTGGTAGGTACTCCATGGTGAACGATGTCGGTGGGGGGAGGCGGTTGAGGTGGATGTGGACGCGACGATGAATTGTGATAGTGAGGATCAAGCCGAGGCTTCGGAACGCGGTCGCGCTCGGCTACGCTTGCCTTGCCTGCTACGTCACAAACTCAGAGCTCCAGCCACCTCTAAGCTCAGCGTACTTTCATCAACACTCTCACAAGACGCAGAAGACACGCTCACAGTCATGTTTACTACCGACAGGTGCCATGAGCTGGCAGACCCAGATATCGTCAACTTCTCCGTCTCGGTGTAAGCTATCAGACCCTACAATTCGCGTCGTTGCTAACCGCCCGACAGCTTCATAGTCGTAGGCATCCTCGTATCGTACCTCCCGCAGCACTACAAGATTATAGCGCGACGCTCCTCTCGCGGCCTGAGTCCCTTGTTTGTGTTGTTGGGAACAGTGTCGGGCACTGCCAGCATCGCGAACATCCTGACGCTGCCTGAAAGCACGCGGGACATGGGATGTTGTAAGGAGATTGGCAAGTTCCCATGCGCCGCTGCGCTGCTTGGGATAGCTCAGATAGGCGTGCAGTGGACCTGCTTCTTCTTTATGTATGCATACCTGTGCCCATTCCATCTCCACTGTTGACAGAGTATTAGCATGCTTCTCTTCCTCATCTTCTTCCCTCGCCAGTCCGAAGACGTCGAAGAACAAGACGCCGCCCTTCCGACTTGGAAAGAAGCCATCCTCGTCCTCGCCCTCTCGCTCGCCTTCTTCGTCTTCGCCTTGTTCGGCTCCGTCATCTTCGTCTACGCTGCGCACAATCACATCAGAGGCTGGGCCAACTTCCTAGGGGTGCTCGGCACGACCCTCGCTGCGATCCAGTACATTCCCCAGATAATGACAACGTGGAGGCTGCAGGAGACTGGCAGCTTGTCCGTCCCCATGATGTGCATTCAAACACCGGGAAGCTTTGTGTTCGCGGCAAGCCTGGCGGTCAGGCTGGGTCCGGCTGGCTGGAGCGCCTGGGGACTCTTCATACTAACCGGATGTCTGCAGGGTTGTCTCCTCGCTATGAGTCTGTGGTTCTTGTGGAGGGACAGGAAGGTTGCGAAGGCTGATGGCAGCCAGGCGCTCAACGGCAACGGCGCTCCTCATCTGGGAGAAGGGACCGAACAGACTCCTTTGCTGGGCAATGAGAGGTAAACTCGGCCGTACAATGATTATAACGTGCTTCCATCATCATCCCCCTTCACATCTGCGGCTATCAGTGATACAGCATCAGATGACTCACACAATCAGTATGCTCCAAGAGGATCGGCCATCTTCCAACGCAACTCCAAGCCCGAGGTTAGAATTTTATAAGATACGATCATGCACCCAACTCGCGATACCCCATTGTCCAATCAGATCCGATAAGCCCGGACCGATTATCGGGTTCGGGAACATCTGCTCTGACGAAAATCTGCGAACATGCATGCAGCTGAGCGTGTGATTGTAGACGTATAGATTCACTGGCCAACAGAGCAGTGAGCTATAAGTATTGCAACGGTTTGAGTCATCGTTGTGGAAGTTGGCCAACATCATGCATCAAGGAAGAGGGCGAAAGGGCGGCGGGCTAAACTCCAATGGTCGTCGCTTGCTATCACACTTGCACGGCTGACTTCCCCACCCTACAATAATTCTTTAAAGGCTTCGTCTTCTAACACCTCCCACTGCGTTTCCTCTTCATTGACGCCCAGCAACTGGATGTGACAAAAATCGCACGAACGTGCCGAATTACGCCATGCCACCACCCAATCAGAACGACACAACACCAGGCGCGCTATCAGATATCGCTTCACAGGCCGAAAACTTGACTGCCTCACTCCCCATTGCAGAGCAGGCAATCGCACAAGATTATGCCGAAGATGACTCCCCCTTCCAACCCTCGGATTCAGAATCAGATTCTGATGAATCCCTCGCCACGCGCCAATATTCACTAATCAACTCGTATCGGCGGCCCTCATACGTAAGTCCCGGAGCGAGATCGACCGCTGTTTTTTCCTCAAGTATGCCGTCGCAGAACCACTTTCCCGATGGACATAGGCATACATATCTATCAAAGCAAGAGCGGGAAACGGTGCGGAATGAGCAGCGCAGTCTACTCCGAGATAACAACTTGCTTCCGCCGAAACATCCCCGGCGTGGAAGCGAGAGTCTGTTCTTTGGAGGTGGTTTGGCCAACAAGTTGTCCTTTTCGGCGCTGAAAAGGACGAAGAGTGCGGATCGAGATGAAGAGGCTGTGGACGGTGAGGAGCCATCTGAGCAAACGGCGCTGCTAGGGGATCCAAATCTACCGTATCAAGGCCTAGACACGCGGGAAAACATCAATCAAAAATGGGGAGAAGCTGTGGCTGCTGGGAAGATCACTACGACGTGGCAGCGAGAATCCAAGGTCTTGCTGAAATCATCTGGACCTCTGATCTTGACTTTCCTATTGCAATATTCTCTTCCAGTGGCGAGCATCTTTACAGTCGGCCACATCGGGAAGATTGAATTAGGAGCCGTCAGCCTAGCAAGTATGACAGCCTCGATAACAGGATACGCCGTCTACCAAGGTCTCGCAACCTCTCTTGACACACTCTGTGCACAGGCCTACGGGTCCGGACGTCTGCATCTCGTAGGTCTCCAACTACAGCGCATGATCTACTTCCTCTGGCTCATCACGATCCCGATATCCATCATCTGGGCTTTCGGACCTCACATACTCTCCCTCATCGTCCCCGAGCGAGAAACGGCTCGCCTAGCAGGTCTCTACCTGCGCATTCTAATCGCCGGTGCCCCAGGATATGCCGCATTTGAAAGCGGAAAACGCTACCTCCAAGCTCAAGGCCTCTTCAAGGCGAACATGTACATCCTACTCATCTGCGCGCCACTAAACGCACTCATGAACTACCTCTTCGTCTGGCGTCTAAAATGGGGCTTCATCGGAGCTCCAATTGCCGTGTCCATCACTGAGAACCTGATGCCGCTTCTCCTCTTCCTCTACGTGTGCTTCATCGACGGATACCAATGTTGGGGCGGTTTCGAACGACGCGCGCTCCGTAACTGGGGCCCTATGATCAAGCTCAGCCTCCCCGGTCTTATCATGGTTCTCGCGGAATTCCTCGCCTTTGAGATCCTAACGTTGAGTAGCAGTTGGCTCGGTCCCACGCAGCTGGCAGCCCAGAGTGTCCTGGGTAGTATCACGGGAATAACATTCCAAATCCCTTTCCCCATGAGCGTAGCAGCTTCGACGCGAATCGCCAATCTCATCGGCGCTACTCTCGCGCTCCCCGCTAAAACCGCGGCGAAGGTCGCGTTGTGCTTTTCCGTCCTCGTTGGTATCTTTAATTTGCTTCTGCTCTCGCTCCTGCGGAATTATATCCCGAGACTCTTCACGCCGGATGCGGAGGTTATCGACCTCGTGGCGAAGCTGCTGCCTCTGTGTGCAGCGTTCCAGCTCTTCGATGCTATGGCGGCGAATGCTAATGGTATCTTGAGAGGCCTGGGGAGGCAGGAGATTGGCGGGTATGTGGGCTTGTTTGCGTATTATGTTGTTGGGTTGCCGATCAGTTTTGGCACTGGGTTCAAGGCGGGGTGGGGGTTGTTTGGGCTTTGGAGTGTGAGTACTACCTCATCTTCGGGGTGATGAGATGTAGCGTGGAAGATGCTAACACCATGTAACAGGGTCCTGCAATCGCGCTCGGCGTCGTTGCGGCTATTGAGACGCTGTATATTTATAAAACGGATTGGGAGAAGGCGGTACAGGCTGCTGAGGCGAGAAATGCTATGGATGAGCGGAGGGTATAAGATCACGATGGCTTTGAGTCCGGTTGCCATTTAGCTACCGCGGTCGTGTTGTTGGAGTCTTTGGCGTTCTCTTGGAGTGCTATGGGTTGAGAATATTTAGTGGATGGCGTTATAAGAGGTAGCTAGACCTGAGGATTTGGATGCGAGTTGATACCCTCAATGCATAATGTCTTTATCTAGTTTTTTGGACGTTCACGGTAGAGAGGCTTACTTTCTTCTGTTCACGTAAGTGTAAAAACCTGGTAAATATCCTAGGGAGTGCGTAGTTTTCTGCCTCATTCAAGATTAAAAGACTCTAAACTTTAACACAAAGCCACCAAGTACCAACATATTTATTAGGTCAATTACCTTTTGCATCACGAATACAGGCTAGCTCAAACCCCTAATTAAAAAAGAGATGTGCTCTAATCGTAGACCTGCTATAGCGGACTGCCGAGGCTGTTCTGGTACAACTCTCCAGTCGCAGCCGTCTCCACCTCCCTCACCCACAACTCCCAATCACGAAAATAGAATGACGTTCCTAGCGCAATAATATCATGCTTTTCCCGCTCAGTCAGGTACCTGATCCGTCCGCTCCTGCCCGGTTGCCCATCCTTACCGCCCAGTGCGGCTAAAATGAGCGCATTTCTCTGAATATCTGCGACACTCGCGGTATAGATGGCGCGGAAAACAGCAGTTACGATATCCTGACCAATAACCACCATGCCGTGGCCACGCATAAGAACGACGTTATTCGTAGGACTGGTGCTGGTGTTCGTGCTGTGATCCTTATCGGAAAAGAAGGATGCGAGGGCCGCGCCGAAGCGAGCATTGAGAACAAGTAGAGTGTGAGCATCCGACGGGAGGAAGTAGTTGGCAATTTCAAATACTGGAGCACTTTCGCCTGCAGGGGAGTTAGCTAAGGAGGAGTAGCGTTGCAGAGGCTCAAACCTAGCACAGTTCCCGATTGGCCCACGGGCAGCAATGGAACTTCTGTAATCCCATATGGAATTACGGCTGGAGCATGGCTGTGGATTACGCTATTGACTGTTGGATAGCGTTTCATAGCCTCGCTGTGGATGAAGCGCTCGGTAAAGCTGGTGGGAGCATTACGGTCAACAGGTGAAGCATCATCAATACAGTATTCAACGATATCGCTTGATGAGGAGACCAACGCCGGTGGCATGTTTCTGGATAGGAAAAAGGTGGAAGCGTTGTTTGGGTTTCGAACAGAGAGATGACCATATGCGTCGAGAATTCCATGATAATGGAGCACATGATTTGCAGCGATGAGCGTGCTGAGAAGCTGGGTTATATTTGCCAGGGCCATGACCATGAGTACAGGCTCTTCCCAACGTAATTGTTGCAGGTAAAGACGAACTTCAGAAGCTGATCAAAAAATACTTGAGCTCTGTCTGGTCTCCGTAAATATATAGGTTACTTATGGATATCTGTGTTGGGACGCGGGGAAATCCGACGTTGGGGTACCATGGTATTGTGCATTTGAGGCTGCATCTGAGGCTGCATCTAGGATGCTCAAAGGCTCAATCAATTTAAACATGTGCCTTGCCAGTGTGCCTACAGGGCAAGAAGAGCGAGCCACCGCTGCATACCCTCGCACAGCGCCTGGAGATCCTCGATGAGCACGCGTATGTCCTTAACCAGGTTCACATCCATGACGCCGCATGCGACCGGCTTATTCAAGAGCTGCAGATTGCTGTAGGTCTCGGCCGAATTCGTTGCCCGGTTCGACCTAGACTTCCTAGATTGTGCAGAGGTGCTTGAATCGGTGTAATATGAGTGGAGAGCTAGCGCGTTGGTGCACGAGCTGGACGGGACGACGTTGTCTGGAACGCGGATAGCGGAGAATGCTGCCAGATCCAGCGGTAGCTGGTTCAACCGATACTGTCGACCTCACCTTGTTTCATTCTCCTCCACATAGCCCTTGCCCGGTAAGACGATAAGATGTCATTTTCCTGGCGCCGAGCTTCCTTACCATGGTAGTCTGAGGTAATCGTTCCTTGCGGCCCTTCCGTCGTGGCGAGCGACGATTCATATTCATATGCGCGGTCGACAACGCTTGGATTGTGGTGCTCGTGGGAATAGACTGTGGGAGCGTTTTCGGGGCGGATGAGGCGGGTGGCGGGTGGCGGAGGGAACGTCGGGGGAGGAGTGTGTGGGTACCGGATGCTGGGCATGCGAGCGAGAGTGGAGAGTGGAGGGGTGTCTGAGGACGTATAGTAGAAGTTAAAGGAATAGTAGCATATATAGTTAGATGCTACTATATTGATAATAAATATATCCTATAGAATAGAATAAGATTAGCAATATAGCTTAACTATAGCATATTTCTAGTTATTTGGTTTTTAAGATTGGATTGTTTCTCTCTATCGGACCGTTACCGGCTGTCAGCTCGCTCGTGAGTTAACTCATGAGCTAACTCAGAAACGCCGATCCATGGTTGAAACCTGGGGGATGCGCCGGGAGTTGGGTTCCTATCGTATTCCTAATTCAGTTAAATACATCTCCCCAACTAACGTTATACGCATCTTCCTAGGCAAATGTCTTGTCTGTTAATCTGTGCTGTATTGATATCTTTCTATATTTTGAGCCTCTCTATTTTCGATCCTGTTAATTGCTTATAAGGCTCTGATCGACGGTCGCCTAAATGGAGTATCTTGCTTTCAATTCCGATTCTATTGCCTCAAGCAAGTCAGAATGTGCTACAATGAACTAAGAGAATGTTGAGAAAGGGCTAACCAATCACTCCACTCGCTCTCGCCGCACATGTCAACGCTTAACAGATTCTGGAAAACTTTACCCGTCCTATTATCTGATGACCGGGAGGGTATAAAGCCTATAAATCTGCGTTAGAGCACTTAGAGCTGAGCTTCTGCGAAAGGCCGCAGTCTACGGTCAGGATATTCTATCTTTTCTGGTGAACGAAAAGTAAATCTTCTCAACATGTTTCCTAACAATCCTCTCCTTCTCTTCCTCGTCCTTTTCTCAGCTGCCGTCACAGTCAGCTTGCACATCCACTCCAACGACTCCATCCCCTTCTACACGCTCGAAGAGCACTGGATCTCTCCGTCACTGGCCCACTACTTCGCAGACAACCCCCTGAATGTCCTCCTTGGCGCCGACGCCCTCGATCCCATTCTCCGCGAAGTCGGTCCCAACCGGCTCGCCTCGATGGACACCAACAACATCCGCATCCAGATCGTCTCGCACACGCCCCTCCCCGAAGCCATGTTCGCGGCCAACCTAACGGCGCTCGCCAACGACGAGCTCGCCACCGCCATCGCCGCTGCGCCCGCCCCGCACCGCTTGCGTGGCTTTTGTATTTTGCCTATGGCGGTCCCGGCCGCCGCGGCGGCCGAGCTGCGGCGCTGTATTAGGAAGCACGGTTTCGTCGGGGCACTATTTGATGCGCATCTAAGCAATGGCAGCTTCTATGACGGCCATGCGTATGATCCACTATGGGCCGAGGCTGTACAGCTCAACGTGCCTATCTACCTGCATCCGACGTATCCGGATGTAGCAGATGTTGTTGCCGTCGGAAAGGGTTTGTACGCACCATCGGCCAAAGGCGAATACGATGGATACCACGCCGCCGCGCTGGGGATGCCGGCGTGGGGTTGGCACGAGCGGGCGGGACTGGTATTTCTGCGTCTATATCTGGGCGGGGTGTTTGAGCGGTTTCCGGGGCTGCAGGTCATCCTCGGCCACATGGGTGAGCTGGTGCCATACTTCCTATCGCGGACGGACCACTATCTGAGCGTGAACCGGACATTGCGGCTTAAGGACACGTATGCGCGTAATGTCTATGTTACAACCAGCGGGATATTCAGCCTTGATTCTATGGCTACGGTCCTCCGGGTTACGGGCCACAAAAGGATTATGTATAGCGTCGACTGGCCGTTTTCCAGGAATGAGGATGGGGCAGCGTTTATGCAGGCGCTGAGGGACAGTGGGATGGTGAATGAGGAGGAGTTTAGGGATATTGCATTTCGGAATGCTAAGCGGCTATTGGACTGTGAAGGGCATCTGTCTTAAAATTAGCTGTTTAGCTTGCCTTTTCCTAGTTGGGATTCTAAGATGCCGCAGTACTAAGCACCTTGCAGTACTTCCAGCCTAGGCCCACTTGTAGTGTTAAACCTTCTCAATGCCTAGTACCTACTTGCTTTAGTAAGAAGAGCGAGGCACTGCTTCCTCAGCTCCGCGCTAGACTTTACTATGCTAAAACACTCCTACTGTTCGCATCTGTCTATATCTCTAATCCTCCCCTATACCCGTAAAAAGCCATTCTAGTTCTGTTCGCCGTTCGAGGAGCTCGTCCCGCTTCGCTACGCATGCTTAGAACTTGTCGGCCTCATTGCTGATCGAGCGGAGGGAGTCGCGGAACGCTTGAATTTTCGCGCCATTGGGATCGAAATGGAGGGTATCATTGCTAAAAACAATTAGCTCTGGGAGTACATACATTGGATTATTTTACCTCTGGGCTCCAAACTCCAATGGGATTGCGGCGGGTTATAAGGGGAGTTGATACTGATTCAAAGCCAAGAAAACGCTAGTGCATTGCCTTGCGGAACGAAGAGACGAAAGGTCTTATGCCCCATCCCCCTCGAAAATTGAACCTATCGCTGATTGGCTGCTCAACCTGCCAAGACATTATATAACCCCGCACCGACTCAAGAACGTACTACCTCCAGAACCTTTATACTTTCTATTGCTATATTCTTGGAACAGGGAATCAAAATATATTTATTGCTATTAACTTGTCTACAGAGGGAAATCTTTTTGCCCTATCATTTTCCTGTCTAGTCCCGCGATTCCGCCTCCCTGATCGTCGCCTCGCTCAGTAACTCCAACCTCTCCTCTGCAGCGACCATGTTCTCGGGCACCCTGTTGCCTACAAAGTCCCTCTTTCGTGCCTTGGAAATGAGCATAATACTATCTAGTGACCGGCAGCGCGACAGCTGCACGTACAAGCTGTATGGGTCGTATTAGGTAGGAACCACCTGGCCGTTAATGGTTGTCGTTCGCGTCCCTCGCTGCTCCAGCGCCACCCGATCTAGCGTTCTGCTTTGCACTTTGTAGTCCGTGCAAGCGAATGCAGCCGCACACGGCAGTCCCCTGCGGGTGACGTTGGTTTGTTGCTATGGCCGCTGTAAGACTCCAGACACAGCCTCGGGATCCTCCCGTCCTATCTCGGTTGGTTCTCCCTCTTTGGCCTAGCGTCGCCTACCTCCTATATAGCCTTGACTCCTGAGCCACACCAATACATCAGTCCACTCGCTCTACAATATGCTCTCAGTGCCTATATACTGTCTTACAGTTATGAGCCCGGAATAACTCCAAAATTGTCAACTACTTAATCAACTACAACCTACTTGAGCGTCCTTGACGACCAAGTAGCCCGCGGACCCTCTGCAGAGTTTTCACCTCAACTAATCTCCGCCTACAAAGCTACAATTGATCCACGATTACCTCCATCATGTCCTCAAAGGAATCTATCGTCCTAAAAGGCACGCGCAACTTTAAAGAATAGTATACGGTCCTTAGACGTACCGCGAAAGCCCTTAGCGTACTTAAATACGTCAACCCTAAGATCCCTACGAAGCCGCTCCTCAAAGAGGTTCCCTCTGACCCAGAAGACAACGTCGATACTATAGTCTGGAAAGAACGTCGCAAGCGGTATATTAATTGTGAGAAAGCTCTCAATAAGCTCTAGATCCACATCACCAATACTATTCAACCAGCCATCCTTTCGTCGATGCCCGAGGATTCAACCGTCACAGCTCAGGTGGCGTTCCTATACCGGCACTACTCTAAATCGACAATCACAAAGTAAGAAGAAGCAGACAAGGCATACACAAAGGCTAAACGCTTTATCGCAGGACGCTCGTCACTTGAGGACTGGATAAACGATTTCCTTATTGCTTTTACTAAAGCTTCTGAACTTAAGGTCGCTACGGTTTAGGACTTTAGTCCCTAGCTTGACCTACTATCAGTCTTTCACTTAATCGACTTAGGCTTTGCAGCTACTATCAACATAAAGGTTCAGGCTGCTCGTGAGGCGTACACCACGGCAAAGGTTAATCCACCTCCTCCAAAAGAGGTCGTCGTACTAGCCGTCCCAGCGTCTTGAGGTCAACCGGCAATACCTGAACAGCGATACCTCATTCCATCACCTCTTCCTGAAATTCCGGCTGACGTTACCGTCCCGGCTCTTATTAAACAATACAGGAACACGTCCTACCTCCACCACCTACGGCAGCCGAATATACGAGGCACAACACACGCTACTACCCTCAGCGGCGCCGAATCATCGTACAATGAATTGGGCACTAGCCAGAGACCATCTACTAGACCGTTAGTGACGCCCAACAACCACGGTGGTAACTCGCGCAAATGGACGAATACTCAGGTGGCCGGAAAATTGCAATCAAAGCCTTGCCCTTGCGGTAAGCCCAACTCTCACCTAACAACTACTTATTAGGGTCAATGCCCATACATCTGCACATGGCTTTAGCCAACGGGCTTCAAGATTAATCCCGAATGCACAGACAATCTCAAGCAATACCAAAGCGTTAAACGCAATGCGGACCTACTTAATAAAATCCGCGACAGAGAGCTACAACGCTAGGCTCAGAACAACGGCACTACAACAGCTTCATAAGTCGATGCCGGTAACCAGAACTCAGACGGAGAACGCAAACAATCCCACGCTGTACACTATATCGCTATGAGCAACTAGCGCGACTAAGGGAACGTCCTTCTCCACTCATGGATACTTGACTGCGGCTTAGATGTACACGTTAGCAACAACCCTAATGAATTTATATGGAAACAGCCAGCGCTACCTGGTGAGAGACTCGGCTGCGGCAACGACTCAGTTGAGATCGTCGCCTGGGGAGAATGCGACATCGCGATTAATACTCTCTAGGGCCCTCGACGTACTATACTCAAGAACGTCGCTCTCTGCCCCGATTTCATCACTTCTCTCATCGCCCTCTCACGCTTTAAGGCTAAGAATATCCACTTCGACTCAGGACGTCTCTGCCTATACACACTCGATCACAAATCCAACCTAGTGTGGGCAAAGGTCACATCATCCGGTGGTCACTACCTCATACTTGAGTGTCACACTTCTCTAGTGACGGCCAAGCACGACCATACCAAACAGCCTTTTAGGGCCTTCGCCTCCAAGAAGAGTAGCTGACGTTAAAGGCGCTCTGAGGCTCCTCTCCCCACTCAAAAGCTTACCGGCATGCAAGCACATATCCTCATGGGCCATCCCGGGGCTGACACGCTGGACAAACTATCCACTAACGTTATTGGGATAGACCCACCGACCACATTGTCACCCTTGATTAAGGACTGTCCTTAGTGCAGTGTCAACAAAGCGACTCACATCATATCTCGACGATCAGACCGCGAGCACATGCCTACCCGTCCTTTTGAGGCTATAGCAATCAATCTTATTGCCCTTGACGGTGAATCTCTTGCAGGCAATCACTACCTCTTTCACGGGTACTGTCTGGTTACCAAGACCCACATGGCATACGCAATCTGGAATTGATTAGGACCTATCCTCATTCGCGTCTTTAAGCTTATGGACCGGATGATTAAGAGACGGTATAATACCGCACCAACCTTCGTACACATGGACAAGGAAGCTGGTTATGGCTTCACCAACGAAGAAGGCGTCGCAGAACTCTGCAAAGAAGAGGGTATAACACTTCAACTGCGAGCACTGAATACAGCGGAACAATCTAGACACGCAGAACGCTCCAGGAAAATGCTTATCACAGTGGCTCGCTCCCTCCGAGTCGCATCTAATCTCCCTCTTTACCTCTGTGAAGAGATATACGTATACGCCGCGTACCTACTCAATCAAACGCCGGTTAAAGCACTTAACTGGAAGACACCATTTGAAGCTGCCCATGGCAAGCGACCCTCACTAGCTCATCTTCAAATCTATGGTTGCCGAGCATACTACCTCCGTAAACAACCCGCGCGCACCGACAAGCTCTCCCCTCGTGCCCTTATTGGTTACCTCGTAGGTGTTGATTCCCGCAACATCTACCGCATCTGGGTACCAAAGGCTTCATTACGTGGACACAGAGGCAAGGTTATACGCACTTGGGACGTCACCTTTGACGAGCAACACTTCTTTGGTGACGCGGACGAAGACCCACTATCAGGCATCCAGCTTAAAGCAGCCATGGAGGAGATCGAAGAAGATGCCGACACTGAGCAGGAGGAATTAGACGAAGAAGTTCATGAGGATTTATCCAATACTGTTCCCGTCCCTTCTACTAAACAACTACTCTCAGGCGACACACACGGCCAAGCTTAAGGCGATTAGAATCTATATCCATCTCCCGTCTTATTGATTAACCAGTCCCATCAATCACTTAGTCGTCAAGGACGCTCAAGTAGCTCGCGCAATTCACTACCGCGCCGGGGCCGTGCGCCAGCCAATCAGACACCACAGGGTGCACCCGGTGAGCTCTCATTAGCCACCCCGTCAAGTCAACTTTCGTCGCAACTCATTGAAGACCCACCAATCTTTTCACTCAATTTGGAAGACTCACGAATCTCTTCCGACACTCATCCTGGAGGCTCACGAATCCCTTCAACTCGACTTTCGTCGCAACCTATTAAAGACCCACCAATCTCTTCACTTAATTTGGAAGACTCACGAATCTCTTCCAACGCTTATTCTGGAGGCTCACAATTCCCTTCAACTCACTCACACACCGCTGGAGACTCTCAAATCTCTTCACCGGATCCTAGTTTCTAAAAAAGGAAGTATAAAACCAACTAACACCTGGACAAAGAAAACGTGTTGGTGAAACGCACCAGAAACCGTGCTGCCAATGCGATCCAGACCTATTAGAACACCTTTGTGGCCGCCTCCCTTAGTGATAAGTTGCCTT
>ML977022.1:15035-26137 GCA_010015675.1 Byssothecium circinans | reverse complement strand
GAGCTGCTGCCCTTGCTGCACGCCTTGCCTCAACTGCCTGGAGTTTCTCCTGCCTCTGCTCCTCACGTAGGCGAGCTGCCTCAGCTTTCTGCTGTTGTAGTTGCTCCTCCTTAAGCCCTTGTTGGTGCTGGCGATCACGTGCCTCCTTCACCTTCCTTGGGGACCAGAATACAGCTCCACCGTGATACTCCTCCTCTGCCTCTAGAGGCAGGGCTCTGCCTCGCTTTCTACGCTGCCTCTCGTTGATGAGAGCCTCCTTAAGTCTCACATTCTCATGCTCAGCTAGTACTGATCTGATCGAGAGTTGGTGGATCATCTGGTTGAGCTTTGAGATCTTTCTCTAGTCTCTATCAGCTACAGCGCGATCAACCAGCTGCCTAATCTTCCTCTAATCAGAGGCGCTCAAGGCTGAGGAGTCGCTATCGCTCGAGCTGCCCTGTATAGGCTGGCTATTGAATCTCTTGAGTATCACCTCTGGTTCAAGAGGTGAGAGGCCAGTTGCCTTAAAAGCCTTAAGTATAGTCTTCTCCTTGAATGAGGCCTCCCAGGCAGCCATAAACATGGGATAGAAGTCTCTCTTGCTTATTAAAGTGAGCCCTTGGCGCCTCTCCATGAAGGCTGCTACCTGGCCTGAGTAGGCTGATGAGAGAGGCTTGAACATGACGACGTCAAGCGGCTGGAGCGTGTGGGTTGAGTGAGGAGGATAGATTGCAAGGAGGATCCTGTTCCTATCGCAGTACTTAATAAAATCCATCGTGAGGTGAGATCCATGGCCATCAAGAATGAGTAATCGATGAGATCGGCCTGCCTTGGCCTTAGTGGAGGGATCAAACACCTGCTTTAGCCAGGCTAGGCCTATCTCATTGTTCGTCCAGCCTGAGGGTGAGGAGGCAAAGCGAGCTCGATGATCGTCAGGATCAAAGGCCTGCAGCCACGAGTCCTGGAGCGAGCCTGAGGCTGATTGATATATGAGGCTTGGCTTAAGGCGAGATCCATCAGCGCATATACAGGCCAGCAGCGTTATCCACTCTCGTGAGCCATCCTGGATGTGAGCCTTAATCTTCCCCTCCTCATATAGCCTCCTACTGAACACCCGTTTTGAGCGAGTAAGCACTCCTAGCATAAAGCCCTTCTCATCCATATTGTACGTATTGCGAGGCTCTATATCGTATTAGCTGAGCTTGCTGCGTAGAAGCTCGAAGTAGAGGCTATACTTTAACTAAGAGTTAGCCTGGTGGCGCGAGCGATCGATCCCAGTCGCCCAGCGTGAGATAAGATCGACCTGGTGTCGCTCAATATATCAATCAACCCAGCCTTTTCCAAGCTCTTTTTTCGCGATATCTGAGGCAAAGCGTCGTATCATAGGCCGTGTAGGAGGTAGACCTTGTCTTGTAAGGCGCTCAATATAGCGTAGGAGCTCTAGCTCCTGCTGGGGGTGGAGAGCTTGCTGGTTTTCTGCTTTGGTGCTGCATGAGGCTTGGACGCCCTGGTGCCTCCACGCGAGCGTTGTACGATTACAGTGATACTCTGCTGCAATTTGACGATAGCTAAACTTCTCTCTAGGCTTTAGCAACTCTAGAGCTGCAAGCGCAGCCTCAATTGAGCTCATATTGGTAGAGTTATCGCGTGTTGAAGTTTGGTTGTTGTCGTGGTGGGGTGGCTCACTACGCCGAGTGGCTCGTTACGCCGGGCGCCAGGGTACCGCACTGGCTTCCGCTAGGGCTGAATGGTGGTGCTAGCACCCGGTACCATTCACCCCCACCCTCCCGCGCTCGCTTGTTCACATTTCGAAGCATTTCTTCAACAATTCAAGGGAGTTTCCTTTTGAGCTCTGTGTGCTCCTCAAGTATCTCGAACGAAACAGGAACCCGAGCGATCCCATTCCCTGGTCCATCAAACAGCAGTTGTTTACCAACAAACGGGCCCCGCGAGGGATGAGAACGCAATACTTGTTTGTTCCTCCAGTAATCTAAGAAGCGGAATAATTAAGCAATTCAATTCAGAAAAAGGATGCACAGCTCACTGGACTAACATTCCCTTCTTGCTCATAAGCTCGCTGGTCTCGGAATGGGTACAATATTGCAAGTTTTTGATGAGGGCATATGGAGTGTCGTAAGTTCATGAAAAATTTCCGAAATCCTGCAAGCAGGCGCTAAGTAAAAGAAGGACAAATCGAGTAGTTTCTACGAACCCATTTTGCGAAACGCTCGGAGAAACAAATTTTCAAATGCTCCAAGTGACGCAGAAGTGGCATGACCTCCTAACACGCACTATATACACTTTAAAAAGCAACACCCATCAATGACAACCTCATTGAGTCAACTGACTCTCAGCTACGCTCTAAGAGGACGTAGGAGTCTCCACCTGGTCAGGAGTCCATCCTTCGCAATGGTCACGCCCAGCAGAAGTTCCCCACCTTTCACACTCGCCAGCACTCGGGTTCATAACACAGTCTCGGCCACTAGTATCGACCAGCTGGCAGAGAGTGGCCCTACAATCGCGAATTAGCAGAGCACGCGGCAGGTGTAAGTGTGATGAGCACTTACGAGGACGGATTGGGGTAATGGTTGTAGCAGTCCGCGATAGGGTTCGTCTCCGTGCATGTCTCGGCCAAGAAGATATACATCCTCTGCTTGAACTCGGTGGTGTGAACCTGTTGGTATGAGTACCAATCTTTCGAATCTTTCTCGAGAATCAAACTCACAACAAGAACATCCGTATCCTTGGGAGTCACACCCCTCAAGCACGACTTAGGGAACTCGGCCTTGGTGACAATCTCGTAGGAACCATTACTAGCATCGATCTCGTTCGAGGCCGTTTGTTGCGTGTTCAACCTGGTACTATCGGGGCACCTGAACGGGTCTTCGACTGCCCAGGAAGTTCCAACACAACCTCCTGCACCATTGCAGATCTTAGAGTTCCATGCCAATGCGGCTGGGAGGAAGGCGGCAATAGCGACGAATGAACGCATCGTGATTGGTAAGTTGAGGGATATAGATGTTGCGAACGTTACGGTTGAACGAAAAACTGCGTGCAAAAGCAAGAGCTGTTTGGACTGTGGTGATGAGAGAAAAGACCGAGTTGGCTCTGGGTGAGGAAATGGATGAGATCTTCTGCATTTATACGAAGACCCGGTTGTTAGCAGGGCCCTGCCAAGCTGTCACCAAGATGCAAGTGGCGAAAATCTCCAGATCAACTAATCTATGTTTAATATCGCAAACGATGTTCCAAGGTTGTGAAACAAGTAATACCGTCGCGCTAAATTTATACCGAGCGAGTTTATGCGACCGGACGGGCACTTACGCCTTGGTGTGACTGAGGGGTTTAATATATATTATCAAAGAGTAAAATACGCCTGGGCGGGGTCATGCAGTAAGTACAATGTGTAGATTGGTTATTTTAGCGCATGTTCACACCTGTTTCCTCAAACAGGCTTATGCATACAATTTGCTTGCAGATGTACGTTACTAAGTAGGGCCGAGTTTAGCCTACAGGGGGGATCATGAACGGGCGATTCCGTCGGTTCGACCGAGCGCCACCGAATGCTCACGCTATACCATTTTCTATATAGATTACATACAAAATTACATTCTATTACCACTTTGTATGCCCACCCCCAGCCTGAATTACTGCCCAGCACCGATCCCTCATCTCTCTAATATACTTTGTGTACTCATTTACCTCAATTTTCTCCCACTCCTCCATCACGTACTGCCTTAGTTCCTGCTCGGAATGAGGTAATCGCTTTGACACTCGATATTTAAGTAGTCTCCATACGTTTTCAATAGGGTTTAGATCTGGTGAGTTCGACGGCCAGCCCTCAGCCTTCCTAATACCTAGGGCTTGATAGGCTGAGGTAGTAGCCTTAGAGCCGTGAATAGGGCAGTTATCCTCTATATAGATTAGCTGCCTGCCCTGCTGCTTCTCATATCTCTGGATAGCCTGAACGTAGGGTAGAATTTGACGTATATATACGTCAGAATTGATCGTTCCTCTCTCTGAGAGCCACTCCATTTCAAACCAGATAAGAGGACCTTTTAAGGATTGAGATATTATCCCCCATACGTGGCCAGCTGAGTAGTCTTTGAACCTAGGGATACAGCAGCTTAGTAGGTATTTCTCCTCCACCTTTCTAGTCACCCAAACCTCTCCGTGGCTAACAGTAACTGACATCTCATCCCCCTAAGCTACTGTATCCCACTGCTGCTCAGTCCAATCAAGGTGCTCCCAAGCCCACTTTAAGCGGCCTTCCATGTGGTCTGGCGTAAGAAAGGGCTTCTCTGTAGCCTTACGGCGGTAATATAGCTCCTTCTCAAAGGCCTTAACCAGCGTACGCCGACAGGCCTCAATCCCTAGCTCTTGAGCAATCTCTTCGCGAGTTTTCCGCCTCTGCTCAGCGTTCTCAGTAGCATGGCGAACAAGGAGGATTCGAAGAGGTGTAGATATCTTTGGAGGCCTCCCTCGAGGCTTTGACGGCGTCTGGGGTGTATTTAGGCAGCGTGAGATAGTAGGCTGAGGAATCATAAGCTTTTGTGCAATTTCCTTGTGTTGATATCCAGCATCTCTAAGGGTCCATATCTGAACGCGTTCTCGATACGTGAGGCGGCGATTTGGTGTTTTGGGCATTGTAGAGGCGTTGTGGAGGCGTTGTGGAGGAATAGGAGTAGAATTTGATACCTCTAGTTACTAGCAAAACGCTTATAAAACAAGGTACTCGATTCTCGCAGCTTCCATGCACGGGCCTCCCCCCACCGAACAGCGGAATCGCCCGTTCATGATCCCCCCTTGTACCATATGGTAGCAGCGCCGAAGAAACCATTCGGCACTACTCACGGCCGAGCTCGGTCCTACTCTGTGAGCACTACCAGCCACCAACCATCTAAAATGTTAAGCACCTCCGTACCTAAAATGTTTTAGCAGATTCGCCGGCGTATGACCTCAAAAACGGACTAGTCTTTTGGTTTAGAGCGATGCACTTCATCTCTTTAACCACCCGTGGACCTAAGTGACGTAGCTGCTTGGCAGGCTACGGAATAACCGGCCGAGGGAATTCTAGGCTCTATCTCTAGTTTGATTAAGGTAGGAGCTTAGTTCTTCAAGAGGTTGATTTAGAATATCGGAGTCTCTCCGCGACGCGGGAACAATAAAGCCCCTTCCATCATCTCCAGCCAACGGACCAACAGGCAGTGACCTCATAGGCACACTTCCTTCCTCCATCGTCTAAATTTCCGAAGACTCTATAACAAGCGTCTCCGCAGGCGTTAAGGTCATTGAATCTAGTGGCGGTAACTGCGGAGGCGAGGAGAAACATGACTTTGATCTTGAGCTGTAAGGAGGAGGCTTGACCACGGGTAAAGCCTTGAGCTTTGCTGCTGTAGAGGTCGCGGGGATTTCTTTGTCGAGGCGTGTCCAAAGTCCTTGCCCTTCGGCATCGAAAGCGCGGCGCTGGAGTTGGAAGACGCCGTCGTTGACCCAGTGGTCGATGCGTGGGGAGAGTGCGCGGCGGAATCTGCTGAGGAAGATGAAGAAGCGGAGTATGCTTATGTTGAGGGTTGTTGTGACTACCGTAATGGTGATTATGAAGGAAAGACCGAAGACGTTGATATTCCTATCAGGATACAAGTCAGCTTAGTCGCGGCTTTTCGGGTGGGCATAATCTTGGGTCAAAAGTGTGGCTGCTCTTTACAATATTGGTTGAGCTTTGGAAGGTTTTTGAAATAGATGCGGGCTTACGCAAACACACCGCTCTTCCTCATCTTCATAGCGCCGCACAATTGTCTCCCTGCCTTCGTTGTCGGGGCATCTGTTTTGGTGTATCCCGAAGGTTCTCGCACCCCAGGCCCCACTGCGTAGTCGGAAAGCAGAGTCTGAATCCCCGTCCAGGAAAGAGCTTCCCAATTTATAACTTCCTTCTTCCACTGGTCATCCGGAAGCTGAGTTAAAGTTGTTTGCTGGGGATCACCGGCCAAAAGCACACCGGCAAGAGCCAAGAAGCTGCTGGGTAGTGAATATGCCGCATCGCGTATGAGGTCTAGCATCATGGACTGTGTCTCGCTGGCTTCCGGAGTTATGTTATCACCGGGGTCGGGCAGGCCCCGCAATGGTGAACAATAATCTTCTTGGTCTTTTCGCGCATGGCAGAGTTGATACTGACATTGTCAATCGACCGATTTTAATAATTCAGGACGGCGCTGACTGACCTGGTTTGTGCAGCCAATCGCTCCAACAGGATTATCTGGAGCGTACAATGCAAGTGATGTGTTTGCCATGAGCATGTTCAGTTCCACCGTTTTCGTAGACAAGAATAGAGGATCATGATTTGGCCTCATGAACCGAACACTGTTGAGCCAGATGACGTTTATGGAGATGTCGGCGTCAGTGACATTCATTTCCTCGAGAGGTACGATGATGCTATTGTTCAACGTACGGTACCGTTCGGCTGCCATCATTGTGACCCCGCTTGTGCAAGTATTAGTATCTGTTATGAGTGTGGTTGATTGTTGCTTACCTGGACCCATACGTAGTAGTTACGTTGGATACAATTTGGCTTTGAAGGATATATGATGGTGTGGAATTTTGAGAGCTTGGATATTGGAGATTGGCATAGTGGAAGCCCCAGAATCGCTCGTGTGGTAGTAGATCCCTGCCAATACTGGCTTGTTTACTGCTCATGTCGTTGATGACTGACAAGCGGTCTCCGAGGGGCAAGACGGTACAGACCGCCTTCCTTCGAAAACGGACACTATCCCGGCTTTCAACATTGAAGCCAAAATGTGACTCGTCGAGCAATCCCGAATCCAGACATAGAGCAGAACCGTTGTCGGAAGGGCACATGGACGGTGACCATGGGCAATAAGCGACGTCCATTGCGAGAGAAATGTTGGGTCTGTTGAAGATGCTTTGACAGCGCGAAGGCAGATCCGCTCGATTTTGATAACAATCTCGAGCGTATGACTTTAAAGCTGGTAGAAAATTTGGCTTTGGATTGAACTGACCTGCTGTTGCTTGTAAGCCCGAATAATTGGCTTTTCCGCAATGAGGACTTTCAACCAAGACCTCAATATTGGTGCTTGAGATAACGTATGTGGAGAGAATACTGCTTGCGACAGTGCCAATAACGAATAGAACAGCCAGTGAAATGGGCAACATAGAGCGCAGGAAAGCGTCTTTAGAAATTTTGCGCCATGTCCACCAAATCTTGAACGAGTCGGCCATAAGAGACATCGGCGTAGGGAACGTTCGTAGCAGAACTTGTGGTTGCCAAAAGAGACCATCGGAAGGTGTGCCGGTAGCGCGAGTTTGGTGATAGAGAAACATCCAGAGACTCCATAACTGGGTAACAGCAATCGTAATTAGAACGGTGAGGAGAGAAATGACGATGTTGGCGTTGGAAGAGGTTATGGTGATTGTTTTCCCCATAACGGCGCCTTGGCTCCAAGTCGTCCAATATCCCTGCTTGACGAACGCATTATCGACCTCGGACATAGTGAAATGATATCCGACGACAAGACCCGTGAACCCACTAAAAATTGTGCCGGTTTGAGCACAGGTGAAGCAAGGCTGTAAAGGTTTAACGGCAGAACACATTTCTTCTATATCAGAGAACTTAAGGCACCCCAAGTAGTGATCTCAAGCCCGGAACTGTCGGAGGATACGAGGAGTTTGGGGCCAGTCTCATGTATTGCGAGATCGATGAGGATTACCCCAGGGGACTCGCTGGATAATAGCTCCAGTTGCGCCTATCGTGAGCTCAAGGATTCAGATTCAGGACCACGAGGGCCAAATTTACCGATGTGTAATGGCCTCATACGACTTCTGGGTTTAGGTCACGTGATCTGTTGAGGTTCGCACTCCTCAGATTGAGTGCGTATATTCACATCGCTATGCATGTATTCCAGCACTGTCTTCCGCCAATTGGTTGTGTAATAAATCTGGTGAAAGCTCAGCCTTGCTCGTATCGCACATCTTGACTCAAGTGGGAATATATCTGAAACTGCGCCCCAAGAAAACCAGGCATGCATTACAAGGGGGAGTCATGAGCGGGCTGCTAGCGCGTTCGGTGGGGGGAGGCCCGTGCGTGGAAGCTGCGAGAATCAAGTACTTTGTTTTATAAGCGTTTTACTAGTAACTAGAGGTATCAAATTCCACCCTATTCCTCTACAATGCTAAAAACACCAAATCGCCGCCTCACATACAAAGAACGCGTTCAAATCTGGACCCTTAGGGAGGATGGGCTATTACAGAGGGAGATTTCAGCCAAGCTAGGGATACCCTAAACTACAGTTTCTCACTGCCTACGTACTCTAATTACTCTATTAAAGCCTTAAGGCCGTCCTTCTAAAATAACTACACCACTTCGAAAGCTCCTTGTACGCCACGCTACTGAGAACGCTGAGCAGAGGCGGAAAACTCGCGAGGAGATTACTCATGAGCTAGGTATTAAGGCCTGCCGCCGTACACTAGTTAAAGCCTTTGAGAAGGAGCTATATCACCGCCGCAAAGCTACTGAAAAGCCTCTCCTTACCCCTAAGCATATGCACGAGCGTCTTATGTGGGCATGGGATCACGTATTCTAGACCAACGAGCAGTAGGATCAGGTAGAATGGGGGGATGAGATGTCAGCATCTCTTAGCTATAGTAAGGTTTGGGTGACTAGAAGGGCGGAGGAGAAATACCTACCTAGCTGCTGTATTCCTAAGTTCAAAGACTACTCAGCTGGCCACGCCTGGGGATTAATATCTCGATACTGGAAAGGTCCTCTAATCTAGTTTAAAAAAGGGTGGCTTACAGAGAGAGGAACGGTCGATTCTGACGTATATATACGTCGAATTCTACCCTACATTCAGGCTATCCAGAGATATGAGGAGCGGCAGGGCAGGCAGCTAATCTATATAGAGGATAACTGCTCTATTCATGGCTCTAAGGCTACTACCTCAGCCTATCAAGCCCTAGGTATTAGGAAGGCTGAGGGCTGGCCGTCGAACTCACCAGATCTAAACCCCATTGAAAACGTATGGAGACTACTTAAATATCGAGTGTTAAAGCGATTCCCTCATTCAGAGCAGGAACTACAGCAGTATATAATGGAGGAGTGGGAGAAAATTCAGGTTAATGAGTATACAAAGTATATTAGAGAGATGAAGCAACGGTGCTGGGCGGTAATACTGGCAGGGGGTGGCTATACAAAGTACTAAAACGATATATATTACTATACAAAATACACCAAAATTAGCATAGCGCTTACATCTGTGCGCGCGCCACTGAACCACGCTAGCAACCCGTTCATGAGGGGGGGTTGTACTCCTTGAATCGCCTCGCGCATCACTACACTTTTCCTATTTCACCAAATCCCAAACCCATCGCCGTAATCTACTCTATATAAGACTTCGCTTTTGGACACTGCATTCCTGGGACTCGGAAGTTATATGGTGGAAATTTTTTAGGCGTTCCCCCGTGGGAAGGTGATCTTCGAGAGCAACAATTCTGTAAAGCTCAACTTTTTAGGCAAGATACTACACGCTGTATTTACCTTGGTTATCATTTGCAAAGGATCCGATCAGGCCTACTTCCTAAAATTTCCGTTTCACCGAGGGGCATTCTTTCAAAAGCCAGAGTTGTATCCCACGCACGCTTCGAGACTGCGCCACATGCTTCGCAAAGTAAAGGTAAAAGATTATGGCAGCGTCACTCTCAGAGCACGTCTCTGGTGAAGGAGTAGAGCGAACTGCAGCTTGATTGCGCCCTTGAGGTGGGTGCACGCTCCCGTTTCTATTAATCTTTTGCCTCTGGTGCTTGAAACATGGTCAAAACCACTCCAAAAGCGTGTCTTCAGTGAGGGAGGAGAACGCACTACAACACGTTTGCAAGTAAGTACCCTTTCCGTTTTCCGCACGTTCCCAGCTTTTGATCGTTTACCTCACCTGCTTGAAATTTAGGCGGCGCAAACTAACGAAGTGAGGGAGGAAAGCGGTCTGTGGGTCTATTGGCTCTTTGAGGCGAGTGCGCACTTCACCTGGAGAGAAATATTGGTAATCAGAATGAGGGAATTTTGATATGCCTTGAAGTGAGGGAGTTGAGCCCTCCCCGCCCATTCTATATCTCAGGTATATATAGTTGTTCCTCCCCGCCTCTCCGCCAACAACTTCTTCTCCCTCTTTACCAACTCGGGACACGTCCCGCCTCCAAACATCGCCAACATATCCCGCTCTGACATCGACCACATCGTATACGTTGCAGATATCGTTTACCTCCATCCCCCAATCTCGAGACGGTTCCAAGACTTGCCCGGCACCCAGAATGTTCGAGCAGCCGCCGGAGAGGGTGGCGCCGGATACAAGGTTGAACCACGGTCTGAACCTCTGCCGATAGGGCAACTCAACAGCCCCTACACTCGGAATCTCGTGAGATTTTGGTGGCTACGAAACCCCGAACTCCACGGCTAGCCCACATGGGCAGTGTTCGGCACGGTTCCTCCCGGAACTGACGATAGAAAGGCCAAGGCCTTCACCGACAAAGTTTCAAGTCTGCCCAAGGGCTTCCACCAAGAGCTGTTTGGTCCAAATTCATGGTGAGTGTTCATTCTGCGTTGCATTGGTCCATGCACTAACCAATATCAGGTTCTACGATTATGTACGCGGGACCGTCACGCTCGATGACCTCACGACGAATGTGAGGAATCTGAAGATCCTTGCAAAGATATACGAGATCACCGAAGAGAACGAAGACCCCGCTCAGCTGACGGCGCGCGAGACCCTCGTCTAGGAATACGAGAAGGCTGCCACCCGCCAAGCGGCCATCATCAAGGAGGAAGTCGGGAGGTAGATTTGTGCTACTCAGCTCGCTTTGGGAGCCGTGACAAACGCATCAACCCATGCCTCCGCGCAGGAGACCGTCCAGTCGCTCGCTCGGGCGGTCCAACACTATAACGTTATGAATGTGGACTACAACGCCCCCATTGAGATAGTCTTTACGACAAGGAATGAGGCAAGGGCGCAAACTCGCCTCTACTACAGTACTAGGACATAAGTATCCGGACCATCCAAAAAAGTGGAAACCACCAACCACAGAAAATACCCACCACGATCAGTTTTGTATAGGTAATC
>ML977022.1:0-13775 GCA_010015675.1 Byssothecium circinans | reverse complement strand
ATTTGGATGGTCCGGATACTTTTGTCTTGGCACTGTACAATGAGCTCCCGACCAAAGCACGCATATCTTATTGGAGAGCCAAATTTACGAAGGATACCAGAGATGGAGGATAGACTGAGCCTTCCCCCTGTACCACTTTTTCGGCATTAACAGTACTTCTTATGAAGATTCTGCTACTTGGGGACTTTGTAAAGGGTCCTGAATCTACCTTCGAGGTGGTATAGAGTTAACCAATCAAGTCTGCTTACCAGAACTTCGTCACCTGGGAAGAGTAAAGAGTACTTCCTTAAGTTATCTAAAGTTCAGCATTCTTCACTTCCACTGGAGATAGGCAAAAGACTGAGATTCCCATGTCGATCTTGAGCCTCTGTGGTGTAAGAAGCGCCCTGAAGTCAGGTGATTAAGAAGAGCCGGAAGCAGAGGTCTAAGTGTCGATCGTCATCGCCATAAACATACCACCATGGATATACAGGTTGTGTAGTTCTTCTTTTATTACTCTTAATATTGATATCCGCGTTGTCCCATCAGCAGTCTTCTACGTGCGAGTCACCGTAACCCCCTCACTATGCACATCACCGGTATCACTCCATTAACACTCCAGTATATCACAATAGTATTAAAAACCATATCAATGTCAAAAAAGACTTATTATTAAATTATTACAGGGTATCAAAAGTCAAACCTTCATGAAAATAAAACCAATCCGTAAATCCCCCCCCGACACGATAACCTCCGCTCCCAAGCTAAGTTTTATCCTTCCTTCCCGCCATGTCAATCCCAAATCCGATCCATGGATAAGTTCTTCTTTTGATGGTACCATAACCGCCGATGACGCTGATTACCAGCAGTACACATCATGCACGCCAAGTCGCTTCGTCCTCCCACACCGACGGTTAGAGACTATGACCGCATAGTTTCGACTCTATCCCACGCTTGTCCCTCCATCGTCATTACTTTCTCCGGGTCTGACGTCGGATCCATATCCAAATCCTCAAAGTCATGCCGACTCTCAATTGTTCGTCTGCTTCAGTTTTATTTCCCCTACTCAGCCATACGTCGCCATCGGTAATTGTATGAGCTCACTCCTCCTCGTCTACGCTCTCAACACTGACGGATACCGAAGATTTACGCGAGTGTCCCATGGCCGCTGTCTTGACTTCAGTGGTGTTGAGTGTGAGGGATGGTGTTGCCTCTGGGACTTCGGTCGGTTGGGAGAGGTCGGGCTCGTTGTCAAGAGTAAGGGTGGGGATGCGCAACATTTGCCTGCCGACGAGGTTTGGGATGTAGACGTAGGGCATTGTGGTGGAAGACATGATGATTGTATGTCTGGATAGGTGTTTACAAAGTGTAGTGATGACGTTTGATGGAGACTATATGATGTGGTCTCAATTGTAAACGAGGATGTTGTTCGACAGGGAAAACTCCAACACCATGGGGGGACACACGCCCTCTATATACACAAGCACGCAACCCACGCATCCCAAACCCAAGAATTCCATCCCATCCAAAACCTTGTTCTAAACCCCATTCCCCGCCGCTATATCCACCTTGCCAACCACGTTAGCTCCGCCACGCCACTTAATCCCAGTTCCACCCTCCACCAACACCCTCCTACCCAATCAATTTCCCTGCCATGCCTTGGGACGCCCAGCATCCCTACAAAATCGATAATGCGGCCTAACGCGGCGCCAGGCGGCCGCCGCCAATCAGCCTCCGTCGCGTCTCATCCCCGCCGCCTACCGTTACAAACTCCGTGGCAAGCTTCCGGTCTAGCCGTCCGCCAGAGATCATTCGCCCGCAGCCGCGTGGCCGAAGTGTTAAAAGCGTCTCGGCGATAAGTATTGTATCTTCCCGCAGTGAACGCTTCCGGTCCCAGCGTGGTGGTCATCAAGACCAGAGGTGAGAAATCGAATCTCGGGATCTCGGATCCCCAAGACCATTCAAACTATCTTGGAAATTCTTGTTTTTCCATCCAACAGCTTTAGAATTTGGGGCGAGAGTGATTGAGTTTGAGTGTACGGCACTGTGTGTAGGAAGCTTGGCATTGACTAGGTTGAGACAGGCATGGCCGCACCTCTTTTCTTAGGTTGGGTCTAGAATCGATCGTCGTTTGCTTTTTAGGGAATTTTTTCCGAATCCGACGGCTTCGGCGTTTGGAGATAAGAAAGTCTTACCGGGAATGCGAACGATGAGTGATCGAAGAGATGTCCCGAAGGTATTGAGGATGATAAAGCGTCAGCAGTCAGCTGGAGTTTATGCTGCGGACGAAAAGACGATTACTCGGACTTGCTGTGATACTGCAGCGGAATTGAACTTGGGCTTATTCCGATGGAGAAGTCATGCTGTGGTGAAAGGAATGTTCTAGAAAAGAGTGTTGAGGGTGAATTGTTGGGGATTCACGATGAGATGACGACATGGGTGGGCCTTGGAGAAAAGCGCCGAGAGCCCGAGAAATCGGCCGATGTCGGTTCCACGAAAGACAGAGGTCTTGTAAAGAAGAGAAAGTTGGCACCAAAGTAAAAATAAAAGATCATTATTATTGACTATACAAATAGGTGGAATAGCTTTGCCTGAGTCAAGGCGGGTATCTTGATACGGAATTGCTGCTGCCGGCCTTTTCAAACCCAGGAGAGCTTAACAGCACACACGATTACGAAACAAAACTGCATTCTTAGAGCTTGTGCATCGAAGTAGACCTATCGCCTTACTTTGACCACCCTCCCCCGTGGCTAGAAATAGATGCAACGAATTATCTTCCCTCAGTATGTCGATGCTTACAGCAGACAGGACATTCTGGAAATGATGTTAACAAAGAGTACAAGTTCTGGGTGGTACAAAGATATCTGAGAAAGAGTTACAGCGTCGTGGGTGCATCGTATCCTACAAATTTACAATTTCGAGCAACAGGAGAGATCAATATTACGAAAAAGGCAGCATGGAAAGTCCGCACACCCTCCCAAGGTCATCTACTTCGGCAGCGCCCGCTCGGGAGTCTCCTGGTCGCGAAAATCCTCGAAGAAACGCGTTTGGCAGAGGACCGCAGCAAAGGCGACCAATGCGCCCGCTATGCGATGGACGAGGAGGCTTGAGCGACCCGTTATAGGTGCATGGAGTATTGTGCTCTGCGGCAACACCATTCAATACAAGCAGGAAAACCAAATGCAAGATGATCGGGATAACCATAGCGACTGTATCTGGCGAGCGTGCTCGACTCCACCATCCAAAGAGCTAATCGGACAAATAAGTTCAACACGTTCAACACCTGGTTCGGGAACTTGACTATGCAGACCAGGATGACTTTGGTATAAGAGCTCCCAAACTTCTCATATGTTGCCAGCCAAACTATAAAAGCAAGTCAATCTCTGTGACGAGATAACGCCGCAAAGGTCGTACAGTAATACAACGGTAGCATCGAACGAGATGGACTTGAACTTGGCACGCTCCCTGTATCTACGGCCTGACTATATCCTGCGTTTCAATGCGTCTGTATTGGGGAAGCCCACACCCAGGGAGACACCTTAGTTTGAGCTAGGTCTGATAGAGCTCGAAGAGAATGGCCACTGTGAGATGGAAGCCATTTCATCCCACAAGTGCTGGAGGAAGGATCAAAAGCCCTGGCCAAATGGCTGGGAGGATGCCACTGTTCGACAGCGCCGCGGGCGCCCAAGGAACAAAAAGTGAATGTGGGAGAATTGATCAACAAGGCCGTGAGTTTTGATCATATCACTGGGCTGCAGCTTTGGATACAGCACGGCTTTCACTGTAGACGTATTGATGTACTTGTCGATAAAGGCGTCCCCTAGGTAGAGTAGATCTGGCACGGCCAAATGGAATCTATCGGAGGTAACTTCTGCTCCTTCTCCAGGCGCGAAAGATGAAGGCACACGACAAGTGGGGCCGATGCCTTTCTGAATCAATGTGAAATTATTCAAGACTTTCTTTGTGTTACCCTTCTTAAAAGGAAGTGCACGTAAGCAGGGGATACAAAGTCAACAAAACTCATCCAAAGGAGTATCAGTGCGCTTCGTCTTGACCCTTAGGCAGCAAAGTCTAAAGTCTTGGAGCCATGTGAAGTGTTGAGCACACATCGTACTAAGAGTTTACCCACCTAAGTAGGGGCTACGAAGTCAACAAAACTCATCCAAAGGAGTGCTAGTGCGCTTCGTCTTAACCCTTAGACAGGAAAGTATAAAGTCCCACAGCTATAGTTACAAGGTCGCAGAGACTCCGCCAGAGGGCGTGCCTCTGATGTCAGCAGACGCGACACGGAGGCATTCCACGCAGGATAACACTGTGTATGTTTAGCTATTTAAGATGTTAGAGCACCACGGTTCGATAATTGGCGGGTTAAGCACGCCTGACGCCGGAGCAGAACTGTCTCACACGTGCTGGAGTGGACTTCAGCTGCGTTGCATTTAGTTTTCATTCCAACCTAGTAGGCTAAGCCTTTTATATCGTTATTATCACGTACTGTCTAGTAGCTTTTAAGGCGGCTTACTTTAATGCTTTATAGCGTCCTAGTATTTCCCCTTCCACCCACGTAAGTAGTATAAGTAGCCTGTTAAGATGTTATATTTTACTATAGCGCGCAAATTTAATACATTAACATAGAAATAAAATAAAGATGTGACATTTAAGCTAATAACCTTTTAACATTATCCTAATAACTACTAGCACAGTTGAAATAAATCATTGATTAGAATATAGTCGTATCTTGTTTTCACTGAACTAGCCACCGCTCCTATGGTATTAAACGAAACAAAGTTTCTTACCACACATTAACTGCGTCTAATTGAAAAAAAGGATTTAAATACATAAAGTAGTTGCGGTTAAAGATGGGATGCGGTCTCTCGCATAGCAGGGAAAGTAGGATGTAACGCAGCTACCCAGCCTCACTCTTAGGATAGTAAGCACTCGTCTGCTAAGTGAAGTACTGGACGCGGGATCCCCCTTCGACAGGTTTTCAGTATTCACAGCAGGTGCCTTTATTTCCATCCCACTTTTCTGCTTTGCGCGAGGTGGTGTCGGAGTCATGGAAAGGACTAGATCGATGATAGGAGAAGCCAGTATTCCATGGAAGCTTTGGAAAACTTTCTGCTCTCAGTCAAGTTTAAAGAACTGATGAGGAACATACTGCTAGCATGTCCAAGGTTGGAAAGTCGGTCTCTCGAGCGAGGCACCTGTTCAGATTTCTTCCGTCACGAAGAACGAATTTCTTTCTCTGAACACATAAAAGGGCTTCGGAACACCAAGTATTCGTGATTGAAGATGGGATGCGATGTCGGAGTCCCGAAAGTCCTCTAGATGATAGAGGGGAGGCTAGTCTTGAACAAGACTAGATCCAGCCCACTCGTTCCTGCCTAGAACACCTACAGCTCCACCTCATCAACGACACATCCTCCCATCATGTCACTGCTAAAATGGACGTCGGCTCTTCAGGCCCATCGCCCCAATACCTCACGTTTGACCTCCATTCAGACCACACATTCTAGCTGATCCGCCAGTTCGTCGACACCATCCACGATGGCCAGCAATCTCTCGCGGTATGGGCTGAGCAGCCGCAAGCAACTCATCGTCCCATCGCTACACACATCTGCGATGTCTGTCTCTTTTTTCTGGACTCGTCTGGCGAGCATGGAATGACACAGTCCATCGACTACCCGAACGCGATGTATGGTTTGGCTACCTCCGCAAAAACGTGTGCCATATGCGATTTCCTGGTGGAGAAGAAAGCTGGACTATCACGGGAGGGCCTTGAGCGTTCGCAAGAGGGTATCACGCGTATTCGATTCTGTCGGCATGTACCGATTCTACAGTTGGACCAGAAGCATCCCATGGTGGATATTTTGTTTGAGATAACATGGCGGATGGAGCGAAGCCATTTGTTAGTTTACTGTCCAAAAATAAGTAGGGAGCTCCTCAACTTTAGCCGTGGTATAGCCTGGTCATATTCAGCTTCAATGCTGATCAGTGCGTAGACAGAGCGGCAAGTCGTGCTATTTGGGGTCATGAATGGCCAGTCAGCTTGCCGATGAGGGCTACTCTCCTCTCCCAATGGCTTCGCGAGTGCAAGGAAAACCACCCCCAATGCTCAAAGGTCGTCCTGAGCGGATTGCCTTCGAGGCTACTCAAGATCGACGATGACCCATACGGAGGCTCAGTTCGTCTGGAGATGTACGAAGAAGGCCCGCATTTCCCCGAGTACGTCACACTCAGCCATTGCTGGGGTACACAGGCCCATCCCATTCGTATGACATCGGACAACATCGACAGATTCAGACAATCAGTCTTGACATCGGAGCTTCCAGCAACCTTCCGGGACGCCGCAGCTGTTGTCAGATCAATCGGGCTGCATCACTTGTGGATAGACTCACTTTGTATTGTGCAAAATGATCTGCTGGATTGGCAAACAGAATCAGCGAAGATGGGTAGCATATACGAGAACTCCGTGCTCACCATAGCAGCAAGCTCAGCTACAGATGCGACTGAAGGCTGCACCCTCGATCTCGAGGAGATAGCAACTCAGCATGTCGATATGCGCTTACAAGAAAGCTCAAGATCCATCCGTGGAGCACTCCGCTCCGCACGGGCGAACCCTTTTGCAATCCACTCGAGTCCGTTGAACAAGAGAGGTTGGGTACTCCAGGAGATGATACTTTCTCGACGCATACTGCACTTCACCAAGCAACAAGTATACTGGCAGTGCCGAGAGCTTGCAGAATCAGAGGATGGCTGCCTCCACGAGGCTACCTCCGTTGATGAGGCTAAGCAAAGCAGTCGTATCATGCTACGACAAAACACCACCTTCACGTCGGATATCAGACGGCTCTGGTGGGTGTGGTGTATGGATTATTCGCGTCGCCTCTTCACCGTACCTGCAGACCGCCTGTATGCTTGTGCAGGAATCACGCAATACTACAACCATCTTCACGGCGAGGAGGCGGTCGTACTTGGACTGCGAAGAGACAGGCTGTTGAGCGAATTACTATGGTTGTTGGTCAACCATAGAGCAGCGCCGAGAATTGCGGCCGCCGGACTTCCGTCCTGGACTTGGCTGTCGCGACAGGCACCGCTTACAGACGAGGATAACCCAGATGAATGCTCCTTCAATCCTGTTGCTGAAGTTCAGTCAGTGAGCATTGAATGGGAAGGGAAAGAACTTGCATCACCTCTTCGAAAAGCAACTGTCCAGTTACGCGGACGCTTCACGACTATGCAGGTAGGGGAAGAGTTGAACAATACCGGAGTCCCATACTGGAATGGCACACACTCTATAACAACAACAAATCTCCCGCCATCAATCGAGTGTACCGCCATTTTTGACGGCGAAGGTCCGCACCTTGGCTCAATAGTTCCATGTTTTGAGCTGTTGAGGGCACAGCCTCACCTAGTCGCTACGAAACGGGCCACAGACGGTAAAGTTCCACTTCAGCGAATGCTTATACTCAGACGGGTCGATCCGGACACTTCAACCTTTGAACGGATAGGGATAGGTACGGTGGTGTACAATCGATGGGCTGCTCCCAATCAAAGCCGAGAACCGTTCACCGACGCGTTCTTCAGCGATGCGCCTCTCGAGGACATTTACCTTGTTTGATTGATGGAATGGAACAATAGCATGTGAATCCCGTGTTGACATGTCGAGGGGAGTTCAACGGCCTTGTGAAACATTTTCGCAAAATTTGTGTTTTGTTTCGTTGGTTATCTGTGCGTTTGGCCTGTTTCTCTTTTCGGTGAATACGAAGGGAGGCTGGCTGGGCAGGGGTTGTACGCGCTTGCTCGTTTGGTTCGCAATGGCTGGTGCCTGCCATCTTTGACATTAGCCTCCACCATCCATCTCAATTCACGCCAGCGAATCGCTGGAATTGTTTCATCCTCTGAAGCGCGCAGCAGCAAGAATGGCGTGAATGGCCAAAAAATTTCGTGCACACGAGCATCCAAAGAGCTATACGGCGAACTCTGCAAAAGTGTCGTTCTTAGATCTGCCTGCCGAGCTTCGAATCAAACTCTACTGTCAACTTCTTGTCATAGACGGGCACGTCCCGCCTGCCGTCAAACATGACAACTTCAGTACCCGGTCTTGTACTACTCCGGACATGCAGGCAGATACACGATGAGGCACCGAGTATATTCTATGGCGCCAACTCATTTCTCTGCGACGTGGCGCATGAGGTACGCGTCGAGTCAGCAGAAGACGTCCACAAGCTACGATTCACCGAATCGTTCCTCAACCTACCAGACACATGTTCTCCAACCACGGTTGGCGTGCTCTTTCCAGCGCCCAGGTATCAGATCTGGCTCACGAGGGCTACTATAAATACATCAACGGGAATACCGCTGCCACTGAGCGAACGTAACCACATCATGGCGGGTTTCGTCCGTGGTTGCGCCGTGATTCGAATTGTCAGGAGAAGGTTTGGTTTACAAGCAGCATTGCACGGGCAGATATACGACAAAGTCAAAGTCGGGCAAGGCATGACTGCGGTCTATGACGCGATGCAGAAACTGTGGGTAGACAAGGCGTGCGCATGGAAGGGCCGGCTAGAGGGCACGCCAAGAAGCGCTGGCTGGTAATTCGGTTGGACGCTGAGTTTTGCGACCGACAAACGTGAAGAGGTTGCGACGAACGCGGTTTTGGAGGCGGTGAAAGTTGAAACGAGTTTTTTGAGTGGACGCAGTGGAGAGTATCTGAGGCATCGGCGGCATCGGCGTGGACATGCGTTTGGGCGTATGCCGGGATCCACGGGTGGCTGGCCGTGCAGCGGCTGAGGCTCTTCACAGTCTGCACCCGAGGCATGGCAGCTCAGCGCTCGTGACGGTCGGCCAGGCTTCTGACTTATTTTAAAACCTGTCTCTACAGCAGCAGACAGAAGATGGTGTCTCTGCTAACCCTTTTCACTGCATGCTATCGATTTCCAGCAGGGTGCAGCTGTTGGGCAAATCAATAAAGCTGGGATGGCGATAGCGGCGGCCCGTGCACGCCGTCCGCAGATGAGGAAAGTGCGAGCAGTGGTGTACGTATGCGTCCAACGTGATCGTAATGAGGCACCCGCCTGAATGCCGCTCACTTCACGACTCCTGCGATTCACCGGAATGGATGGAGTGGAGCGTTCGATCCGCTACAATGCCGTACCGCCCGTTCGCAATACACGCAGGCGTGCGAATTTATTCCTTAAAGTATGACGTATTGATTGGGAGCGGTGCAGGTGCAGGCGCAGGCGCAGGCGCTGGTTTGACGCACCCGGCCTGGGCGGTAGGGGCTCGCCGCTCGGCCTACGGCGCCACCTGCACCGATACTTGGATCAATCTCCTCTGCTCCCCATCCGCATCCGCCTCCCCAACCTCACCCTTGGCCGCCCTCCAACCTGTTTCCTGTGCGCTGTTTTCCTTATTTTCCATCGTTCATTGCATACCGCTCTCCTCTCCAGCCGTCCTCCTCATCACGCTGGAGCCAGAGCAGCTATGTTACCCTCGTTATGGATAGTTTTGCCCTCGCTAGCGACGCTGGTGCCGCTCACCCTCGCTCAGAGTCTGTCGCTCACGATACAGCCTAAACGGGCAGGCGCCTCAGTCTCCGACAACCTGAGTCCCTCCTACGCCGGCTTCGGCATCGAGCCCTCGAACCTCTTCAGCTTCACCGGCAATGCGAACCCCAACCTGATGTCGATACAGCTGCTGCAGAACCTTGCCGATTATTCCGGTGCGCCGCCGCACATCCGTCTGGGGGGAAACACCCAGGACTACATGATCTATGATAGCACGTACAAGGACTTCGGCTGGAAGAAGAACCCGCAGTCATCGGCCCAGGGCGCCATCGCCGCCGACAGCATGATCATCGGCCCCAACTTCTTTTCCGCTCTGGACCGCTTCCCCAAGGGCACCTGGGTGACTCTGGGTCTCAATCTGGCCTACCAGGGCTCCGACTTCAAGCAGCGCATGGTCAACACCGCCCAGGCCGCTGTCGACAACCTGAAGAACGTGCAGCTGTACTCGTTCGAGATTGGCAACGAGCCCGATCTGTGGCTGCAGAATGGCTTCCGCACCGGCGCCTGGGACGGCAAGGCCTACACGCAAGCCTTCATGGATGCCGCCGACAACATCTACAACAGCGTGCTGAAGCCCGCGGGCCTGCCAGCCACCTTCTTCGAGCCGCCGGCCACCGCCTCGACCATCGGCAACTCGTTCGAGATCACGCAACTCGTCAACAATGGCCTGCTCAACGAGAAGAACGGCAACTACTATGTTGGGTGGTGGAACCAGCACGATTACTTTCAATGTACGTTTCACTCACGACACACTCCCTTTTTTTTTTTTCTTTTTTTTTTTTTTCAGTTTGGATGCTCACAGTCTGCAGTCATTGGCGTAACGTCAGAGCCAATCACACTCGACAACCTCATGAACATGGACGCAACCAACACGCAGTTTCAATACTGGGAGAAACAGATCAAGATCGCTATTAGCACCGGCGTGCCCTATGTGTTGCGAGAGATGAGCTCTGTCGGCCCCATTGGCGTGCACGGCGTGACCGACACGTTTGGCGCCGCGCTCTGGACCCTCAACTTCTTCCTCTACACTGCCACCCTCAACGTCACATCCGTACAGATGCACATGACTGACAACTCCAACGCCAGTGCGTGGCAGCCCATCACTGTCTTCGGTACCAAGCCCTTCGTCCGTCCGCAGTACTACGCACACGCCGCCGTCCACCAGATCATCGGCAATGGTAACGGAACCACACAAATCGGTGCCTTGAACGTCAACGGCGCCAGTGGCGAATACAAGGGCCGCATCCGCGCCTATTCCGCGTATGCCAACGGCAACATCCAATCAGCCATCCTTATCAACACCAAGCCCGCTAACAGCAACTCCTTCACCTTCAACCTTGATTTTGGCACTGCCAATGCGAATAAGAAGATCTATCTCTCCACCCTGACCGCCGACTCGCACACCTCGTCTTCCGGGACGACCTGGAACGGCATCAAGTTCGACGACGTCACCGGTAAAGCAAGTGTTGTGGACGACAATTTGAATGTCCAGACCCTCGACGGTTCCGGCAAAGTCGCTATCCAGGTCCGAGACAGCCAAGCCATCGTGGCTAACCTGGACTGGCAGCTCGGTAGCAACGAAGTTGTACTAGGAGATGGAACGACGACGTCCGGCAGCAGGCGGAAGAACAGCGCCGCAACCAGTAATCGAAGTTCTCGCGCAGCTGTCTGGATGGTAGTTGTCTTGATGGGTTTCATTTGTTTCGCATAAAAAGCTTGCTCGTCGACGTCCCTACAACCCTGCTGACGTGCTTGCTCGCCTACATACTAATCTCCTTTGTCTTACCGGGTCTGTTTATATTTTCCTGCGGAGGAAACTCGAATTTTGAATCTGCATGAAAGTGGCGTTTTCTTGGGGACGGGAAACACGGATTGGAGTTTCCCCTCTTCTTTTTTTATCGTGTTTTTTCTTTGGGTTAGAACAGTGTCTACGAATCTTTTGGCATATGGAGCGTAAACCGCCGGGAGGAGAAGAGGAATTTTTTGTGGGATTGTACATACTAATTCCCAATGGAGCGGTCCTCGGGTGTGTGTCTGGTGCGGTGCGGTGCGGTGGTTGCTGTAGTTGCGTCCATTGCATGATAGAATTGAGGCTGAGGTACATAGCGGGTGAGGCGGTCACCTTGAACCGCTTGGCGCTACGTATATAATATGGTGCGTGTGGTATACTTTTCTCATTTCAAGACACAACGAGGATGCTGCTGTACGTGAGATGGTGATATGATGAGCCAGTGCAGTCAGTTATGAGGGTAGAGTGTTTGTTGCTTAGAATTGATTTTGAAATTTCGATAAAAGAAATACCTGGTTAACAAGGCGGAAGGCGTGTAATATCAATCGGGAAAATAAAAACAGACAGACAGGTGCAGCTGCCAACCTATCGGGTCTCGCACGTGTCTGGTCGCACGTTTCCCCTCCACGTGACTTTATTTTCTCCATGTCTGCACATGCAAGCACCAGGACGGCAGGTGTGGAAAAAGTCACGTGGAGGGGGAAAACGTGCCGAGCCCCAGTGGTTCAACGTACAGCATATAGTAGAGAACGAATAAACAGGGAAAGCAAGTATCTATTCCAAACACCTTAGATAACTACAGTCAACTCCCGTTATAACGATGTAAGCTTTCCAAGCAGTTTTGATCGTTGTATTGAATTATCGCTCTATCGAGTAGCGCCAAGAAAACCTCTCAGAGTGATAAAAAGTAGCTATCTATAGTAGTTTGACGGCACTTCTTAATGCGCTGGTGGTTGAGAGAGCGCTCAATCTGGCAGAGGCTGCTAACCTGCTCGATTGAGGAGTCTTCCTGCGCTTCAACAAAGCGCTGTACAATTGACAGCGCTTTGAGAGCCTCTGTGAGAGACGGCGGAGGCTCCACCTCGTCGTCTTCCTCAGGTACTGCTTCTAGGCCTGTTTGGCCTCTGTGGTGATCAATGATCTCATGGATATCCGCCTGCTGCTCTGGCTCATCATTCTCCCCCTCTGGATGTAGGAAATTGTCGAGATCTCTAGCGTCCTCACCCACTCCTGCAAGAAGCTGCACCTCAGCTAGTAGCTCTAAGAGCTCCTTTGGCGGTGTAGGATCCTCTTCAACATCAGATTTCTCTAAGATCGTTGATTTGGCCCAGCAATTGCGAATTGTAGTCCTTGTAACGTCACCTCTCCAAGCTGTAGCCGTCCACCTCAGCGTATTGTATAGCGTGACTTTCTTGATTGGATCCTCTTGTTTAGCGTAGGTAGTGACACAAAACTGTAGCCACTGCTTCCTGTAGCTATTCTTGAAGTTCTGAATAATTCCTTGATCCATCGGCTGGTATTTAGAGGTGCTATTTTTTGGTAGGAACTCGAGACGGACGTTTGGCGGAGGTAGAGCTAGCTCGATAGCTGCAGTGTGAGCTGAGAAGTTGTCCATCAAAAGGATGACCTCAAGCTCACCAACGTGAGCGTAAAAGGCCTTCAGCCACTCAGCCATGATATCAGCGTTCATCCAGGCCTTAGTAGAGGCCTTCCAAACAAGCCCTAGGCTAGAAAGGTTGACTCCTCGTAGAGCGCGCGGCACCTTTGACTTGCCAATTAGCCATGGAGGGAGCTTGTCAGACCCATCGCCATTGCTACAGAGAGCGAGGGAGATTCGAGCCTTGTCCTTCTTAACGCCAGGAACTGACGCAGTAGCGAGCCCTCGAGACACTGCCCAGCGCCAATACAGGCCAGTCTCGTCCATATTGTACATGTAGGGTGCTAGAAATTGTCGGCAGATAGCGCGGAGGAGCTCCATCTCAGCTGAGGCGGCGACAGGAACTGAGGCAAGCTCGCCATGGCTGGTGTATTGCTTGATATTGTAGCGACTCTTAAATCGACTTAGCCAGCCTTGGGAGAACTCAGGCTGAGGTGTAGAGGCGTACTCAGGAAGTAGCGCCCACACCTCTCGCGCCTTCTCTGCCAGCAGATCTCCTGACACAAGTGAGCCTTGCGCCTGAAGCTGCTGCTGCCACGAGAAGAGGACCTGCTCTAGCAGAGGCCACTTGCCAAAGCGAGTACGATATACAGCTCTACTAGGTAAAGGGCTGTCATCAAGGTGTTTGTAGCGATCGGAGAGCGACTCAGAGACCGTAGATTGGCTGGGTTTTCGACCGTATTTCTCTTCAAACCAGCTTCTCATGGCTTTCTGAGTCGGGCGCGGCTTCTGGGAGGAGTAGAACTGGCGGAGAGAGCGCCTCTCAGCGTCAGAGATAGCGCTT
>ML977021.1:323085-342962 GCA_010015675.1 Byssothecium circinans | reverse complement strand
ATAGCTCTATTATTTAAATTGTTATTAAGGGTTGAATATTTGATTTTCCGCCAAGCATTTCTGCGCGGTTCGATGGTGTGCGCGGTTCGATGGTGCCTTACGTTATATGTTTAAATAGTACATTTACCCTACTATTTATTATATATAAAGGACGCGTCTACATCTTTTTATAGTACTAGGAAGCTAATATACCACGCAATTAAAAGCTCTTAGTCTTAGAGAATAGATAGACGATTAATAAGCTTAGTCTTATGTAGTTAAAGCACTTTAACGCGCATATAAAGGTGAGAACTGTTAGCGTCTATTAGTTACTAATTTTAGATAGCCACGAAAGCTACCTTAATTAAGATTTTAAGGATTATTATTATAATAATAAGATCCTCACGCTCTATATACTACTATACTCGTCACACATCCTCTAGCCGCTTAATGTAGTATGCTTCTCGCTGCTTAAGTGCAAGTACTCTAAGACTATTTAGAACTTAGCGCGCTAATACGTTTTTTACGTTAATAAGGAAGCGTTTCTACTAGCCTTTAAAGACGCGTTTTTAAGCGTGTTTATGGTTTAGAACTGTTAAAAGGCCTTTAAAGTAATAGGGCTAGTCCCTCTAAACGCGTAGGTAGTACTTAATTACCTTAATATACGTATACGTACCCTACTAGGACCTCTACTACTAGAGACGCCGTAGCAATCAAGAACTCTAAGTAATACACGCAAATTTAGCTTGTAGTTAAGGCTTATACAAGATTCTATTACTTAGTCATCACAAACAGCGCGCGGTAGGCTTTTGCAGCTTGTTAAAGGCGCTAAGTTAGTGCTGCAAGGTAGCGTGCTTATAAAGGCGCGCATTAAAGAGCTTAAAAAGCAACTTGCGGCAGTAACTAAGTAAAAAACACGCAAGCGCAAGTATATTTAGAAGGGCAGCACTATAGAGTATAGTCCTATAGCAGACTAGAATAGTTCTAAACTATTAGGAACCATTTAGAACCGTAAGAGGGTAAAGGTAGAAGGTGAATGTAAAGTGCGATAACTAGGTATTCGCCACTGTGGCAACTACGGTAAAGCTAGGCATAACGCGAGAACGTATCAAGTAGATAAAGAAGGTTCTTTTAAGTCAGAGGCTAGTACTTAGTTTATCATGTTAAGTAGTAATGCGGACGATAATAGTGATAAAGTTAAGTAAGTTAGTGTTGCTAAAGAATTCTACGCGGTTTAGTAGTGTGCGCGGTTTAGTAGTGTGCGCGGTTTAGTAGTGTGCGCGGTTTAGTAGTGTACGCGGTTTAGTAGTGTGCGCGGTTTAGTAGTGCGTTACGTTATTTCTTTAATTTATCTATAGTAGGTAACTTTGCTAGCTTAGCCTTTCTTACTAATAATAAGGACTAATAAGATAAGTTAGAAAGTAGGCGTAGTTCTTAGGATCCTAAAGATATAGCTTAATATAGCTTTAGTTAGCAAGCTAGAAGACTAAGGTAGTGTCTAGATTTAGGCCCTTAAATTAGTTAACTAAATACTTTAAGTCTAGGTTAACCTTTAAAGATTATAGCTTTTCTAGCTTTAATAAAGATAGCTTATTACAGCGTGTTAGCTCTTAGTACGCAAGAGGCTAGTAGGCTATCTCTTTTTTTAACTATATTCTTAAGCTACTATACTTTAATAATACTCTCTTTCTCTTAGTACTTATAGAAGCTAATATACTACTTTACTATACTTTTTACGTATTTATAAATTTTGTTTATATTATAGATGTTAATAGTTTTCTCTTTTAGCTAGTTAGATTCTAGTATATAGAATATTACTATTTCTTTATCTTACTAGCTAAGGCCTTAAAAGTAATACTACCTTTTCTCCTATTCTATAACCTAGCTAGTAGTAATGCAATTAGTAAGGTAGATAAATATATTAGTATAGTACTCTATAATAAGTAGTAGGTACTTTACGTATTTATTAATGTAGGTCTTAAGGTACGCGCAAGTACTATAGCATCATCCTATATTTATATCTTTCTAGTTATCTTTTATTTTGCTCTAGATACCTTCCTAGTTATTCTTTATAAATTAGGGAAACTATATTACTATTTTTTTAATCTTTGTTAAATACTAATCTAGTAATATCTATAGCCTATCCTTATCTATCTATACTATATTCTAAGCTATATAGTTATACGCTTCTAGCTATTCTAATATATTATGCCCCTTAAAGATATTAAGATAGCTCCTTGGAGGCTTTAGCTTAATAAGCGCTAGATAAGAGCGTGCCTCTAATATCCTTCTAGTTTATAGAGTGTATCCTTCTATTAATTTATTATCTAATTCTTAATTTAATATAAATGTTACGCCTAATGCTCCCTAGCTATAAGTGCTAGTTTATATAGTTTTTAAATAGTTTTTTAGGTAGTTAAAAGTTACTAAAATAATTAGCTACCCTTTATAGCTACTCTTTAGCTATGCTGTAGTTTTATGCTACTTCTTAGCCTTATATAAAGTAAGTTAGTTACTCTTTAGTATAGTTTTAAGATTAGCTAAAAGTTACTAAGACTATTAGCTACTCTCCTATAGCTACTCTCTAGCTATGCTATAGTTATGTACTACTCCCTAGCTTTATATACGTACGCTACTCTTTAGCTTTATATATTAGTTACTCTTTAGTAGTACTACTCCCTAGCTTTATACTAAAGTTAGTTTCTATTATCTTAGTGTAATTATAGGCTTCCTCTTTAGCTTAGCTTTAAATTCTAATTTCTTATTAAATAAGGGGGTTCTTAGCGCTAGAAGTAGTAAACTTTATAGTTTTAATAGTTACTCTCTAGCTTTATTGCAACACCTAGTATAGATACTCTAAGTATTATATATCTTTTATTCTTTTAGTAGCTATTACCTGCTAAACTCTTTTTAGCTATAGCAAGTAGCTACTATTGTAATCTAAGCAAACATAGCTATCTCTATAATATATTGCAGATATAAGCCTAGGTATAACCTCTAAATAAGCTAGCGTAGCTTACATAACTTTAATTTAGCTTATAGTATAGGATAACGTAAAGCACTATCAAACCACCCACACCATCGAACTGCCTAACTTTCCTTGGCAACACTAACACTATCTTTATCGCGATAATGCCTCAACAATACCGCTCTGAACAAATCCAACACGAAGGCAGACTATAGCTTGCTCTTGCCGCATACAATAGAGGCTAATTTAACAGCTATCAACACGCTGCTAAGGCCTTTAACGTTAAGTATTGCATTCTTACTAAACGCGCTAGAGGAATACTATTCTAACTAGAAACGGTACTAAACCGTTTAAAACTGTCCTTAACTAAGTAGGAGACGCTCGTCCTATACATCCTTAACCTTAATTTATGAGGATTCGCGCCTACGTTAGGCGAAGTGTTAGATATGGCGAATAAACTACTGCACGAGCGGGGTAGTAAGAAAGTAGGCATTAACTAAATAGAATGGTTTATAAACTGTTTAAAATAGTTATAAACAGTTTAGAACTATTTAAAAGACTATTAAAGGGTACTATAGAAAGATCCTAAGGTAGTTAGCGCGTAGTTTAAGCTTGTATAGGATACTAAAGTAAAGTATAGCATACATGATAACGATATATATAACTTTAATAAGACTAGCTTTTAGATAGGTGTTATTAGCTCTATAAAAGTGGTTACTAGCTTAGAGAAGTAAGAAAGGCCTACAATGGTTTAGCTAGGTAATAAGGAGTAGGTGATAGATATCTAAAGTATATACTTAAATAGTATATTTACCCTACTATTTATTATATATAAAGGACGCGTTTACATCTTTTTATAGTACTAGGAAGCCAATATACTACGCAATTAAAAGCTCTTAGTTTTAGAGAATAGATAGACGACTAATAAGCTTAGTCTTGCGTAGTTAAAGCACTTTAACGCGCATATAAAGGCGAGAACTATTAGCGTCTATTAGTTACTAATTTTAAATAGCCACGAAAGCTACCTAAATTAGGATTTTAAGGATTATTATTATAATAATAAGATTCTTACGCTTTATATACTACTATACTTATCACACATCCTCTAGCTACTTGATGTAGTGTTATTCTCGCCGCTTAAGCGTAAGTACTTTAAAATTATTTAGGGCTTAGCGTAACAGCGCGTTTTTTACGTTAATAAGGAAGCGTTCCTACTAGCCTTTAAAGACGCGTTTTTAAGCGTATTTACAGTTTAGAACTATTAAAAGGCCTTTAAGGTAATAGGGCTAGTCCTTTTAAACGCGCAGGTAGTACTTAATTGCCTTAATGTGCGTATACGCACCCTACTAGGACCCTTACTACTAGAGACGCTATAGCTATCAAGGACTCTAAGTAATACACGCGAATTTAGCTTATAGTTAAAGTTTAACGTGTTTCACTAGTCAGCGGCTAATACTACTTAGTAGCTAGCCCTACTAAGCTTACCACGTGTTTTCGTACAGTAGCGCCACAACAACAAAGTTAATTGCATTGCAATTTTATATAGAGCCTCTCTAGCTAGCCCTGCATTAAGTCCTATTATGGCCTTGAATATGGCACTTTAAACACGTTAGTAGTGCTCACTAGCGCGCCTTAGTAGCCCTACTCTAGACCTCCTCCTACGCAACGTTTTCTACGTTTTCTGCCCTCTAGGCTAGAAGCTGGCCCTTCTGGCCCGTTAGGGCTCCCCCTAAGCTATATACCTTCTACGCTATTGCTGCTTCTTCTGTTTACGCTGGTTGGCCTCGCGTAGCTTGCTATTTTCCGTAGCTAGCAGTATAGCCGAATTCATCGCTAGCTGGCAGCCCTTAATAAGTTAGTTAACTGCCTAGCTAGTAGGGCTCTGTGAATTGCGCTATAGTAGCCCATGAATAAGCCTAGCTTGCTACTCTAGTTAAGTAGCTGTATGTAGTGTTTTAGAAGTCTAGGCAGGTATAGCTATAGGTAGGGAGGGCGTTCTAATAACTAGGAGAGAAGAGAGTACGCGCTCAGGATTGAATAGTATTAGGCCTGTAGCTAGGAATCCGCTCTTAATATTCTAGCTAGAGAAGACAGCTAGCCGTGCCCTAGTATATAGGCTTAGGAATTCCTCCTTATTAATATAATAGATACCCTGGCGAGCTAGCTTAGCTACCTCATAGCTGTAGCTAGCCTTTAGAGGCGCGTAGCAGCTTACGTTAAGAGGCTAGAGACGATGTGACGTATAAGCTAGCATATAGAGCGTGATAATCTTATGCTCTATATAATACTAGTTAAACTCAGGCGTAGCGTGGCTACTATGACTGTCTAGGATAAGTAGGTGATAAGCTCCCTATGTCTAAGCCTCTATATGTGTATTAAAATGTTGGATCTACTTATAGCTAAGCTCATTAGTCGTCCAGCCGTTATCACTTAGGGCTATCACCTAGTCCTCTAGCAGGGACTGATACTAGGCTGCCTAATGCATCTTGCCAGCTAGGATTAGGAAGGGTGGAAGGGCCTATCCTATCACATTAATTACCTTGATAGCTGTTACCCACTCGCGATTACCTAGCTAGATAGCAATTGCATAGCCAATAGTATTAGAGCTAGTAATAACCTTTAAGGTCGCAGCTACTCCCATTATAAAGCTAGTCTCGTTAAAATTATAGGTGTCCTTATTAAGTATACCGTACGCCTAGCGCGTCTCTTGTATAAGGGTAAACTAGGGGCCAATCATCCTAGGATCCTCGCATTTAGTGCGCTGGCTATGGAACTTGCGATTCTACTTCGTCTATAGCTCTAGCTAGGCGTTGATAAATCGCGAGACCTAATTCTTACCAACTAGCTGAGGGGCAGGCTGCTGGCCGCGCGCAGTGAGTAGAGTATCAGCCATACGTCATACGTCAATTATATAGGGTAGAAATCCGCGTTAATTAAGGGCTAGGATCTAGTCTACTAGAGACTGCTCCTCTATTAGGTGTAGCTTTCACTTTTTCACGTTTAACTAAGCTTGTGGTACGATGCCTTGAATACGACGCCAGAGGCTTGTTTAGGGGACGTTATATAGCTTTGCCGCGCGATAAACGCTTGAAATTTGGTTACGTTAAACAGATTGAGTTGAAAGGGCTAATCTGCCTTCTTTTGAGAGCAATTAAGCGCGTTGTTGTTAAGCCATGTTAAATTTTGTACAGGACGCGTGATAAAGTTAGTGGGGCTGGCCACTAAGTAGTGTTAGCCGCTAACTAGTAAAACACGTTATACGTGATTCTATTACTTAGTTACTACGAATGGCGTAGGATAAGCTTTTGTAGCTTGTTAAAGGTACTAAGTTAGTGCTGCATAACACTGCGCTTATAAAGGCGCGCATTAAAGAGCTTAAAAAGTAACTTGCAGTAGTAACTAAGCGTAAAACATGTAAGTGTAAGTATATTTAAAAGGGTAGCACTATAGAGTATAGTCCTATAGTAGACTAGAATAGTTCTAAACTATTAGGAACTATTTTGAACTATAAAAGGGTGAGGGTAGAGGGTAAACGCAAAGTATGATAACTAGGTGTTTGCTACTATGGTAACTGCGGTAAGGCTAGGCATAACGCAAGAACGTGTTAAGCTGATAAAGAGGGTTTTTCTAAGTTGGAGGCTAGTACTTAGTTTATTATGTTAAGTAGCGATGCAGACGATAATGATGATAAAGTTGAGTAAGTTAGTGTTGCTAAGGAAAGTTAGGCGGTTTAATAGTGTAAGCGGTTCGATAGTGCTTTACGTTACTTATAGAGGGTAAACATATTTAGTAGCTAAAGTAATTATATTCTTTTTTATACTAATTAAAGAGAGTAGTAAACATGACATGCTCTATAGCTAGTATTAAAACTAGCTACTATATATTAATCTAACCTATGACTATAGGTTAAGCTATTAGTTACTACGTGCTATAGCATACTACACGCTATAATTTTAGTGCTAATAGGCGTATTATATATATATAAACTAGCTCTAAAGTTATTATAACTTATTTAGCTAGTTTAGTAGGTATTTATACTCTATATACTAAAGGTAGCCTAGTATTCTCTATACCTATATAGCTTACTAAGCTATTAGAAATCCTAGAATATTTTTTTATAATCCTTTTTATCTATATTATAGATATCTATATTTAAAATTTCTGCTTTATAGCTCTAGTATTTAAATTATTATTAAAGGTTGAATCTTTAGTGTTCGCTACTAAGCAAAAGTGGCCATCTTAGTAGTGTGGCCGTCTTAGTAGTACTTTACGTTATATATAAATATATAGGTATAAACTCTAATAAGTAGTTATTAGGTAAGAGTTAGGTTTACTATAAGGGCAAGGCTTACTACAAGGGCAAGGCTTACTATAAGGGCAAGGCTTTAATTATAATTTTTTAGCTACCTAAGTATTTATCTATTTATGTAAGTTATTACTATAGTTATTAGGCGTTACTAATAGTCTAGTAGATAGTCTCTAGCTAGTACCTAATTTATTATATAATAATTTAGCGCTACTAAGAGTAGTAGCATGTATAGTACCTTATATATTTAGCTACCTTAGTAAAGGTAGGATATATTCCTATATTATTTAATAAGAGCTAAGATAGTAACGTTAGCTAGGATTTTAGAAAGAGGTAATAAAATAAGGTATTACTATTTAGGGATTACTAGTTAACCTTATATTAAATATATACAATTATATATATAATAGCTATATTCGTAATAAGCTTAATAAAGGCTTTTTATCAGATTGTTGGTATTCCACTGTCTTAATATTTCGAGTAAAAGTAATAATACAGTTATTAATTATAACTATAATAGTATCGTCCTATAAAATCTAATATAGGTAAAATAACTACTGTATTTTATATAACAAACGTTATAAAACATTTGCTTATGTTAGCAATTTATAATCGTGATTAATAGGCGATTCTATGAAAGGACACTTTGTAAAAAGTGCTAAAATAATTTATTACGAGCGTAATATTCACGCTAGTGTAATATAACTTTTATTACCTAAAGAATATATAGTTATATACTATATTCAGATTAAAGCTAAGCGATATCTTCTAAACTAGATTTATAAGCAAGCTTTATAAAACGATCTTTTCGATGAACTGTTGCAATGTTGGCAATTGGTTAAAAACAACCAAACAACAAAAACAACAACTAAAACACGGCTATAGGAGAAGCCGAAAAATACAAAACTATAGTAAAACAATAGTAAAACCAAACTATAGTAAAACAACGGATATAAGATATCCGAAATAATAAAACTATAGTAAAACAATAGTAAAACCAAACTATAGTAAAACAATGGATATAGGATATCCGAAATAATGAAACTATAGTGAAACTATAGTAATACAACGGATATCTTAAATCCGGTATCAAGACTAAAAATACTAAGTCAAACTAATCTAAAACTAAAGGATAGCTATTATCCGAACGGATAATTAGTATCCGAATATCTAGATAGTTAGTATATAGTAACTGCCCTGCAGTACTTTGAAAGATCAGATAATTCGACTACAACCTTTTCTTACTATATTACTTTTACTCATTATCACCTTTTTACAGCGCCACACCACCGAGCGCGCCAAAATTTGCTTGGCAGAAAATCAAAGATTCAACCTTTAATAACAATTTAAATACTTAAGCTATTAAGCTAAAATTTTAAATACAGATATATATAATATAAACTAAAAGGATTATAAAAAAAATTCTAGGATTTCTAATAGCTTAGTAAGCTATATAGGTTTAGAGAATACTAGGTTACTTTTAGTATATAGCGTATAAATACCTACTAAACTAGCTAAATAACTTATAATAACTTTAGAGCTAGTTTATATATATATAATACACCTATTAGCACTAAAATTATAGCGTGCAGCCTAGACCTATTAGAGAATTAGCGTAGGGAGGGTAGAGATTCTTAAAATTAGAAAACTATAATTAAATATTTTATCTAGCTAGATATTCTTACTTCTATTCTTTTAATAAACTTTATATATATATATAGTAGTAATATAAATAGTTAGCTATAAGAAAATAGCTTATATAAGCTATATTACAAGGCAGTGTACGTATTTTTATATAAACCTATACTTCTTAAGCTAGATCTTTTAGTTTAAAAGGTATTTACTTACTTTAAACTCATATATAGCTTTATTTAGTATATACTATCCTCCTCCTAAGAAGAAAGTATAGGTTTCTAAATATATAGAACTTTATTTAGAAGGTTTTCTAATTTTTTATACTCCCTACCTTCTACCTACTATAATAGCGTTAAATCTAGGCTGCACGCTATAATACCTTAATAGCTACTAACTAATATAGTAATAAGTAAGTCCTAAAAGTTATATAGCCTATCAGTAACGTTTAGCTATTAATCTATAGGTAAAGGTAGGTTTCACCTAAGATTTCTTCTCTTACTAATAACTACTACATTACGTAAGCTATAGCTATATAAATTTAATACCTACTAGATTATATATATATCTATCTAGGTTTATATTTTTAAAAGAAAATATCAAGGTTTGGCTTTGTTATTAAGATAATACTATTTGATTTTCCTTGCCAAGAAATTCTGGCGCGCTCAGTGGTGGATATAGCTTTAAAAGTAAAAATTAGTTAAAGTAAAAACTTTATAAAGGGTCTATAAGCTACTAGGTTATCTTAGATAATTAAGTAGGTTATAGTTAATTAAGTAGTTAATAAATAGAGTTGTTCTAGGCTTATAACTATAAGATAGTATAGAGGCACTAAAAGCATATATAAAAGTAAGAGATCTATTATATTAGTATGGCTTAGGAGTTAAGGCTTATATAAAGGTAGGTAATACTAGGCTAAAAGTAGAAAACTAACTAAGATAAGATAAGAAAAGCCTAAGGCTATATCTAGAGTCTTATATATATCTCTAGTAGTAGCTACTTTAGTAGTACTAGGATCTAAAAGTCTATAAGTATTATTACTTAAAAATCTAACTAGATAATAAGGTTTAGCCTTTAGGTCTAGCTTCTTTAGAAACTCTTTTAGTTCTTTTTTATACGTTAAAGAGCTAAATATCCTAATATTATTAATATTAGGTTTAGTATTAAATTTAGCTTTATAAGGTATTATAAAATTAATAGAGCTATTAGGTATTCTATTATATAAATAGATAGTTTTAATAATAGCTTCTATTTAATATTTATTAGGTAATTAACTTTCTTTTAATAAAGCTCTTACTTTATTAAATAAAGTCCTATTAATTCTTTCTACACTACCTTTTTATTTAGGGTTATAAGATGAAGTACATCTTTTAATAGCACCTTTAGATTAAATAAAACTAGTTATACTAGTAGTATTAAATTTATTATCCCTTTAAAAAGCTTTGATTTTAATACTATCTTAAGTTTCTATAAGGCTATAAAAAGATTTAATAGTATTAAATATAGATATTTTATCTTATAGTCTATAAAGGTTATATAGTATTTATAGCCTTTATAAGACCTAGGTATAATTAAAGAAGGAGTAATTATTACTTCTAGTACTAAGTATAGTAGGGTATTAATATAAGAAAAAAAATAATAAGGCGCACTAGCCTTAGAACTTAAATAACTTAGGATAAATAATTACATAAGTAAAGTAGATTAACCTATATTAAATAGAAAAAAAATTTATATTAAACTTTAATACTTTAGTAACTATAGTATAAGTAAAGTAACTACTATTACCTACTTAGTACTACTAAGGCCTTTAGCCTATAATAGACTAAATAAATATATGCTTTTTTTCCCTAGCTATGTATAATAACTTACCTTATAACTTATCTTTATCTATTATTATATTACTAAAATTAGTATCTACTAAGTTATATTATTAAAACTAGAGGCTTAAATCTACTAAAGTCTCTACTTTACTAACTAGCTCTATTATTAACTTCTAATTACTTTAATATATTATAGGACATCTCTACCTCTACGTAGCTACACGTAAAAAGGTTAACTACTATATATAATATTATATTAGGTAAAGACTAGCTTATTACTTAAACTATCCTAGGTCTACCTATTAAAGTGTTATAATAGACCTAGGTATAATAAGACTACTTATATCGATATATATTATATCTCTATAGTTATTAACTACTATAGTAATACTATCTTTAGAAGCTTTTTTAGTAAACTTAGCTTCTATACAAGTAATATAGTTATTAAGATTATCTTAAGCTTTCTTAATATCTATATTACTATTAAAGTCTAGATAACTAGTAGGTAATTTTACTAAAGCATTTTCACTTATATATCCTAGCCTTTTATGCATAGTAATAGTATCTATAGTCTTAGTATTTAAAATAATATTATCTTATATATTATTAAGATAAAAGTTATTATAAATACTATTATTATAATTTAATCTAGTAGTAAAAACTACTAGTTTATTATAATAACTACCTATAGCTAGAACCTTTTAATTCTTTATTAGGTAGGAATATATATTACATTTAATAGTATATCCTACATCTAATATATTATAATAAGATAATAAATTAACACCTAATTTAGATACATATAATACTTTATTAAGCTTAACTGCTTTATTTATACTAGCAAAAATAAGAGATATATCTCCTATTCCTATAGTAGTTATGTAACTATTAGTATTACCCTATTTAATAAAGGTATTACTAATAGGTTTCAAAATATTAAGTAGTCCTTTAATAGAGCATATATAACTAGATACTCTACTATCTAAAATCTAGTTAATACTTTTATTAATTAAAGTATTATTAACTATTAATATAGAAGAATTAGGTTCTATTATAGTATTAGAAGGATAGTCTTTATTAATAAAGATTATTAAAGCTTCTTCTACTATAGTAGTATTAACTCTATTCTTATTATAACTCGTATTTCTAGCCTTATTATTTTTAATAAAACAAGTAGTAGCAATATATCCTTTCTTTTTATAATAACTATAAATAAGAAAATTACTGGTACTTTTACTAGTATTACTTTTAAAATTATTAGATCTATTTCCTAGTCTTCTACTAGTAGTGCTATTATTTAAGGATATAATAGTATTACCTTATATATCTACTCTAGTTATACTATTATTACTATCTCTAGTAGAAATATAGTTACTAGGTAATATAGCTCTAAGATTCTTAATAGATCTAATCCTTCTAGATTTATCTAATAGTTAATTATAAATCTTTTCTAGGTTAGGTTTATCTTTAGATAACCTTAAATTATTAGTAATTATAGTTATTAAATAATATAAAGTACTACTAAACTACCTATACTACTAAACCGCGTATAATTCCTTAGTAATACTAACTTACTTAACTTTATTATTATTATTATCTATATTACTACCTAAAAAGATATACTAACTACTAGCCTCTAATTTAGAAGAACTCTTTTTATTAGCTTAATAAGTCCTTATGTTGTGCCTAGTCTTAATATAGTTGCTATAGTACAAAATACTTAGGTATTATACCTTATACTTACTTTTTACCCTTACCCTTTTATAGTTCTAAATAGTTTCTAATAGTTTAGAACTAACCTAGTCTACTATAGGACTAAACTCTATAGTACTACCCTTTTAAATATACTTATACTTATATATTTTTTACTTAGTTACTACTATAAGTTACTTTTTAAGCTCTTTAATACGCGCCTTTATAAGTACGCTACTTTATAGCACTAACTTAGAGCCTTTAATAAGCTATAAAAGCCTACCCTAAGCCGTCTATAGTAACTAAGTAATAGAATTACGTACTAGCTTTAACTATAAGCTAAATTCGCGTATATTACTTAGAGTCCTTAATAGCTATAGCGTCTCTAGTAGTAGGGGTTCTAGTAGAGTATATATACGCATATTAAGGCAATTAAGTACTATCTACGCGTTTGGAGGGACTAGCCCTATTACTTTAAAGGCCTTTTAATAGTTCTAAACTATAAACACGCTTAAAAACGCGTCTTTAAAGGCTAGTAGGAACGCTTTCTTATTAACGTAAAAGACGTGCTATTATACTAAGCCCTAAATAATCTTAGAGTACTTACGCTTAAGCGGCAAGAATAACACTATATTAAGTGGCTAGAGGATGTGTAATAAGTATAGTAGTATATAGAGCGTAAGAATCTTATTATTATAATAATAATCCTTAAAATCCTAATTTAGGTAGCTTTTATAGCTATCTAAAATTAGCAACTAATAGACGCTAATAGTTCTTGCCTTTATATATGCGTTAAAGTGCTTTAACTACGCGAGACTAAGCTTATTATTTATCTATCTATTCTTTAAGACTAAGAGCTTCTAATTATATAGTATATTAGCTTCCTAGTACTATAAAGAGATATAGACGCATCCTTTATATATAATAAATAGTAGGGTAAATATACTATTTAAACATATACTCTAGATCTTTATTACCTACTCTTTATCGCCTAGCTAAACTATTATAGGCCTTGTTCGCTTCTCTAAGCTAGTAACTACTTTTATAGAGCTAATAATACCTATCTAAAAGCTAGTCTTATTAAAGTTGTATATATTATTGTTATGTACACTGTACTTTGCTTTAGTATCCTATATAAGCTTAAACTATACGCTAACTACCTTAGGATCCTCCTATAGAGCTCTCTAATAGTCCTTTAAATAGTTCTAGGCTATTTATAATAGTTCTAAATAGTTTACAAACTATTCTGCCTAGTTAACGCCTACCTTCTTACTACCCTGCTCGCGCAGTAGTTTATTTGCTATATCTAACACTTCGCCTAACGTAGGCGCAAATCCTCGCGAATTAAGGTTAAGGATATATTAGATAAGCGTATCCTCTTTAGTTAGAGATAGTTTTAAACAGTTTAGAACTATATTTAGTTAAAAGGTAATTCTATTAATATAGTTAGAGAGGCTCTAATAATAAACGTTAAAAGCTTTAGCAGCACGTTGGAGGCTCTTAAATTAGCCTAAATAGTAAGCTTAAAGGACAAGCTTAATCCTGCCTTCTTGTTAAATAAGTAACGCGTTTATTAGTTAACGCATTTCGTGATAAGTGTGGTGTTAGTATTACTAAGGAAAAGTAGCTATCTTAATAGTATAGCTGTCTTGATAGTGCTTTACGTTATTAGTATATATATATATCTCTCTAGGTTTAAAATTTTAAAAGAAAATATTAAGGTTTAGCTTTGTTATTAAGATAATACTAGTTTGATATTCTACTAAGCAATTTTAGCTATTTTAGTAGTTTAGCCATCTTAGTAGTACTTTATATTAGTAATAATTACTCTTTCTTAATTAAGTTAGATACTAGTACTTAGTATATTTTTTTAGATAGTAATATAGATAATAATAATAATAATAAAGTTAAGTAAGATAGTATTACTAAGGAATTTTAGGTAGTTTAGTAGGTTAAGTAGTTTAATAGTAGAATATATTAAGTATAGATATACTAAGTTTTATTTCTTAGATTTTTAGAAGAAAAGATATTATACTATATTTTAGGCTTAGCTTATAATATATTACTACTTATTAAGTCTAATATAGTAATTTAGTATATAACCTATAAAGTTATAATAGTAGATTATAGATATCTATATTATATCTATTAATATAGATATAGTAAATATTTATTAAATCTAGAACTATTAATTTAATATAGCTATAATAGATATTTTATACTTTACTAAGCTAATATAGGTAATACTATATCTATATTATAATAGTATATAAAGAAAACTAAATTTCTTTCTATTATTTAGATAGTTATAATGTAAAGCACTATTAAATTGCCTAAACTATTAAATAGCCTAAAATTCCTTAGTAACACTAACTTACTTAACTTTATTATTATTATTATCTATATTACTACTTAATATAATAAACTAAGTACTAGCCTCTAATTTAGAAGAACTTTTTTTATTAGCTTAATATATTCTTATATTATACCTAGCCTTAATATTGTTACTATAGTAGTAAATACCTAGTTATTATACTTTATATTTACCTTCTACTCTTACCCTCTTATCGTTTTAAATAGTTCTTAATAGTTTAAAACTAGTCTAGTTTACTATAAGACTATACTTTATAGTGCTACCCTTTTAAATATACTTATACTTATATGTTTTACGCTTAGTTATTACCTTAAGTTACTTTTTAAGCTCTTTAATACGTAACTTTATAAGCATAGTACTATATAGTACTTATAAGATAGTATAGAGGCACTAAGAGCATATATAAAAGTAAGAGAACTATTATATTAGCATAGCTTAGGAGTTAAGGCTATATAGAGGTAAGTAATGCTAGGCTAAAAGTAGAGAACTAACTAAGATAAGATAAAAAAAGCTAAAGGCTATATCTAAAGTCTTATATACCCCCCCTTATATTACTAAGAAAGTAGTAAGCTAAAAGATTAAGAAGATATAGTATTAAAGGAAGTTAGAAGGCCTTTAAGTAAATAAGATAAATAAGAGATAGTAGGAAAACCTCTAACCTACGTAAGGAAAGAAAATAAGCTATTAGTAGGTTCTTATATAGCTGCTTTATATATAAAAGAAGTAAGAAGTAATATGCTTAAGTGCAAGGTAATTAGAATAGTAGCAGTCTATTAGTAATATTTAAGTAAGTTAGTATATAAATAAGGCCTAGATTAGATAAAAAAGAAAAGCTTATTTTATTAATTAAAGTTAGATTAGTAAGTAACTAAGAGTATTGCTAGGTACTTAGTTAACTAGAATAGTTAAGTAGAAGAGTATTAGTTACTTAGTTTATTAAGGACGTATTAGTAAGTAGAGCTAGTGTAAGAATTAAAAGGCTTAACTTAGTATAAGAATTAATAGGCTTACTTTAGTATTATAAGAATTAAAGGGCTTATATATATTTATACTAAAGAAGCTATAGTATAAAAGTAGGTAGCTAATCTACTCTAGTCTAAGTAGCGTTTAGCTATTAATAACTTTGTAATAGATAGTGCATAGTTATAAACGTCTTTACTAGTTCCTAAGGTAGTAATATAATACTAATAATAAGCTAAGGATTAATAGGCTTAGTAGTAGATTAGTACTTAATTATTAGTAATAAGCTAGTAGGAAGGATAAGAATTTTAGGGCCTATTAGTTAGCTATTAGTTAAATAGTAGAGAGGGGTAGTTAAATAGGCTTAAGATAAAAGAGCTTAATCTATTCTTAGTACTTTTATTTTAAAAGTAGTTTAGTTAACCTATTAGCTAGTTAAGAGTTTATATTAATATAGGTAGAAGATATAGTCCTATAAAGCGCCTATTTACAAAGCTAGTAATAGTAGATATCTATATAATAGAGCATAGTTTTAAGTTATAGCAAATTAGCTATTAGTAGGTGAATTATTTCTTTATTATAATAGTATATAGTAGGCTATTTATTAAATTCTAGACATAGGTCTTTAAAGATCTATAACTACTAATAGTATTTAGTATAGCTAGTTAAGAGGCCTATAATATTAAATATATATAATTATATATATAATAGCTATATTCGTAATAAGCTTAATAAAGGCTTTTTATCAGATTGTTGGTATTCCACTGTCTTAATATTTTGAGTAAAAGTAATAATACAGTTATTAATTATAACTATAATAGTATCGTCCTATAAAATCTAATATAGGTAAAATAACTACTGTATTTTATATAACAAACGTTATAAAACATTTGCTTATGTCAGCAATTTATAATCGTGATTAATAGGCGATCCTATAAAAGGACACTTTGTAAAAAGTGCTAAAATAATTTATTACGAGCGTAATTTTCACGATAGTGTAATATAACTTTTATTACCTAAAAGAATATATAGTTATACACTATATTTAGATTAAAGCTAAGCGATATCTTTTAAAACTAGATTTATAAGCAAGCCTTGTAAAACGATCTTTTCGATGAACTGCTGCAATGTTGGCAATTGGTTGAAAACAACTAAACAAAACAACAACTAAAACACGGCTATAGGATAAGCCGAAAAATACTAAACTATAGTAAACCAATAAGTAAAACCAAACTATAGTAAAACAACGGATATAGGATATCCGAAATAATAAAACTGTAGTAAAACAATAGTAAAACCAAAATAACGGATATAGGATATCCGAAATAATAAAACTATAGTAAAAACAATAGTAAAACCAAACTATAGTAAAACAACGGATATAGGATATCCGAAATAATAAAACTATAGTAAAACAATAAGTAAAATCAAACTATAGTAAAACAACGGATATAGGATATCTGAAATAATGAAACTATAGTAAAACTATAGTAATACAACGGATATCTTAAATCCGGTATCAAGACTAAAATACTAAGTCAAACTAATCTAAAACTAACGGATAGCTATTATCCGAACGGATAATTAGTATCCGAATATCTAGATAGTTAGTATATAGTAACTGCCCTGCAGTACTTTAAAAAAATTAGACAATTCGACTACAACCTTTTCTTACTATATTACTTTTACTCATTATCACCTTTTTACATATAAGTTTAGCTTTAGTAGTTAATTTAATAATATAGCGTTAAAGTATTACTTTCTAATTAATTAGTCTACTAAAGAGGAAGAAGATATAGCCTTATAATTAGTATATAAGGCGTTAGTTACTCTAAAGAAGTCTATTTTATCTATTCCTTTCTTATAGAGATAAGGTATAATAAGGTTCTTAGAGTAATATAGAGTAAGATCTTAAGAGTAGTATAGGTATATAAGGTATTAGTAAGCTATAGAAAGGTATTTTAGTTCTAGGTTAGTAAGAAATTTAGTAAGCTTTAAATAAGCTTTAGTAATATTAGGTTAGATAGCACTAGTAGCGTAACTAATAGAGCTAATAATCTATATGTACTAGTAAGAGTTCTTCTTATTCTTAGACTTAAAAGAAAGGATAAGGTCTTTAAGTAAGAGTAGTATTAATAGAGTTTTATTCTAGGTAGATTTTATAGGCGCCTTAAACTTATTATAGATTATCTTAATATAGTCCTTTTATAAAAGCTAGAGGTAACTATTCTTATAATCCTAATAAGTATTAATACTATAGAATATTCTAGTATTATAACCCTAAAGGCTAGTAATCTTATAGCGTTGCTTTAGCTTTTATTTAAACTTATTAAGGGCGTTTAAATAGCTAGAGAGTACTATAGTAATAATATTATTAATATAAAAGAATATAATTATCTTATTATTTATCTAAAGGTAAGGGGCGTTAAGGATTAGCTAAAGGCTAAGGTCCTTTAAAGTATTAGTAAAGCCTTTATACTATAGTAGTAGAGAGAGATATAGGCTATATAATACTTTAATAAGCTCTTAGTAGTAGGCACTATCTTAGAAGCCTTCTAGTTCCTATATCTAGATTAGTAAAAGGAGAAAGGCATTTATAAAAGTATTAATAGTATTATATTACTATATATCTATATTAAAGTAGGTAGCAATTACTATTAGAGCATAGAAGATTTAAATAGTAAGAGTAATAGCATAGGTATTACCTATAGTAGTCTATAAGTCTCCTCTTACTATAATATACGCTTTAAACTTTACTAAGAAGCTAGCTTTAAGCTTATATATAAAGACCTATATAAGGAGTATTACTTTAGTGTCTAGTAGTAGTTTAGTAAAAAGCGTAAACTTTATATATACTCTTACGTTTAATTATCTTAAGTTCCTTATAATAAGTAGTAATAAAGCCTACTTAAAGCTAATCTAGTAGTCTTAGTACATCCGCCTAAAAGCATAAGACTAAAGGCAACTAATCTTAGTATACCTATTAAAATAAAGTAACTAATTAAGGTAACTTATTACTAAGAAAGGTAGCTATAAAAGTATTCTAATAGGTCTAGATTATATTAGTAGTATAGTTTCTAGTATATTTTACTAGTATATTTTCTTTATCTAAGTATTAGTTAGTTTTATACTTCCTTTTTTAGAAACTAGGATCTAGTAAAGAGATTTAAGAGCCTCTAGTAGTATATATATAATTTAAAAGAATTTATAAGCCTTTAGAAATAGTATTAGAAGAGATTTACAAGTCTTTTAAGTTAAGTAAAGAGATTAGTAGGTCTTTATTAAGTTATAATAAAAGTTAACTTATTAGTATAGCTTAAGTATAGCGTCTAGCTAATAAGAGCTTGCTAGGTACACCCTATAGTATCTAATTAGCTAGCGTATAGCCCTAGCTCTATCGCGAGCTACTTAAGCGTCCTTAATAACTAAGTAATTAATAGGACTAGTTAATTAATAAGATAGAAGATAGATATAAATTCTAATTACCTTAAGCTTAGCTATATATTTTGCCTAAAAGTAGTTATTTAGTAGAAGGGATTAGGATAGTATTAGATAAACTCTTATAAACTTCTTTATTTATTTCTTTTTTCTTAGTATTAGCGTCTTCTTTAATCTCCTTTATAGCTACTTTAAGCTTAATGCCTAATAGTAGGTCTTTATTTATATCTTTAAAGAAGTATTACTTATTAAAGGTAATATCCTAAGTATATATAACCTTACTTTTATATCTATATAATAAAGCCTTTAGTACCTAGATATAGTAGATATTATAGGAATTAATACCTATAAGGTAACCAATAAGGGCATAAAGGAAGAGCTTATTAGTACGTATAGGTTATTTATAAAGGTAGTATACTTAGCAACTATAGATTTAAAGATAAGCTAGTAAAGGTTGCTTACTATAGGTAGCTTTAAATAGTATCTTCTAGTTAAGTACTTTAACTAGTATTTAATTAAGTACGTAGTATATACGTACATCTCTTTATAAAGGTAAAGAGAAAGATTAGATATAACTTAAAAGAAGTAGGCTACTATAATAAGTATCTTTCTAGAGTATTTTATATATCTAGATTATTCTACTATATCTAGTAACATATTCCACCACCGAGACGGCCAAACCACCGAGACGGCCACTTTTGCTTGGCA
>ML977021.1:265937-321318 GCA_010015675.1 Byssothecium circinans | reverse complement strand
TTTTACCTAAGATTTCTTCTCTTACTAATAACTACTACATTACATAAGCTATAGCTATATAAATTTAATACCTACTAGATTATATATATATCTATCTAGGTTTAAAAATTTAAAAGAAAATATTAAGGTTTGGCTTTGTTATTAAGATAATACAGTTTGATTTTCCTTGCCAAGCAAAAGTGGCCGTCTCGGTGGTTTGGCCGTCTCGGTGGAATACGTTATATAACTTCTAATCTTTTCATTTTCACATTCCCTTCCTAGGCCTGCTAGCAATTAATGATGCCCACCCACTTTCGGCTGTCCTTGCTTCATGCAGTCAAGATAAAGTTCAAAAATAGTAAGTTGTTATGTTGGATAGTGAGGAGTGCCTGCTTAGCAAGTTAATTTTAGAGATGCTGGTTTGTGAACTACAAGGCGAAGTTTAAAACATTAGGGTTGTTAAACTATAAAGATTATTGCAACCCTAAAATATGCGACACTGACTTAGCTGTCCTTACACTAGATGCCTTCTAAAGTCGCTTCACTTTCTTTTTAAGGCTAACTGGTCAAATGCGTGTCGTTAAGTGTTTACGCGGGAGCGCCATTAAAAACTAAAGAATTAACAGTGGAAGCCGGAACACTGGTGGGAACACCCTTAATAGACAGCTCCTTGATCCTAGGACCAACTTCCGCAGTTGTGAGGCCCTTAAGTGCTAACAGGTAAGTAGTAAGTCCCGCAACCTTGAAACACTAAGTCAGTATATGTCTTACACGCAGTTCGTGCAGTAGCTATCTTACATGGGGAGTAGCTATTAAGGTACTGCTAATAGTGTTGGTTGTACCCTCGTTCTATATGCTAAGCACATCCGTCCCTAGAGCCCAAGCATTGATAACGGCACTGTAATTAGAGTAACTAGCCTTAGCATCGTTTACGTCGGAGGCGGCGACTGTGAAGGCGGAAGGCTCAGAGGCTAGAGAGAAAACAACGGCGTTGGCATTGCGGTTTCTAGCTGCGATGACGAAGAAGACGCTAGAGGCTACTGCGGCGGCGACCTTATGGTGTTAGCTTTGGTATGGCATGTAAGGTTTAGTTAGATAGAAGCTTTACCGCATTATTAAGGGCCTGATACTTAGCGCCTCCTAGGGACCGATTAGACATCAGCACGTTGTGTCGCGTTTAATACATGATCGGCTTCTTCACACGTTAGCAACAGAACCCGCAGGGCAGTTACGCGTGGCTGCATTAGTGACAGTGAAATCAATACTAGCAATGACATTAGAGTAGTAGCCCTCCCCGTTGTTGTCGAGCACCTTTACAGCAAAGAGCTTAGTTTTTTTCGCGACACCGTACGTCTTTAAGCTAATAGTACTAGCAACGTAAGTTCCATGACTATAACCATCAGCATTATTACTATCGCTAGCAAAGTTAGCAAGCTATTTGGCACCTATCGGGAGTTAATGCCTTGCAAGTGTGCGGGATAAGGAGACTTACGGCCTTCAAGATTAGGATGACTGACTTGAATACTAGTGTTAATGACATATGAGCAAGTTCCCGCACCCGCGCCCGTGTCATAGACGTAGGTTGTATTGCCTTTCGCAATGTGGGAGATGCGTCCTAACCCCCACGGCGCACCACTCTAGCTGGTGAAGTTAAAGGTGCTGACTTTGCCATCCTGTTAGATGTGCTGAACCTGTTTATAGTCAGTAATAGACGTGACGAGAGGCTTGCGGGGCTTCACACGTTAGGGTTGGCTTGCAGCTTCTTGACCTCCTCATCAGAGAGAGAACCAGCAAAGCCGTTGAAGATCTTGTAAGTGAAGTTAGGGGACTTCGCGATGGAAGCTTTAGCTAACTCAATGGCCTGGGTAGAAAAGTCGCCCTTGAACTTGACGATGTACTTTCTAGAGACGACCGCATCCCTAGGCTTGACTAGTGGAGCCGCAAAGGCGGCGGGAAGAAGTGCGAGGAGCAAAGACTTGTACATCTTTCTGGTGCCTGGAGAGGAGTTTGATATGAGCGGAGTCGTGAGGCTGTGGAAATATATGGTGTGGAGCTGGATACTGTGGGCTAGAGCGAAGAGCAGAGAGGGAAGTCGTCTCTTTGTACTTGAGCTCAAGGTGTACCTCTATGAACATGTAAAACGACCTTCCTCAAATCTTCGACTATCTTCCAACCTTCGATCGATGTTGTTTAAACTAGTTGTGGCCTTGGGAGACTCTTTCATGGGGTCGATACGGTAGTACAGTATGTGCTGCATGATCGTTCAGCGGGCCTGGGTCAAACGTATGATGCAGGGATTGTCACGGTGGCAGGCACCCCGTCAGCGAGGCCCAGTTCACCAACAAAAGTCCGGATGATGTTTCTGGTACGAACTTCTTCACCTGAAGCTCATAGAGAGTTTGCGCCCGGAGTTGTGTATGCGAGGCGACGAGGACATGGTTTAGCAATCCTCGAAGTTAAGAACCTGAACTGATCTCATTGTTTCGGACACTGAAAACTTCGTAATGTTTCTGGCGATGACTTTGCTTGCTTGGCTGCGTCCAGTCAATCCTAACGTCCGAGAGTGGAAGGCTCAGATCAATGGATGCTAGACCGCGTAGTGGGGACCCTTGAGATCAGCAATCTATACACCGATTCCAGAAGTCATGTGTGCGATAGACCTATGCCAGAATCAAGGGTGTGAAACGAGATAAGCCGAAGAGTTTCAAGTACTGTTACTAAGTAGCAGATAGGTCTGGAAGGAGACAGATACCTGGGTAGGCTTCATAGCCAGGAACCTAGTTGGAAATATGACATGCTGACTACCAGGGTAGTTATTGCACACCATGCGAATCTTAACAGCTTCGGGGATAGTTATGTAGGCCAGATCATATCGGCAGGTTCCATGTCCCTAGAATCAACATCAACGGTCTCTATGCACTCAGGCCGCGTTCAGTTTTCAGTAAATTTTCTTAGGATCAAGGGGCATACAGCAAACCAAGCTCGGTCTTCCTGCGGACCTTCCCAGGATGACGTTTTCGTTCTTCGCTAGGTCTGCAGCGAAAAATGTTGGCTCCCCTCGTAGTCTTGCTGCGCATGCAATAGCTATCGACTGTGCCCACAGGATGTCAAGGAAGAGCCGGACAGAGCCAAAAGAAGAACTGGATATCCGCTACGCTGCGCATGCGAGTAGTACTTCATTAGGTACACCGGAACAAATCTCGTACTATCAGCTGAGATTAATAATACGGTGACAGGGAGTTGGTTGGTGGTGTCGAAAGTGTAAAGGAAGGTGAGTGTTCGTATAACCTACCTAGTGCGTGTCTTGCCAGTTCACTGCGTACAGGGGTAATCTTTCGGCTCGAACCTGGTATCGATTCGATAGCTTGTGCAGCAGTTAATTAAATTGCCATATCATTGGAAAAGGCGACAGCTTGAAGAGCTTGAATGAGGCAACAATGAAGAAACGATGCGGTCTCGTGCATGCCAATATATGACGAGAAGATAAGACGATAAGGCGTGTTTGACGCGTGGTCAACAACGTGACGGCTTACGCCGTGGGGATGTGGGGTGTTGCAACGTCGTTCAAGTGTTTCATTCAAGGCATGCCAGCACTTCGCTCCCCGCTACCGCAACCGTTCCTTCTAAAGAGTTGCCTGCGAATGAACTCACTGCGGGCGAATGGACCTGGTCGCAAATTCTCATACTCCCGTTGGGCCTACAAATGGTGGATCTATGCGGGGTAAGGGTCTAACTCATCGACACCCCGTTGAATGTGGAGCGGGAGGTAGCTGGGCACGTTCTATAGTGAAGCTATCAACCTCGGAAAATACGCTGAAATGTCTCCGCACCGGTTCTATGATCCTTCGTATCTACACGGTGCGTACTACGTCATGCTTGAACTTCGCAGCCACCATGGTGCTGAGTGGATTCGAACGAACAGTTTCTGCAGGGTCTTGTGCCGTGTAATCAAGGGCAACAAAACAGGTGTAACATGTGAGCCTCATCGCGGTTCTAGAATAGCTAGATGTGGACTCAGGAACGTGTAAGCCATTGAGAATCACAGAGCTCCGTGAGATCCTGGTTAGCCCTATTGATCTCTACGGTCTCTAGCAGCCTCTAATTTGTCCTCTTACTTTGACAAATGCCTTTGTGACCTGAAGACGTCGTGATGGCCACTCTTTATCAAGTCAAATCAGCGTTTCTGAGATGCCGATATGGTGCAAAATTCGGTCGTAATTGGTAGGGCACGCGGAAAAGCTCGGAGAGTGAACTGTATATTCGTGAAAGTGTTGATATGAGAACGACCCGGTTAATAGTGGGGCAAATCGGTCCAATTATTCCGTGGTTCCAGAGCTGGAAGGTGTAATCTTTTTTTTTTTTGACATCTCGGTGCCAGATCCTATAGCCGAGAAGAATTGCGTACGTATGTTACAAGCAGCCGATGGCGTTGAGAGAGAATCCCGGCATTTGACAGTCGTACATATGTAGCAGGAGCGCTCAATCGCATGGCCAGGGAGTCTTCACGGGGGGGGGGGAGGAGAAGGCAAAGTCTTTGTAGCTTCCCCCAACACTGCACTACGCCCGTGTGAATGTGTAGGTGAGGTTCTACTCGATCGAATGGATTGGTTGCGTTGGTAGAGGTTGCGCAGGAAAGCTGGTCGACTAGTATTACGCTGGTTCGGAGTTAAATCTCTCGGAAGACGGCTCGGAAGATCATCTACTTACAAAGGTTCTTATTTTCGGCTGGTGCCACCTTTTGGGAAGATCGCGACGGGTGTACCCGTGCCGGCATGAGATCGACGTTGTGGAGCTCGGGCTGCTGTTACTACAACAGGGTGTATGGACCGACTTCTATGCCTTCGAGTTCAAGCGCTCGAAGGCCACTGAGCACTTAGGCGGTGGTGAGATATTTTTGAGACTATGTTCCGACTCGCCGAGGCGTTGACACATCCATTGTGAGGCCCAAATGTACTAGTAGACCTATCGTGAACTCTCAAAATTGTGGCGCACATCGATCAGGTCCGACGACTGTCCGCAGGTGTCTTGGTTTGATGTGGGAGGTCACAAATATATGAGACCTCTCGCGGGGCTGCAAAACACGGCAATAGCACCAGTGTTAAAGACCCTGTTAGTATTCTAGCAGAGTTATACAAAGTATTTATATCGAAAACCCACTTTCTAATTTCCATTTTGGTGCCGGCTTTCTCTGCACCATAGAAGCGACCCCTCAAACCGCTCCGAAAGTTTTTTATTCGGAGCAGTGCCCAAAATTTCCGTGCCGCCCTGGTTCGAATATATTAACCTTCTATTAAATTCCGTCACTCGACCACTACTCTCCCGATCCATTATTCGCTCGACCTCGCTCAGCCAAGCTTTTGTCCAGATGCATACGATGCTCTTATCCCATCGTCTCCCCACAAGCGCTTCTACCCCAGAAATTAGGCCTTGCCCAAAGCACGAACGCGCATTGCGGGGGTCGTGGAACTCATGCGAAGAGCCGGGATGAAAAGATATACCCTTGAGGATATCGTTGATTAAGATCCAAATACCGAATATCGTATCGAAAGATGCAGGGACAAGCTCCCCAACGTCTTGTCGGCAGGCGCCATGGAGCTTATTTCAACCGTCCACCACCGTCTCGCTTGGCCAGCCATCGTTGAGATCTGGAACATCAAACAGTGCGATGAAACAGGCAATTTACAGTGCCAAAGAGCCTCAAATGGACCGTTGCCATGTCACTGCGCCTTTCTATATTCAGCGTGAATTATTACGCCACAGTTAATGCACGATCTTAGCCGCCATTCTGCCCGAGACATAGATTTGCCATCAACTGCCAATTCAAGACCCGCGATGTTTGAGACTCATGAGAAATACTTTAGGATAAGATCATCCGACGTTAAAGAATAGAGCCATCGTCCGACGTTGTATGGGACGTAGCGCGGAGTAACCCTTTCAGCTTTCTAATGTCAACTACGGATTGGGGAAGAAACATGTAAACCCGTTTCACGAGAACGTAGTGCAGTCTATATGCTCAGCACTCAATCTTAAACTCTGTGGGACCGATCCATCAGCCAGGGTTCTCCTTTCGGCTCGTCGTCGATACCTTGGTAGTGGCAATCATCCGGTAACGTTCTACCGTGTAGTACCTGCGCAATGTTACCAACCGGATAGAGGCATAGGGCAACGAGGGCTCAGATACAACGAAAAGTACAAAGAATGGAAGTGGAGCGCGAGTCGTCCAATTAGGAGATTTTCTTTTGCATGTGAGAACGCTCAGACGGGCTTGTTGACGGGACTATTGCATTTTGGCGGAGCCAGCAAGAATGAGATGTAAGCGTGTATTCGATCGGCAGTAACGAATTGAAAGCAGGCAGTAAAAGCGAAACCCTTCCATGTCGAACACTTATGAGCAAAGGCGGCAAGCAAAGGTGCGATGGACTTCAGCAACAATAGTGACTACATTATTCATGCTAATAGTAGATATTGTATCACAAATGTATCAGGCCCATGCTTCCTGAACACCCTCCATATCAACAGTTCCCGCCTCTATCATGCATAGGTGGTTGGTACTACGCCAAATACTGGGCATTTAAGCGGAAGGGTTGCCGTTGAATGCAAGGTAGTTGACAGTGCCGGAGGGAACACCAGTGATCCTGTTCTTGGTGGAAAGAGACTGGATGCGGGAGCCGAGAGCAGCAGGAGTCGTCTTGCCCTCAAGTCCTAGGAGGTAGGCGCCGAGACCAGCAATGTGGGGAGCAGCCATGGAGGTTCCGGAGATAGTGTTCTGATGTTGTGGTTAGCGCTTGTGTGACGATTTAGATCTGGGTACAACTTACGGTACCGCCGTTGTTCCACGTAGACAAGATTGAAACACCGGGGGCGAGGATATCGACGACAGAGCCGTAGTTGCTGAAGCTGGCGAGCCTGTCGGAGCTGTCGGTAGCACCAACAGTGAAGGCACTGGGCTCAGAGGCGGGGGAGTAGTTGGCGGCGTTGGCACCGTCGTTACCAGCGGCAACAGCCAAGAAAACACCGGCAGAGACAGTGCTAGCGGCGGCGGAGTTCACAGCAGTTGACTTGCCACCGCCGAGAGAAAGGTTGGCAACAAATCCGTTAGCACAGCCGCTGCGGGTCTGAGAATCGCTGGCGACGTAGTTGATGCCAGCAATGACACCAGAGTTGGTACCCTACACTGGTTAGATCCTTTCAAGTAAATGAGGAGCGTTAGGGGAACGACGTACGGAACCGCTGGCATTAAGGACCTTGACAGCGAAGAGCCTAGTCTTCTTGGCCACGCCGTATGTCTTGGAGCCGATGGTTCCGGCAACGTGAGTACCGTGGCCATTGCCGTCAGAGTTAGAGCCATCGCCGGCGTAGTTGGCGAGGAAGGTGGCACCTAAGATAATATTAGAGGCTGTGTTACAAATCCCGCAGGACACCAGGTGACTTACGGCCTTCAAAATCGGCGTGAGAAGTGTAGATGCCGGTGTCGATAATGTAGGCGCAGGTGTTAGCACCCGCGCTGTCATCGTAGGTGTACGATGAAGAGCCCGTGCCGGTGCGCGAAATACGGGCAAGGCCCCAGGGAGCGGAGTTCTGGGTGACATAGGCCCTCTTCTCAAGAGGCTCCTCATCCTCAAAAGCGTTGATTACGGCATCCTTCTCGATGTACTCAACCTGAAGGGGGTCAGTGCCATTTCCATTTTAGTTCGAAGCTGGAACTTGCGTTGGGATCAGCCTGAATGATCTTCAGGATGTCGTCGCTGATCTCAGCGGCAAATCCCTTCCACTTCCCAATGCTGTAAACATGCTGAGGAGCCTTGTTCAGACGGCCGATAGCTTTCTCAACAGCAGAAGTCGAGACCTCAGACTCCTTGAACTTGACGATGTACTTCCCGGGAATGACCGTTCCGGCGCGAGGAGTCACGAGGGGAGCTCCAATGACCACAGCGGGCAGAAGGGCGAGGACGAGTGAGAGCTGCATATTTACAGAAAGTAAGATCGTTGAGATGAGGGCAAATCCGTTGCTGGTGGGTAGATGTCTGAAATGATCGTTGCCTGATGCTCGAGAGGAGGTTCTGGAGCACCTTATATAGGTGCAATGCCAGGCTTCGAGTGGAGTTGATTTGAGCCTGCCAGGGTCACCTTCCAATCGGGACTAGGCTCTGAGAGACAACGCGTCCCCGTTTCGCCGCGGCTTAACGTGGCAGTGGTGCAGTTCGCTTTTCCCAAGATGGAAAGTGGAACAGCCTGGTGGTAACGCTTCCAAGTTCACAGCGTTGGCATTGATAGGGAACTGACAATAGGGAAATCATAAGGACGAACGGGAAGATGCTACATAGAGGTTAGATGTCCGACGCTTGACAAGACGCAATTCATACAGGTGAGCTGCTTACTGGTGCAGGGCGCCGCTTGGCTGCAGCTTTGCCTTCACGTTAAATGTGTTCCTGATGGCGAGATGTAGCGTAAGTGGACTGATCGGCAAGGCTGTCAGGCTCTCGCTAGATAAGACGAGTGTGTCGGGGGAAGGTGGTGACAGGTTTTCGTTCAGCCAGCATGAAATGAGGCCATGTGAAAGGGTGCAGCCACGGGCGTTGTTTTGCCTGAGGACGGCCCTTCGAGTTCATTGGATTCTACTCAGGATCGTACACGGCCGGTTGCCCTAGAGGGGCTTAGATGTTTTGATTCGAGAAGATATGCAATATGCACCACACCCTGAACTCCAGCATCCGAACGCTCGGGACGGTACATTTTGCTACTCCTCGAGCTCGCAGAGTGCCCGTGAGCATTGCGGTAGTCTATTAAAGTATCGTGAGGATGTTTACGGTGAATAGACACAAGACATGAGAAATGGAAGGATCGGTATGCTCACTGTGAGAAGAACTGTGAATCGATGTTCCTAGTAATTGTCCGGGTAAAGGATGCCATATCGCTAGGTCTTCCACATCGACAGGCCGCTTCGGATGGAAAACGAATGATAGGTCAGATTTAAATTGATTAGATGTTCCTCAGCGTGATGTAGCTGGCTGTCTCAGTGCCGATCGATTCCACGCCATATTGACGCGAGGCGTGATTTGGAATTTGACGAATGATAGCCTGGATTCCACAGGTAAGCGAATCCTCATTCCTGCTCCTTTGCAGATCGGAAGCGCTGCGCCCGTGACGATCCTAGAACGAGTGTCTTCGGTGTGGTATGCAGCTGCAAGTGCGAGGACCTTGCGAGGAATCGGCTGACCACGAAGTTAAGCTTAAAAGCACGTATACACAGGCACCTCCTAGTTTCGGCTAGCCTCGCACACATCAATTTAATTCCAAGACAACGTGTAAGCTTAACCTCAGATAACGCGATAACGAAGTCGGATGCCATACGGGACGAAGGATGCTGCGGTGTCGTTGCCTCTGGTCGTCTGATCAGAAATACCAGGCGACCAGTTCATGCAAGCCGGACTTCAAGACCGAGTATAATCAGGGTTGGAACTGCCAGTGCAGCTACTGTAGAGTTACTTCCCGCGTGTTCGACTGTTTTACTAACGTGTATTTCTGAACAGTAGTCTATCGCGTTCGCGGTAGCTGCATTGATCAACGGCAAGGATCGTGCGGGGACGGCGATAGACCCAGAATCAGTTACTTTCTGTAGAAGTCCCTTAATGGGGAATTGTTTCTTCAAGCCACCCGCAGACGCTGGCAGATCGCGCGCGGAGAAGTGTGAAGCTTGGTGGTCTTGGGGGCCATGTTGACGTGATCGCGCGAGTGGTATCCGCCTTCCTTTTCACGGAACTGCTGCGTAGACGTCTTGCAACCACCGTAGAGTATGAGTGGCCAAGCCTGTACTGCGGAGTTGAAGAGATAAGCGGTAAAGGAGCGGAGATTGTGGATTGTGGTTGTCACGACTTAGCTACATCCATGTGCCAGTATAGATACGCGATTCCTGAACTCCCTGCTCCGAAACATGAAGATGCTAATACCTTTGGAGCATGCCTCTCAACCTCTGTTGGTCCTGCGAGGCTTCCTCATCTATTCTCACCATCTTGGCGATGACATCTTACCACTTATTTTATCTCAGACAGAGTTTTTCCTGGTGTTGGAAAAGCTTGAGCGACGAAGATCGGCCAGATATCCGAAGTCGTCTGGACCATGTCCTAGTCTTGTGCAACACTGCTAAAATACTCTACTCCCGAAAATACATCCTCATACAGACCAACCGGCTGACTGCCTGCTAGTGAAAAATTTTATGTAGCGAACTTTATTTCCACTGGATAGTGGCAGTGGTCAGGGCCTGTGTATGTCCTTTACGGTGTCACCCCGTACGCAGGAAAGGAGCAAAGCTCTAGTGACACACAAACGACAGCCCAATATTGGCCGGGTAAACTATATGTTTGGAAACAATCTAGAAAAGTTACAATTACCTAGTGTAATCACAACCCGCATCAACAATCTTTCTCGTTCAAAGTGCTTACCTGGCTACCCAACATTCGACTCACTTCTTTCCGCCGCTGCCGACAACATCTCTTTGATAGGTATTCAGAACAACAATCTACTAATCATATGGCTGATGTGTGTGGGTATTAGTCGTCCAAACACTTCACTGCATGCATCTAAGCGATGAAGGCAACCAGTGTGCCTGCGCCTGCAACAGAATCGCCTAGGCTCCCGGCGATCTCAGCAAGTGCTTATTTCGGCAGTCATACAGGCCCGGATAGGACCCAGCGGTAATCATCCGACTACCCCTGGTACAGCACCGTGCTATAATAACCTTCCTCGAACGTCACCCTACTCCAACGTCCAAGAGCGCCTAGTTCATCGCCTAACGCTCTGCTATGGAGCCCTATATTATATGAATCTCTTGTCTCCTTCCATTTCAAGACAGCTTTACCTGTCCGGTAATGTCACCGCAGATGCAAAAACGCAACGTTATCGCGCAATATGTCACGATTATGAGAATTCCCTATCGCTGCCAAACTGCCTTCCAAAACCTCATCTTCAACCCGTTCTTGCGTTGGGCAGGCATACCTAACAACTCTCTCGCCAAGATGCTACGCGGTATTGGATTCTATCACAGCACATATACCAGCTCGACCGCCAAGCTAATGTGGGTCAACAAGTTACGATGATAGAGTCGAAATACGAACCTCGCACCGATTCCAGATTGCTTGACTAATCCCGCCGCTAGCCATCCCAGTTAGGATTTGGGATATGGGCTTGCTCCCCTTCGTCCTAGATATATGCATGTTCCTGCTCTTCCTGCTCTTCCTCCTCATCTCCTCCTGTAGCAGAAAAAATGGGAGGTAACGCTCTCGCTCTCTCGCCGCCGACAATTTTTTAGAGAAATAGTGTTGAGAAGATTCTCTGTAAAACTTGTTTAAGGGGGATACAGTGTCTAGTACTTTGGTTAAAGACCGAGCCTTTTTACTATCTTGTTATTTCCTGCGATTATTAGACTACTTCTTACCTTGCTATGAGAGTGAGGGCTGCGTGGCTGCGCTATATCCCACTTTCACTGCTACGCGAGAGAGCGCATACCATGGTACTATGGGGAGTGGGAACTTGCGCTAAAATTGTGGTCAAGGTCTCGGAAATTCCTCCAGAGGGGTCATCATATTTTTCGTCGGAACGGTGATGCAGGTTTCCCGATAGCACATGTTTTTTCGAAAATATTTTATATCCATTAATGTCGATTCCTCGGAGAACAGTATGTTATTGGAAGAATTTCGGAACGCTTAGACTCCGGCTGATGTGAAGTGGATCTTGGAAGACCTACTGACATATAAGCTTGACAGCCCCTCGGCAGCGGTAGAAATTGACATTTCCTGTTAGCCGCAGCCTCTTCGGCCCTCTCGTTGAGATGATAGTAAGTCGTGGATGGTAATGAAAGGTATTTTGTAGACCGCCTGGTCGGGTGTGTACATGGGTGAAGTGAGCAACTAATCGTTGAAGCTATGACCTCTGTGTTTTTAGAGGGCTTGTTAGGGGGACCTATTATTGACATCTTTGCGAATCGAGAGTGATTATCGTCACGATTGCAGAGACCCACCGTGGTTCCTTCATAGATAGCCGAGTCCCAGGTAACGGCACGTCCCTAGCGTCTTTCGTCACTCTTCACCTCCGAAGGCATCCAACTTACGAATCATTTTTACGGCATTGAGACGTATTCTGTCTCAGGTACATTCCCCCAACCAAGATCCCATTCTACCGGCATCTGATCCGAGATGAGTAGCCTTCCGCGGAGCACATCTTTTCACTCTCATCCGCGGATCTTCGTTGGCTCGTCCAATATTCCAAGCTTTCGAGTAGCCGGAAAAGTAGGGTGGAACGCAGCTACCCAACCTCACTCTTGAGGCAGTAAGGGCTCGTCCTCTTAGTGAAGTATTAGGCGCTGTATCCCCCCTAGAATAGGTTTTATAGTATTGCTTATATCTTGCTTTCTGCTAAGCGAGAGCCAAGGTCTTGTTGAACAGGCACAGCCGGCATGAAATACTCGTATCTTCATCTTAGCGGCTTCACTGGCCTTTTGATGTATAGCCAACGAACGGCACAAACTTTCTATGGCAGATGTGGGTAAAAGCTTGCACCGGCTCCCACAACATCGGGAAACCCTAAATTGTTTTGAATACTTGGCCTTGGCTTGGCATTGTAGTTCACAATTCGACATCTCCAAGTTTGACCTGCCAAGCGGGCACTCCCCACTATCCGACACGGCAGCTTCCTATTTTTGAATTTTTTCTTGACTGCATGAAGTGATGACAGCCGAAAGTAGATAGCCCTTATCGAGAGACTGGCAGGCCCGAGGAGGATGAAAAGAGTGCTTCAAAACGACTTCAGTCGCGAAAAGGTGCATTACAAGGTACTAGTTCGAACGTCCAATGTGAAGAATCCGTCAAACATGAACGGTACCATTACCGTGTACGATTCATATTCATTCCGTATTCGAGAACCATAAAATCCCACTGGAGGCCTAAATGCCCCGTGACATGCAATGCACAATGCGATGCTAACTCCTCCTAACTCCTCAAATCCCATGAAGAAAAACCCTCTTACCAACACAAATGCGAATCTAAATGCTAAATGCAGATCCAAAACCATGCGTAGCAACGTGATCAATCCATAACGCTCGACCTCCAGCGGTCAATTACAGCCCGCTGTTTCGGGTCCATGGGCGGCTCCATCAACATGCCCTGCTGTAGGCCCGCACCACCGAACTGCATGGGCGGCATTTGCCGCATAGTCGGCATGCCCATCATGGTGGACTGTGGCATACCAGGCATACCGCCCATTTGAGGATAGCCCATGCCTTGCACACCCATCATGCCCATGTTCATATTCATTCCGTTCATCTGTGGTGGCATAACGTTGTTCATGGCCATGCCATTCATGCCCATCATTCCCATATTAGGTTGTGGGAAGTAGCTGTCGCGCTGACCAGGCAGGTTCATAGTTGACATAGCTGGGGTGGCGCCAGGCATCATTTGACTATTGTGCATCATAGACGCGCGGCTGACGGGCGCAGTCATGGGCGTAGGTGCTCCAGACATCATGGTCTTATACGCTTGGATTTTCGCGCCCAGTGGTTGTTCTTCTGATGTTCTGCCAACACTATTGCCTAGAAGTGGCTGATTCAAATTGCCGTAACTTGACATGCGGTTCATATCGATCCTGCTAGCCCGAAGCTTCTCTTGTTTCTCTGCGCTTTTGCGTAGTAGACTGTCTTGTGGAAGTGCGGCCATAAGTGCTTCGTCGGATACCTTGCGAGCTTGGTTGTTTGGGTTCACGGGATGAGCACCGAGTATATCTGCCATGGACAGTGATGCTCGAAGAGGGGGTCGGTTGCCGTGTGGATTCGCATCGCCTCTTGCTAATGCTTCCGCCTGTAGGCGTGCCCGTCGTTGTCCTAGTGTCTCCTCTTCCTCACCGTTGGCAGGGGATGCTGAAGGCTTGGGCTTTTCCTCTTCGTTCACGCCGAATTGGCTCATCATTTCCGCAGCGAAGTCATCACTTACGGCACTCTTGCGTACATCGCCCAATGCATCGTCAAGTGCTTGTCGGTCTTTCATGCGGCGCATACGCTGAGCAAGTGTTTCGCCCTCATCCTCGTCGGATTCGGGCTGCGGTGTGCTTGTCGTTGGAACTGCTAGATTAGATTGGCTCTGCGAACCCATGAGCTGTGTTTGTCGTTTCGACGGGCTCGGATCTCTAGGCATCCTTTTGCCCACGAGGCGATTTCGCCGACTACTAAGGGGCTCATTGTCTTCTAGCTCACGCTGCGCAATCAAGCCCAATGGGCGATCCCAATCCGACTGCTGCTGGGCATTTGCTCCAGCTTTCTTGTTGACTAAACCGTCACGGCCGGGATAGAGGATACCTAGTGGGACGTCGTCTTCTGAATCATCATCTTCTGTGGCCAGGGGCTGGGCTTCCCAGGCAAGGTTGACTTTCTGGCCCCTTCGCTTCTTCTTCTCAATCTCTGCCACCGCGTCCAATTCTAACAAGGTCGAATGCATGCCGTTTGGAAATGCGGTGGCAGCGGTCAGATTCCGGCTCTTCTGCTGTTGTTTGCGCAACTGGAGTTCCGCAAGTAAGGTTGTAGGCGGGCCAAACGGCATCTCATCTTCAGGTTCCTGTTCTTCCTCTTCCTCCTCAATTTCTGCATTCTCATGATCTTCACCTTCGAATGAATTGGCCTTGGGCGAATCTTGATCAGCATCTTCAGGCCGATCACCATCGATATCAGGCTGTTCCAATTGGTCGCCCAAGCTCATCCGACTCTCCGCAGCACGGATAGTCAACATATTCAAGTCTGCCGAACTGTTACGCTTTTTCAACTTGTTCAGAGGTTGACCACTTGAATTGCGGCGAGTGTCAAGAAGATTGAGTGAGCTCCTGCTCTTGCGGTTGTCTTCTTCTTCGGTCTTTTCTAGCGCATTCGCCTTGGAGCCTTTCCGCTTGTGCTCTTTGCCATAGACCTCCTCACCTACATGGCCGGCAAATGGATGATCAGTAAAAGCAGATACAGGAGCATGAGCAGAAGCTTCTAGAATGTTGTTCAGAGTGTCCTCGGCAGATTCACCCTTGACTTCATATTCCTGGGGAGGAGCAGGTTGGTCAAAGAAAGCGCTCGCGCGTAGTTGTGGCGGGAGACCGGCGAGACCCTGTCTGCTCTTCCTGTTTGGCTTTGGTTGCTCCGCCCCAGCTTCAGTCGGCCAGGCACCAGACTTTCGATTGTCTGCCTGCATCGAATCAAGAAGCTGGGTGCGACGCTTTGCCTGGACGTTTGCAGCTGGAAGCTTGGATAAACGCTGAGGCAGATTGAGCATGCGCGGAACGGGGGCAGGGTAAAAGACCATGTCATCATCAGGAGGTGGTACGCCTTGCGGGCCAGGGTCAGGGGCCGCCTTCACGTGAGAAGAGTGACGACTGTCACTGCTCTGAGAAGGCTCGGGTTCTTCGGGCACTGTATCTGGGCAGTGGGTGCCGTCGAAGTCCTGCCATAGGGTCTTCAACTTGTGGGTGGTATCGGTCGATGCTACCGTCGCGGGCCGATGCAGCACTTCTGCGTAAGGGTCGTACTCGAAGGACATTTGCTCGACAGAGTGTGACTCTGGGTCGAAATCGCTCTCAAGTATAACGTTCTGGCGTAGCTCATGCTGTATCTCATCGGCGATATCATTGTATTGGCGCGTGAAGGAGGACACGGAGCGTTGGCTTGCTTGCGGTGAGGTGGGGCGTTGCGATTGGTGAGGGGAACGCCGTGAGTGCGGCGATGCAGGCTGTTCGGCTATGTTTTGCAGGCCGTCTTCCTCTTCCTCCGTCTGAACAATCTGACCTAGGCGCGATGCCTTCGAGCTGGACCGTTGGCGCTGTTGGTTCGGCGGGTGCTGTGAGAAGGAGGTGGACTTGAGCGAGCCAACAGGAGAAGTCACGTAGCCGGCGGGAGAATAGCCGCCCCATCTTGCGTTCCCCACAACGTCCACAATGGAATTGGTGTACGAGCTGGTCGAGGCATTCCGGCTCCGTGTGGTGAATTGGCGCAAGGGCTCTTCGGCGGGCGACGCGAAGACCATCGAGGAACGGCGACTGTCGGATAGCTTCTGTTCGAGTTGGAGTTTGCGTATTTCTTCCCCAAGGTCGGACCCGCTCTCGCTCATTCTCTCTGCGTGTTCTTCCAGACGCTCTATATTTCCGATATACGCCCCTTGCAACGACTGCAGATCGGGCGTCGGATGGCGGAGGTCGATGGCGGTGTTTTCGCTCGAATGCAGCGGCTTAGGTTGTGCCACGTCGGCTGGAGAGGAGGCCATGGTGGCGGATGCTAACGGAGGTCCGCCAATTCTGCGTCGTGTGCTATCTCTTCAATGGCGTGTGTGTCGAAAGGGGGACTCTGTTATTCTTGCACCTCAGATCATCAGATGGCACAAGGCCCAAGAATAGCATTCAATACTCGCTAAGTAGGATGCTTCCCTGGTCGCGCCTGCCACTAACGCATGCTAGCGCCTTGGCAACTGCCGCCTAACATCTTGGATGGCGGATGGCGGATGGCGGATGGCGGATGCGACTGTTTTCACAGACTCCACCGACGCGGCCCTCTCCTCTCCCCGCCTAGCACTGCAGCAACTACCTGGGCACACAACCTGACCGCATGCGACACTCTTCCCCACCATCTACCTCACCGACCGCACACCACCCGCGCGACCGACGCCATGGATGCGCCAGAGGAGCAGCCCAAGCGGAAGCGCAACTTTCGCCAGGAATCCCAAAAGAAGAAGCCAAAGCTTGACGATGGAACCTCCGGATCGTTCAGTGGCTTTGGCGCAAAGATGATGGCCAAGATGGGCTACACGGGCGGCGGTCTAGGAAGATCAGGCGAAGGGATCGAAGAAGCGATAGCCGTCAAAGTAAGGCCGACCAAGGTTGGAATCGGCGGTGTACGGGAGAAGACGGACCAGCAGAAGCGTGAAGAGCGGCGGAAGGCTGAGCAGAATGGCGAAAAGTACGACGAGGACTCGGAGGATGAACAGCGCGCCGCGCGACGCAGGAAGAAAGGCACCTCGACCGGCGCATCGACCCCCCGTTCAGCGCCATCGTCGCGACCGAAGAAGACAATCTTCCAGACAGAGGCGGCAATTGAGGCTGCTGGCATACACATCCCACAATCACTGCTCTTGGCATCTGGGGAGTCTGCGTCGACATCAACTCTCAGTCTTCGGGCAGACCATGTGCCCTTTCAGTCAGCTTTGGCGTCCCGAGTCCAGCGAGAACTCACCGCCTTTGAGGATTCTGTCACGGCAATGGCGAGCGAACGAGAGAGCATTGAGCACGAAATGGAAAATTTGAGCGCCGAAATCGAGCACTTGGAGATTCAGATGAAGCAAGCTCGCGACATCACTTCTCGACTGCAGAGCTTGCAGAAAGAGACGGAGTGGAGTGTACTTGTGCAGGGCCTTCAAGACTTGCAGAGCACGTATCCGTCAAAGAGATTTGAAAAGGAAGCCATCGCGCTCATGCACCCACTTTTTGCACAAACCTTGTCAAGTTGGGATCCGTCTTCCGGAAATACCCTCTCGAGTGTCGCGAAAGCCTTCCAGGAGTTACGCAACATTATTGATCCCTCTTCACGCCCTTCGGAGCAGCCTTCTATCGAGGTCGGACCAAGTACACACAAGCGATCCACACCCTACGAGTCCTTGATGCTATTGCTCTGGAATCAATTACACGCAGGCTTGTTGAAGCTTCAACCGGATGATGACACCGACACTTCGACTTTCCTTGCCCTATTCGATGTGTGGCAGCCTTCACTCCCACCCTTCCTCGTCAGACGTGCAACAAGAGCAATGGAACTCAAAGTTCTGACGGGCGTCGAGAAGTGGAATCCGCAATTGAGGAAGAAAACATCTTCCCCTCTTCCACAATGGATATTTCCCTGGTTGCGTTACTGTACTGTGTGGACTGGAACCCTCAAATCAAAGGTCAAAAGCATCCTCCAGAGATGGTCAATCGATAGAGGCGTCATTCCCGGAATTAATATCTGGAGAAAAGCATTCCCACGCGAGATGGATCAGCTGTTAGTCAATATCCTGCTCCCACGACTCGCCAAGCATTTATCAGAATTCGAGATAGACCCATCAGACCAAAAATTGGATCTTCTCAACGAAGTCCTAGCTTGGATAGACATCCTATCCTCGCGCATCATGGCCGAACTTATTCATGTCGAATTTTTCGAGAAGAAGTTTATGCCCGTATTGCATTCCTGGTTGACCTATGAAGGCCGCAATTTAGGAGAAATATCGGCTTGGCTTGCTTGGTGGCGCGATGAGGTCCTTCCAAAAACTCTTGTTGACATCCCTATCCATGAAAGCGATTGGGACGCCGCATATAATCTTGTCAATACTTCTTTGGATCTCGAAAGTCAAGGCCAAGGTCTGGAAAACCTCGAACTGCCCGCGGCGGAGCCTGTTCGCGCACCTTCACCAGGAACGCCAAACCTCTCGAAGTCTGTCAACACAGAGCCACCGCAATCGACACACAAGGATGCCACGGAACTCAGCTTCAAGGATATTGTGGAATCTTGGTGCGCTGAAGAAAACGTGTTGCTCATTCCACTGCGTAAAGCAGACGAAGCGACGGGCTTCCCCTTGTTCAGGATCACTGCGAGCGCCACTGGCAAAGGCGGCGTTGTCGTCTATTTCAAGGGTGATGTTATATTCACCCAGAACAAGAAGGACAAGAGTGTGTGGGAACCTGCTGGGTTCGACGAGAATCTCATCTCGAAAGCGGAAGGCAAATGAAAATGAGTCTTCCCAGCACCCCGTCCCGACCAGCGTCGCGAACCATTACATCGATTTCTGGCGAGCATCATCCCGTGACAAAAACCGGAAACGCGAGTGTCTAACACTCATTATTCATCATCCAATGGCAGATATGAAAGGGGTACGACCAGGGTAATTGGTTCGCTCACTGTAAGCTTCTATCGCCTTATCCTTGGGCAGATACGTCTTACTGGCTTTCGCTAACCTAGAATGACATGTCCAATTCTTGTCTAGATAGTCTACGTCTCCCGAATACTATTTGTAGATATCCTGCCGTTTATCGAAGCCTGTTCCATTTCCATCTTTATTGTTTCTCCAAAGCTATCTTCAACGTCTTCGTCCCTTCCCTAACCGTCTCTTCATTTCGATTAAACACAAAACAAAGCTACCGTAGATCTTCTGCATCCTATCTCTTCCCACCCATCAAATACCTTCTTGCTCATCAGCCTCCCTGTCAACATCTCTTCCCGTTCCCACCCATCCTTCCCATAATTTTTCATAATAACAAAGAGGTGCGTGTTTTTTGAACATTAAACTCAGTTTCCAGCTCTCATACAGCAGAAAAAGTAAGATATAAGGCCTTGCTATAGACAAATCTGTAGAGACATATATAAGAAGATTCTCTGGAAAACTTATCCTGGGGAGATACAGCGTCTAGCACTCTGCTTAAAGGGTTGGCCTTTTTACTATCTTACTCTCTCCTACAATTGTTAGACTATTACCTTCCCATAATCGAGAGTGAGAGCTGCGTGGTTGCGCTCAGCTATATCCCACTTTTACTACTACATGAGAGCCAAGGTTGTCCGGGTGGTGTGGTAGTGCAAACCGTGGACTTCTCGGCAATACGTGACCAACCATTGATCACAACGTCCGCTTTTGACTTCTGCTGCACTACACATTTTCATCAACAATATGATGAGACAATACACAGTGTCACTGTCTACGACCCATGTCGGGTCCTCGTTGGCGCGAGACAGGTATGATCCCATTGCGGTTCGCGTCGCCCCGAGTGGTGCATCTGTGTAGTGATGAAAGTAACGGGAGCTAGAAGAGCCATGTTAGGCATCCGACCTCTTTCAGCTTCTTGCCTGGTACTGCGATCTCGGGGTTGAGACTGGGGCTCGATGAGGTCGTGGGTGCTGTGCCGCACCTCAACCACATGTATAAAAGAGGCATCATGTCCTCCGCATCCAGTTTTACCGTCTACTCGTTTCAGCCGCGCATTTCAGTATGCGTATCCTCATTCTCGGTGCCTCAGGGCGCGTTGGGAAGTTGGTCGTCCAAGAGGCGCTCGCGCGAGGCCACAAGGTGACGACGCTGGTGCGAAACGAGGCCTCTCTCGCATCCATCACGGCCGCCGACGGCACCCTCACAATATGCGAGGGCCAGCCGCAAGACCAGGACGACGTCGAAAATGCTTTCTCTGCTGTGGCCGAGGACGCGCCCACCGCTGTTATCGTGACGCTGAACAGCGCGCGCACCAGCGACAATCCCTTCGCCAAGCCGACCTCACCACCGATGCTCATGCACGACGCCCACGTCAACGTCCTCGCCGCTATGGAACCCGCAAGATAGTCACCTTACAGGCGCATGGCGTGGGTGAGTCGTTCCTGACGCTATTCCTGCCCGTCAAATTGCTGGTCCGCTACTCCAACTTGGGCATCGGTTACGAAGACCATGAGCAGGCCGAGAACGTGGTGAAGCAGAGCGGCCTGAGCTATGTGCTTGCGCGTCCCGCCCGCTTCATCGAAGGACCATCTGCGCCCATTCACTTCTATGGCAACAAGGGCGAGGGTATTGGCGCCTTCAATACCACCACCAGGAGAGCGTGGCGACCTTCCTGTTAGACGCGGTGGAGAAGAATGAATTCGATGGCACGACACCTGTAATCTCCAACTAGTTTATTAGATGCTGATATGTAGGATTATCAAATAGCCTCTCCCAGTTAACTTATGTTCCTCGGAACACACAAGCTTCAATGCATTAGGAGCGACGGGTTTTGTATTTGAAGCAATCAGAAAGGGATTACGATGCGCTTTACCGTGGAGTTGTGACACCTTGGGCCTCAAACACACCAAGTGAGAAACGTACATGCGGTTGAATGTAGTTCATGCAGAGATCTCGCATATAGCCCCAGCCTCAACCGGGTGAACAAGCACTGCGATTCATGCACACCATCTCACATATGCTCACAACTGTGACTCTTCCAGCTACCTCGCGGCTGGTCTTTTTGAGCCTCTTCGGTTTCCCTCGTTTTTTTCGTTGTTCACCCTCGAGTCTTTTCTCCGTCACTGCTCGCCGTTGACGGCGGACAGTCGTCTTTTTAATATTAATGGTTCGACACACGACGTTTTCGAGATCTCGCTATGGAAAGGTTGCAAGATACAGTCATTGGAGCCGCTATAATACTTTCTACGGACTCCTAATCACGTCGGCTTTAGCTACAATTTTGTTAGCGGCGGACCAGTTCGAATGGCGGGCGACTGGTGTCTTATTTCAAGTTGCGAACAGATTTCCAGCTTCCGTCGCATTCACGGTACAACTGCTTGCAGCTCTGTTCGGGGTCATTCATGTGGCTGTTGTTTGCAAGTTGCTCAACTATGCGCTTAGACTACGCCTTACTAAAGCGAGTGTCTCGCTGGACGTTCTGCGTACGTGGGTGGACTTGAGCATTCCACGTGTGGACTGTAAGTCTGGGGTCATGCTGTGGAAAGGGCTTTTCCTAACGATTGTGTCTAGGGGATCTGCCATTACGATTCTTTTTCCCCGTGCTGTTCATGGTCGTTCTGAGTCTAGTTCCGGCAGCGCTGTGGGCCGGTAGTATTACTCCCCTCATTGATCAGACGACCGGCCCTGGCATGCTTCTAATTCCCAGCTATGAAGACGTTTCTATGATTAAAGAATATCCAATGGTTATCGGGAAAGCTGGACCCTCATTCCGTAACCAGAAAGGCTTCTTCACGTACTCGTAAGTAATCCCTAAATATCCCACTGCAAGTGTTGCTAACAATTCGAACCCGATGCTAGACCAGGTCAGCATCTTATCGGTCCTCTGCTTTCATCCGCTGCCGCCGCCTCTTCCGTTGGCATAAAAAAGCAGGTTCATCCCAAGATCGACAACACGCAGTTCAGCTACCGAGGACGATCCTATGGCGTTGGCGCTCCGGTTGGTCTCATGGACCAAATGATCTCATCAAACTTCCAAGCTGCAGGATATGTCTATCAAGAAGCAGGCTATCTCATCAATGTCTCATGCGTCTATAACCTGACATCTAATTTCGTCCTCTCTGGCCCAGTAAACGAGTGGATATATGCTGCATCTGGCGATCTCCCGGACAGTGACGGTGGGCCTGAGTATTCGAACTATATCGGTCACGATGGGAAAGCGTACGTGTAACTTCAACATGTTGTCACTTCTACATCCACGATCCTACACGCTTAAGCGGTGCACTCTGGCTCTCCTTTGGGCAAGCTTTGCTGACACCCTCAATCAGTATCGTGGCCATGGGCGTCGCCTGGAGTGACCGTTCTCCAAGACGCTACCTCGCCATCGCCGCTGGAGAAGCCTATGCGTTCCTCAACAGCACACAATGCGAACTCGACTTCACCCCCACGCTCTTCAACGTCACAGTCGATCTCTCCAACCTCAACATAACCGTCTTCCCCGCCCAAACAATCACAGACTTCAACCCCGAACGCAACCTAACCCGCACCGTGGTCCGACAATTTGAGCTCCTTTCAAACGACATGACAAACCTCTACGTCTCGCTCCTCGGCGAAGCCCTGAATTCAAGCATCGCAGCTTTCAACATGTCCCGCTCCTCGGCATCTCGCGACCCGTTTTCCGAGCAGGAAGCCACACTCGCCGGACTCACAAACTCAATCACCGCAATGGCAGATGATATGCTCGTCGCTTATGCCTCGGCCCAGCTAATGGTCGGTCGAATGTTCACTCCGGAAACGGCGCGTGTGTACCTCTATGGCCTCCAGTTCGGACAGCCCGCCTACATATACTCCATATTCACCCTCAACCTCCTCATCATCCTCGCCGTCCTCCTCGAAGCAGTCCGCACACACGGTTGGCGCAAACTCTCCCGCTTCAACTACCTTGATCCCCGCGACCTGATCGTCGCAGCTTCACGAGGCGGAACCTCGCTCGCTGAAGCAGCTGATGAAATGGCCGTCGATGGAGGTAAGAAGGCGCAGAAACATGTTTGGCTGTTGAGCGATCCGGATGAAGGGAATGGCAGATTGGTCGTGAGAATGGGGGCGGATGAACAGGGCCATGCGTCGATTAAGGTGGATATGGGTGAGGGATTGGATGGGCTTAGAATGCCGGTCACGCCAAGGTTTGGGGAGATGCCGAAGAGTCCGCTGGGGCCGGGGTTTGTGGGCGGAGAAACGGTGGACTTCGAGAAGGAGAGGGCGAAGAAGGAGTGGGATTTAAGGAGGAAGAAAGGACGGATGTGGATTTTGGGGTCGGCTAAGTGATGAGGGAAAGGTGTGGATTGGTGAAATGGAATACTGAGTGTGGCATTTGCTTGAAGGGCTGCTAGAGCGAAGCTTTATGTATGATGAGAAGCCCTACAGGAAGATAAAGTTTATGCACAAAACGAACCTGTACTCGAGGACTTTCCTCTGACCTGCCGTATCGATTCTTTCTCTCTTCGCACCTTCTCTTTTTGTTCAATCGTCTTTATTCTTTTGAAAAGCAAGCAAGTATTGTTTCTTGGTTTTTGGAACGAACAAAGCCCTATCTGTTGCTAATTTGAAGAAGCGAAAAGCTAACCAATGCAGAAGTTATCGAAAACATTCAAAACAACGTCACTCCGAGAGCCCCGTTCCACACACCCATCATCTTCAACCTGTACTTCACCTCTAGTAATTATCTCCCGCTCCCCCAATAGTTAGGAACTCAACTCCAACCCTCACAAATGCAGTCTAATACTCCTCTTCCCCATTTTCCCAAACCTCACCCTCTCACCCAACTCCATGTGTTCTCCCTGAACCCCACATCCCTCGGTGCTAACACAGCGTCCACCCCTAGACCCACAGCAAGCATCCGGTACGCAAATAGTACCCACATCACACTCAGCCGTACTATCGCACTGACCCGGACTCGCAGCATTACAATCAAAGCTCCTGTTATAGCAGACCTGTGCATTTGAGGAATCAAGACCACAGGCGCAAGTCACGTTGGCGTTAGAGAGACCGCAAAGACGAGCGAACTCGCAGTCTGAGTCGCAAGCTGGACGCGTGCAAACGCCGTTGGTGCAGTAGTGGCCAGGTTTGCAAACGTTGTCACAGGAACCGCAGTGTTCCACGTCGGTCTTCGTGTCGGTACAGATGCCTGAGCAGAGTTTGACGCCCCGACCACCACAGGGGTTGGTTGGGGTGCTGGTTGGTGGGGATGTTGTGTTCGTAGGTGGGAGTGTTGTTGGGGGTAGAGTTGTATTTGAAGGAGGTATAGGCATTGGCGGGAAGGTGGTATTCGACGGTGGGGGGATGATTGGTGGTAAGGTTGTGTTTGAAGGAGGGATGGAAGTTGGCGGCAAGGTCGTGTTTGAAGGAGGAGTGGGAACTGGAGGTAAGGTAGTGTTTGAAGGTGGAAGAGTTGTAGGTGGCAAGGTCGTGTTTGAAGGAGGGGTGGGAGTTGGAGGTAAGGTGGTGTTTGAAGGTGGAAGCGTTGTCGGTGGTAAAGTGGTGTTCGAAGGAGGGATGGGAATTGGAGGTAAGGTGGTGTTTGAAGGGGGGAGAGTTGTAGGTGGCAAGGTGGTGTTTGTTGGATGGTCAGAAGGACATGTGGGTTTGATGCTTGTTATGTAGGATGTTGTGTCGTTACCATAAGGTGGCGTGGAAGTGGGCTGCGGTCTTGAGGGGGTGCCGGGGATGGATGTTCCTTTAGAAGAAGAGCTGGTGCCGGTCCCAGTCCCAGTTGCGGTCCCTCTTCTTGTGGGATCCGGGATCACGACTGTTGTTGTCGATGTAGTTGAGCTGTGTGACATGGTGATTGTATATGTAGTCGATGTGCCTGGGTCGCTCGTAGTGCCGATCGTAGGAGCTGGGATAGGGCAAGACCCGATTGACGTGGTGATGACCATGGTTGTCAAAGTCTGAGTAACGGTCTGAAGAATGTTAGCATTATCTTGGAGCGTCAACTATTAGCGACTTACGATGCCTGATGAAGTGACTAGACCGGCAGTGATTCCTATACAACTACAGGCGCTGGAGAAGTGACTGAGGGTGCAGGCACTCGTAGCGTATGATGGAATGGGTCCGGCCGTGGATGAAACAGAGTGTGCGAACTCTTGATGACCTTCGAGGACGCTGTTTTTGTGAAGTTTGGCAGCTGGTGTTTCTCTCGCGGTAAGGTACCCCGTGCTAGTTGAGATAGTACCGCATGATGGAAGGATTGTTAGTCCAGAGGACGTTGTCAAAGTCGTTGTGGTATAGCTATCGACTTATATCAGTGAAAGATCCACCACCAGAGAAGAGATGAGGTCTTACATGGGATCGACGATAAGCGTTGTTGTCATGTAGTCCCGGCAGTCATTCAGAGCCATGACAGGTTGATCAGGGCCGCGCGTGGTGCCATTGACAGCTCGGAGGCAATCATCTTCAGTGCAGCCATAATACTGTCTCCCATCTAGGATAGCCGCAATGGGGAGAGGGGCGAAGAAAACGAGAAAGGGATACATGCTGAATGAGTGGGTTTGGCGTGCCTCTAATCAACCGCTGATGACAAGTTTAAGTGGGAGAAAGCCTGGCTTTATGCATTCTGATAGAAGATAGGGGCGGGAGTTTCGCCACTCGCATTCTCTGAAACTGCGAGGCCATGAACGTGAGGGGTCACTCCCAAGCCATGCACGCACACTGTACTGATTTCGCATCAATGAAACAACTCTCGGCTCCATGCTGTGTTCTCTCCGTGGTCGCGAAATTAATGGCTGATGTTTGTGGAATGGTAGCTTCCTCGCGATACAGTTGTGATTGCAGGAAGTGGCGCTGAGAATCCAAGAAGGATATAGTGATGGAGAGATTCGTCCGGCATTGGTATAGTGATATGCAGCTTTGAGGGCAGATGTTGTGTCCCCAACGCCGCCTAGGTACGATGCATCACGGTCTAGCTACAGTCGACTCTTGTAAGATGGTACAAAGTACACACGTCAGCTGAGTATGCGCTATGCCTTTGTCGTACAATCGAGCATGGGACGAGCTCAACAGCAGCGATTGTACCTCGAACCATGGGCCGCATGCAAGTCTAATGCAGGTACGTTGAGAATCTTCATGAACGAACTCCAAGGCTGAGACAATACCGAGAGCTGATTGGAATAGGTCGCTGACCCGATATTGGTGGCTGTTTGCTTTTGCACCGCCTTTTTCAACGATTTTTTCAACGTCGGCCGCGGCAGGATGTGTTTCGAGGGGCTTAAGACAACAGACATGGTCCCGGACCTGCAGTTGTAGACCAACCCCAAAGTCGTGCACTTTTAAGTCCTGAAGCATGCTGGCTAGTAACACGAGCTTGAGACACTCTCTCATGATTTGAGCCGCCACCTTGTGCAATGAGAGGTGCCTTGGAAGGTATTCAAATGCCTTCGTATAGAAAGCGTTCGTGCTAGTGTCTGCGATACGGACACGCACACGTTGATCCTAAGGCGGACCATCTTGCGCTTGACAGACGTCAATTTTCGATTGAACGGGAGCACGTTTCGTGAATACGTTGGGGACGGCTTCTGGAAATTGGTGGTGGGAAAGAAGTCGCTACAACCGCTAGCAAGTAACACTACAGGCGCCATAGTGGCACGATAGAAGATCTGAGCGGACGAACCGACATGCGGCTTCTGTGTAATATCAGGGAACACCGCAGATTAAATTCGGGTGGTGGAGTTGATCTGTCCAAGTATCACCGGAAGAATTCATGTGAATATTAATGTTCGCTTCGCTACCGATATGCGGCCAACCGTAGCGTCAACCGTGGGATATACTTCATACATTTGATGTCAAAGGTGGAGTGGGCGCCTCTGTTGGTTCAGCATGCAAGACCAGTGTAATCATGGCTAGGCTCACAAGAAGCATCGATCAGGCATAATGACCCAAGTATGGGTAGCTAGAGAGCTCCACCGAATGCTGAGATGCCAGAGGGGTGCAGGTGTGGGGCTGAGTAACGGCCTGCAGTAGGTTTCGAGTTGAGCGATGAGCTATTGACAGCTATAGACTGCAGGTGTCGGCAAGGTATGATTCGTACCCTCGAATCTCGGATCAAGCCGGAGGAAGGAAGTTCGCAAAAAGAGCGCCCTGGATTATAGCGTACATGATCATTCCGCGAACGATGATCACAACTTTTTTGCTCGATGTTCCATTCTCTGAAGTGACCTTTCGTGACGGAATCCATCTTGCAATTGACAGATACCACATGGGGTAGCCAGATGAAATGCGGTTGATGATCTGCACGTGAAAACTGGTGGCCGCAGTGATGGCGAGTACAAGCTGAGGAAACACCAACTGGGGGAAATGATCAGGTAGAGCACGGTCTTGGGAAGCGTCCCGATCCTTGACATCCGCGTCATGATCATCAGCTCCCGAGGATCTAGGTCTTGAGTAACGCAAGTGTACTATGCTAGACTGAAGGAGTAAGCACAGCATCGGGGCAGCGAGCAGAAACAAAGGCAAATTAGGCAAGGTCCAATATCGAAAGAGTCCGACGTTCCTACGAATATATAATTAGAGACTACTGCAGATCGAGCGGAGCAAACCCACCAGTATGTGCTTTGGACCCAAGCATAGATGCTTGGGATCCTTCTTTGACACCAGGGCGTAGTGATTTGACGACCAAGGGTACAATACTCCCGATAAGCCACATATTGTGGAGCAACAAACCCGACCGCCACCAGCACGCCAGCAGCGCAGATGACAGTAATCCGTCTAAGCCCATTCCCGCTCAACGGACTCCTAAGTACGCTCGGTACACAGGCGGCAAAATCGAACAGGTAGATCAGCCCACTTAGCAAACCGTTGCTTCGAGCTACAGTAGCCAGCGCGAAGCACATTCCGGAGCAGAGGATGAGTGCGTCTTGGCGAAAGGTCTGTTTCCGGTTCGAAGATTGCTCAAGTCCGGCTTGAGCATAGCAGAGCATGCCAAGGAAGTTCAGACTGGCGAAAGCAGATTCGGCGTAGGGCGATACGAGAAAGAGACCAGCAGGAGACATGATGTGAAGTATGCAAGCAAGGAAGGAAATGCGACCGCCGTTGCGTCGTGCTGTCAGGACATTCAGCAACCTGAACAATATCATCACTGCGGATAGATGCATTAAAGTGGAAATTGCAACTGCTGTCCAGACAAATGCACTGAGGGGTGGTGTTTCAGTGCAAAAGAAGACTATCAATCATGAGCACACAGTTTTGACTGCAAGTAGGATAGTCTTACACCGAGTTATCATGCGCAGCGCTCCCGAATAGGCCCAGCTGAAGGCCCACTCTTGCTCATATACCTGACCCCGCTGTGCCGCCGTCACGAAGTAGAGAGCATCCCATCTGAAAAGTTTCAGAGCAATGCGACCAAGGAAATCTTGATTCTTAAATTCGGCATGTCGACGAAGGCTTGGATTGGAGAGAATGAGCGCCGACGTGTCGTATCCAGGACCAGGCGCTAGAGCAGCAATCGCAAAGAGGATGCATTTCCAGGCAAAGAAGACAGCGGTCAGCACCCTATATTTCTTGACCAGTATCATTGCACCTCCGTCCCGCCTGTTTCCGCTCTAGTGGCAGGTGAGGTTGGCGATGTGTGACGCCTGGGGATGAATCATGATGTATGATTTGTGTTGGCGGTCCCGGACTTTGGTTTTGCCGACCCGGCTTGCTAAGCGAGGCCGCACTGCAACTTTTGCCCACGCAGCCGATCTTCAACTTCGAACTCTCTCGACAATCCCACCTCGTCGTCCACCAATTTCTAACCACAGGTAAATCGGTAAGCGCCATCCCTAATCTCCTCGTGACGACTGCGGCACATTCGTCGCACGTTCCAGCAATGGTTCGCGACTGTCTTGAACATGGCTAGAGCGCAGGGTGGCAGCAATGCCCCCTCGCTCTTAGAGACGCAGTACTTTAGTGGATGAAGATTCGCTAATGTTTCTGTGCTCAATGACAGCCTCAACGACAAGATGCCTCCAAAGGGTAAGAAGGCGGCGCCCGCGCCATTCCCGCAGGGCAAGGCCACCGGCTCCAAGAAGCCCGCCAAGGTTCGTGACGCACCCACCCCCATTGCGCTTTGCCAGAGGCTCTAACACTCGTAGAACCCGCTCCTCGAGAAGCGCCCCAAGAACTTTGGCATCGGCCAGGACATCCAGCCCCAGCGCAACCTCTCGCGTATGGTGCGATGGCCCGCCTACGTCCGTCTCCAGCGCCAGAAGAAGATCCTCAACATGCGGTTGAAGGTTCCCCCGTCCATCGCTCAGTTCCAGCACGTCCTCGACCGAAACAGTGAGTGGCATACACGGGGTTAGGAAGCACATTGGCTGACGATATGTAGCGGCTACTTCTGCGTTCAAGCTCCTCAACAAGTACCGACCGGAGACCAAGGCTGAGAAGAAGGAGCGTCTGACCAAAGAGGCCACCGCCATCTCCGAGGGAAAGAAGAAGGAGGACGTTTCTAAGAAGCCCTACACCGCCAAGTTCGGTCTGAACCACGTTGTCGGCCTCATCGAGAACAAGAAGGCTTCGCTCGTCCTCATCGCCAATGACGTTGACCCCATTGAGTTGGTCGTCTTCCTTCCCGCTCTATGCCGCAAGATGGGTGTTCCGTATGCCGTTGTGAAGGGCAAGGCCAGGCTCGGGACCGTCGTCCACCAGAAGGTACATACCACTTCCAACTCGCTCAATATTAAGCTAATTAATCTAGACCGCTGCCGTTCTCGCCCTGACCGAGGTCCGCTCCGAGGACAAGAGCGAGCTTTCCAAGCTTAACTCCGCCATCAACGACGGTTACCTCGAGAAGCACAAGGAAGCTAGCCGTCACTGGGGCGGTGGTATTATGGGTGCCAAGGCCAACGCTCGTATGGAGAAGCGGAGGAAGGCTCTCGAGAGCGCCATCAAGATCTAAACGACTTGATGACTAGGAGAGGCCAAGGAAAATGGCGTGTGTCTTATCTCTGCATGTAGCGGCCTTGGAGCAATACCACGGAGTTTAGGACGGACAAAATCAGCCTTCACTGGCTGGAGTAAATCATGAACCCTGATAATGATCACCGTCGTATAGCTAAATGCTTGAAATGCTTGGAGGAGGAAAGCGTGGGTGATGAGTAAGCTTGAGGCGGGGCGGAGCAAGCTCTACACCCCACTATGATGATGCTAAAGTGCTGGGGACAGCAACATTTCAATACAAGCAGTCATGCAAGCTTCCAATACGAAAGCTTTAACAAGAATCCTTCACCACACATTACCGTGCTCCGTCTCGACTCACAAATACAGACTGCAGGCGGATCTAATCCGTTCGCTCGGAAAGCAATGCCACTAACAATTCTCACCGATTCGGACGTGAGTGATTTGCTACACAGTCTCACTAGGCAGAACATTCTCGACCTCCAACAGAGTCTTGCCGATGCACTTCACTACTACTCGACCGCTACCGAAGAAGACACCAATGGCTGCTGTTCCACGTACCAACCTCTCCGCACGTCTCTCAAGCGCAGCGATGGGCAGACAACACTGCTCATGCCTGCCTCCAGCAACGATGGGTTCGGAGTCAAAATTGTAACTCTTGCAGCACCCGACTCTGACAAGAAGAGTACGTCGGACACCGGTAGTGTCGGTTCTGGCGCCGCATCTCTCTCTTCGTTCGATTCGCTCTCAATATCTCAACCTTCGACAACATCCTCAACGACGGCGTTCGACGGCCCGCCGGCTTCTCTGGCTAGTTCACAGAGCACAACACCAAAGGGTAGCTTGACGCTTTTGGATCGCGATGGCAGGCCAAGGGCACTGGTGAATGCGGAAGAAATCACGGCGTTTAGGACAGCACTGGCCAGCACTATGATGTTTAAGAAACGGCATAATGTACATGATCTGCTAGTCTTCGGGGCAGGAAAGCAGGCTTACTGGTACTTATAACAGTCTACGTCAAGATAAAATCTCTTGCTAACGGTGGTCGTTTCCCAGGCACATACGACTCGCCCTCCTCCTCCGCGGACCCGAGATCCACCACCTCAACATAATAAACCGAAGCTTCGAACGCGCCCACCAGCTCATCCACAGACTCTACAACTCGCCCACCGGCGACGGCATCGAACTCGCCCGACCAAAGACGCAAATCATAACAAACAGCCACCACGAATACGAGCGGCTCCTGAAAGCCACAGTCCGCGAATCCAGCGTCATTTTCTGCACGACACCCTCGCTCACACCCCTCTTCCCCGCGTCTCACCTGACAAACACTGAAGGCAGGAAAAAAGGAAGATACGTGTCGCTGGTCGGCAGCTACAAACCGCACATGCTGGAAATCCACCCCGATATCCTAAAACAAAACGTCGCGCCCGACCATGGACGCCATCACCATAAACACGCCATCCAAGGCGGCGCCGTCATCGTCGACAGCGTCGACGCCTGTCTGAAAGAAGCGGGAGAAATCATTCAGGCAGGTCTTTCCGGTAACGAGCTCGTCGAAATCGGCGAGCTGATCATGTTGAGGAGGGAAGCGGAGCGGAAGCGCTTAGAGTGCCAGGCGCGAAAGAGTATGGATGGTTTGGACGACCAGGGTGTGGAGCTTGGTGAGTGCGAGCAGCGGAAAAGAAAGAGGGGGGATAAGGGGCCTGATGATGGGGGGTTGATGGCGTGGTTGCAGAAGGGGAATGTTATTTATAAGAGTGTGGGGTTGGGGCTTATGGATGTTGTTGTGGGCTCGGATCTAGTGCGGTTGGCGGATGAGAGGGGGGTTGGGGTGAGGGTTGAGAATTTTTGAGCAGGGAGGATGGGGGAATAGTGTCTAGATGGTTTTTTAGATGTGAGATGTGGTATGTTAGGGTATTATCCATGGGCTTTGCAACGATAGTATACTTTACACTATACTATGAGCACTCCACAATGATATTATATGTGCGAGCGTGAAAATCCAGTCCAGGGGTCTCTATTATCTTTAAGATTAGACATCACTATATCATTACTACTCACGTGAAAATGGTAGTGAAGGGCTGCGACCGCGATCAATAGTTTCCATGCATCTACTCCCTCCCTCTTGCATAGCAGGAAAAGGTGGGATATAATATACACAGCTACCCAACGGCACTCTCAAGGCGGTAGGGGCTCATTGTCCAAGTAAAGCCCTAGGCGCCGTGTCCCCCTTGGATAGATTTTGTAGTGTCTACAGCGAGAGCGTCTTTACTTCCATCCTACCTTTTCTGCTCCAGTTACATGAGAGGACTCCTTTCTCAACCCATGTCGAAACAGAGCCTCAACTTGAGGGCCAGTTATTCCAAAAACCAATGCATGTTGAACATACTTCACCCTCATCACTTCACAGCCAGACCCAACTTTCATGCTATGCTATGCCATGTTCATGTCATTCTCATTCTTTGCATTTCTATCAAATCGCCACCTTGACCAATACACACAGTTCTTAGTCTTCCCATACCGTCCGATTCCGTCTTGGACGAGCGCCACCCATACATGCAAATTAATGACTTTGATGTGTGATCATGGAATGAACACACCATGCGTGAGACTATAATACATCGTCACAGTCCTTTTCCTTCCCTTCCTGCACTCCCTTTTGTTCGTGTCGGTCATTGCTGTGCTATTCCGTAGGCGTAGGTCGTGGGTTCCATCCTTCCCTCTATGCGAAGTAGCTCTTCCACAGCACACCCTCGAGATCCTCTAATTGGTCCTGTTCAAATGCCTGTAGCACGTTAGTTCCCCATTAAAAAGCAATGGTGAATTCGATGACTTACCTTGACATCAACATGCCAGGTATCCTGCCTTGTCTTCTTGAAGTCCGCCAAGATGCTCTTCACACTTTTGCCCACCATGCCTGGATCAGAGGCTGCCTTCCTCGCCAGTGCGGCCAACAAATCAGTATACCAAGCAGGTGGCGGGCTAGTGTAAGGGAAAGCCTGGATCAGCGCACCCAGACCTAACACGGCGGCATGCCGTACCAAGACCAGCTTGTGTTGTTCAGGTGTCGGCGTTCCCGGAATCCGACGTTTGGGGAGAGGATTCTTGTCGAGGACATCGGTGAACTGCTTCTTAAGCTGGGTTACCTTACGATCACGCAGGTCAACAGAAGAGCAGCGAAGCATGCCGGAGAGGGTAGTCGCGGCTCCCATGCGGACTTCGAGTTGGGTATCTTGAAGCATGCCGGAGACGCAGTCATAGATGGCGAGTTGTTGTTTCTCGCTCATCAAGAATAGGCGACGGAAGTAGATGACCTGGATATTGATGAGAATGCGCAGACGTTGGTGCCAGCTAGATGCTGTTCGGCCGATTCGGATAAGTGCAGCGATAAACTCAGCATCTTCGCCTTGCCGATGCGGGATATTAGGCAGGTGCCGGAAGACGTGGTAGGCGAGAGATTGTAGCTCGGGGTCTTCCTTGATGTCCATCATGTGAAGCAGTTGTTCTGTGAACACATCAGGGAAGAACTTCACGAGCTGTGTGCACTCGTAGGAGCAAAGCGTAGAGTCTAGCCAGAGGAGTACCGTCTTGCCGCCCGATGTGTAGGATGAAGGCGTCTGTTGCCCTGCCGGACGCTCGCCCCGCCAGACCTCTAGCCGGTCGAAGACATCTGTAATCATCTTCGCGAAAGCTTCCGATGGCTCATATGGGCGAAGACCGATCGACGATGCTTCTTTCTGCGCTTTAATCAGGGACGGGACGTCCTTGTAAGACTCATGGTGGCGCGTGCGGTGGATGCAAGCGATTGTTTGGCCCATGGCTTCACGCACGCCTTTGTACGGATGATCAAGATGACCCAAGAAGTCTTCAAGAATAGGCTTTTCTAAGCGGAAATGCCAGCCAGCGTCGGCTATACACTGCTGGAGCAAGTAGATCTTGGAGCTCTCCTTGAAGGCTGCATTGGAGTCCATATCGAGACGGAAGCTGGAAAGCCAGTCGACCAGTGGCCAGCTTCGCCTGGGGTCTCGAGTCTGAAGTACAACGTGCAGGAATGTGGTCCAGTAGCCTGAGTTGTCGGGGTTCAGGCCATCTTGGAAAATGCCACGAATGATCGGGAATACATACTCCCAGACTTCCTGACGCTGATCAGCATTCAGATCGGGAGCACAAGAAAGCAGAGCACCCATGATTTCAGCTGTCGCGCGGTGCTGATGTTTGTCACTTCCGTCACCATAGACTGCTTGGGTGAGATCTTTGATGTCCTCGAAAGTAGCTTTTGCCAAACCGCTGAATACAAGCTCGAAGCCATGCGTCAATAGCATGGCACTAGACATACGGAAACGGTCCGAGCCCGCGTCACGTGGTTCCTGCTTCATGAAGGCAAAATAATTCGAAAACCACGACCGGTCTAGGAATGAGCCAATCTTCTTGCGTACGTCGCTCTCCACCTTGTCGTGTGACATGGGAGGTGGATTCGGTAGGTATGCTGTGAATTGCTTAGGCCAAACCAGCCAGCCTGGGTAGTCATGGTCGACATAGTACTTCGCCTCCGGTTTTGCGTACATTGCAAGATGCTCTTCGGTGTAGTTCGGGTTGTCAGCTTTCGTAGGAACAGATATCTTATCTGGTAGCTCCTCTTCGCCGAGAAGGTACTTCTCATAGCTATGGCCGGTAATGGCACGAGTCTGAACCACGGAAAAGAGTCCGACAAGCGCTCCGGCATAGAGCCCACGCAGGCTGGGATGTTGGTCGATGGAGCCTTTGGTGACAAGCTCGATCATCTCATCAGATGCGATAGTATCGTAACGCATGCCGAGGTTGACAATGATGGCAGCTGTGCGGCTGACCTTTTTCCAGTGGGCTGTTCTGCTGAAATCGATCAATTCCTTGGCTAAATCCGCCTTTTTGCCTTCAATGCGAGCACGCTTTTTCTGGATGAAGTCGCGGCGCTTCGTAACCTTGCTTTGTACAGTGTCTGCACAAGGACACACAGTCAGTACATTCCATACAAAAAGACGTAGGAGCACGCTACGTACCTTGCTCGTCGGCTGAGATCGCAAATGACAGGGCTTCTACCACGCCCTTGTCGAGAATGACCATGCGTTCCATGGCCTTACCCATGTCCATTATTTGAAAGGTAGCATTTGTCGCGAGCTTCTGGACAGATGGCTTGTCGGCGCCCGTCACTTCAATAAAGGCTTTGATTAATGTGGGCGTGAATCGCCAGTCGCGACTGATTGTTTTGGCTAGACTGCCGAACAGGAGCGCGAACATGGCGCCCTTGATGCGTGGATAGTCGCTCTGAGCGACTGCCTTGACAAGCGCGTCCAATAGGGGCGGGATGACAAGAGGTCGTGCGCCTAGCACACACTTGATAGCAGACTCGTTCGCAGTCTGAGATGTCCGTCGGATCTCGGTGTACAAGGAGATGCTTGATTCAGCCAGGTCGAGAAGGAGCCGTTTGTCAAGCTCTGTCTTTGGTCGCGGTGCAGCATTGTGCCGTAATCGCTGGAGATGGTAGACATATGCGCGTCTCACGAGCAGAGGCCGTGGGTACTCTTTCCTCAACCCACTGAACTTGAATGGCCCTTCGTCGGACGCGAGCAGTCGGGTAATCCGCTCGAGAACATGGGCAGAGCGCTCAATACCGACATCGATGAACCACGATCGGTAGGCATTGTACAATGAGTTGAAGCAGGGAACATCATCTTCCTGCTTCTGTATCAAGAAGCAATGGACCTGATGTAGTGTCTCGCCAACCTTTTGTCGTAGGTCATGTACAAGCTTGTAGTTCTGGTCGTCTTTCTTGAGAGGGTATCCGGTCTCGTAAAGAAAAGTGGGCTTCACTTCCTCGTCTTCGGCCTCTCCAAGACCGGCATCGTCTTCAATGCCTTCCGTGTCCATAGCATCCGGATCTGAGCCGTCATCCGACCCCGCAGAGCTCGAATCCGTACTCTGACCATAGCGTACATCGAATAGTACTGATATACCTGATACTATCAGCCTGATGAGTACGAGGTTCCTCGATACTTCGTCTGACCAATCTTTTCCAGTGCCTTCACGCTTGATCGGCGGATTGGATGACGTGAGAGCGATAAGCGAGTTGATGGAGTTGTTTGCATGGGATTGAAAGAGCTTGACGGCAAAATTGATCTCCTCTTGACTGGGCATATGCCACTTGACGCTTAGATTGTTGACGTCTATTTGCCTGCCCCATGAATTTGTTGTGAGCCCCTTCTCAAGCTCATCATCCTCGTAAATGGAGTAGTCGTAGGTATATGTGCAAGTGAGGTTCAGAAGGAGATGATGAATGAAGTTGGAGACATGAACGGTAGGTGTACCTCTACACTTCCGCTGCATGTACTCAGCAATGTCGAAGAGCTCATCCTTCCACTCCATGACAGCATCGCCAACATGTACGACACACATACTAAGGATGCATAGATACCATACAAGACCTCTATCTCTCGGCAAGACATCGGCGCCCGTTGTTCGGCTAGAACCAGCCCCAACATCTTCGATCTCGGTCCGGATCCCTGCAAAGAGATGAGGCAACAGACGCTTCAGCGACTTTTCGGGATTGACTTTGACCAGACTGTTGCAAATGAAGGATATTGCATCTCGTGCCTGATGAATGACGTGATTCGAGATGAAGTGTGCAACCTTGTCGAGCGCGATGTCAAAAAGCTCAGGCGAAAGCGCAGAGAGTAGTGGTGTGAATGCGGCCGGTAGATGGTTAGCCACGAACTCTTCCGGCGTTCCACTTCGCACTCGCGAGGCGTCTGGCAAGTTTTCCAAAAGCGTGAAGACGCGGCCGAGGAAGGAGTGCAGGAACTCGGCAAGACCCGTCGTCGATGATCGCAGAATCATTTCTTCCTCGTGGTCGCTCAGCTCCTGGTCGTAGTTGATCTCGACCAAGCCTTTGGCGTTCTCTAAACGTTCCACCTGCTCTGTGATCCATCGCACAGCAAGCCCCGTGTCGGTGTCCACATTCTCCATTGGTGTTGCCGTTCCGGATTGAGACGAAGCCCCGTTAGAGTCCTTTTTCTCCTGGGTAAGATCGTGAAAGGGAACAGTGTAACTCACACCTTGAATGTAACTCAAGGTTTGCACAGTCTTGTCCAAATCGTTGGGATCAATACCGGGTAGTGCAAGCCCCAGTAGCGTTGTAACGTGGCACCTGTAACCTTTTGTCCTTGCCATGATCTTGGACAGCACTTGCAACGCCTTGATTGAGGAGATGGTCCGGTGAACCTCAACCAGCCCCTGCATCGCGGGGTAGACCCTCTGGAGAGCCCCGGGTAGGATCAGGGTTGGTTCTAGGTAGGCCAGACTCTGAAGCGTGCTGAGCGAATAAGCTACAGCCTTGTCGCTCTTGGAGAAAATGCCCATAAAAGTCACCTCGCGGAGACATAAGACGAAGCGCCGCTTGATCGCGTCGTTGAGCTTACGATCTTCTGGCACATCCATTTCGCCGCTATGTTCTCGGTTCCATCGCAGAACGAAAAAGTCGGCGAGGTAGTAGACCAACTGCGCTAGTGTCCTGGTCCAACTTCCGGAGTTGGAAGGATGGAAGAAAGTTTCAATCGCCTGAATGAGAGCTTCTAGCTTGCTTAGAACCGAGTCTGACTTCTCCATGCATGCTGGAGAAAATGACATGATGATGGTGCGTGAGATGTGATGCACTGAGGGGTGCTTCCGCTGATCTCGATCGAGCATAATAGCCAGACCCGCACCTAGGTCGACTGTAGTGCTGTACGGCGAAGTCGCTTGGCCGACGGGTATCTCAAGCAACCGAAGAATGGACGTAAAGATAAGGGAACACTGTTCGCCGGTGAACATGCCGTATTCAGAAAACGGAATGTGCGGCGCAGTCAACGAGTCCCTCGCTAATCTCGACAGCATGTCAACGAAGTGTGCATCCACAAGCTTGGAGCGATTGACCAGAGCCCAAAGATGGAAGAGTAAAGGAAGATACTCCTGTGGCTGTAGATCCGGCCTGTCTTCTGGCGCTGGGCTCGTGGGTAGCAGCAGGTTCAGCAGGCCAATGACGACGAAGGCGCCCTCTGTGTATGATGTGCTGAAGAAGGGCAGAATCTCCTCTAGCAGCGCAGGTATCTCTTGTGGGTCGAAGTATAACTGTGCGAAGGTACAGAGCTTGGTCAGGGTGCGGATGTTACGCTTGATATTAGGCGGCGAAGACCCTCCCGACTCGGATGGGAGTACGAAGAGCTTCAGTTCCCGGAAGAGAGGCCGCCAGTCCAGCGTCAAGTCTTTACCCGGACGGAGGTAGTGTTTTCGCCTGTCGCGCTGTTAGCTGGGCGGCGCAGGCTTCGAGCACATCAAAAGCACTCACTTGGTCAGGACCATGAACATGCTCGCGAAGCGCTCCGCCACGAGATAGTCCAGGCCTGGAGCCAGGGCAAGCTCATAGTAGAGGTTCACCAGCTTGACCCGCGTGGCGCGAGGCAGGTCGAACTTGAGCGTCAGCCATCCCCGGATCTCGCGCGTCCAATGTACCGCTCCCGGTGCAAAGTCGCCCGCTGAGACGGCAATGTACAGGTGCTTCAAACATGTGTTCAGGTTGTCCTCGCACTCTGCGTGGCCCTCCGTCTCATAAGGCAGGTACTTGAAGTAGGGAAATGTGCGAGGCCGGCTGCGGTTCTGGTCGTCTGCGCCGTTGGCACTGCCATTTGTCTGGCGCCAGTCGCCGCCTGGTGAAGTCGCACGCGATGAGTCGAGGCCGGATGCAGAGTCGAGAGCACCCATGAGCTGTGATATCCGTTCGCTGACAGCCATGGTGCCGGTGGCAAATGATGGGATCTAAGGTAGCTACAGGCTACTGCTACCAAGCCTACGTTGCGGAGAGGAGGAAATGATGGTCGGGCGGGACGGTCATCAACGTGCGCGTGTCAATGGGCGGTCGTGCGTGGCAGCAGAGAGTGCTTCTGCAGGCGGAATAGGTAGGTTAGCAGCAGTACAGCATAGGTAGCATGGCCCGTGTATAGCTGCAAAGCTGAGGCGCGAGGGTGCAGGTGGGATGCAGTGCGCAGTGTGCAGTGTGCAGTGTGCAGGTCCGCACGAGGAACGGAGGTATCCCGGCCGTCTTTGAACGTACTGGGCTGTACTGTGCCGTGCTGTGCTGCAGGGCGATCGCCGGCCTTCTTTGCTCAGGGCGGTTGTTGGAGGGCGGAGGTTAGCCTTGCGGCGCGCTGGAACACTTGACGGCGCTGGGAGCATGGGCCACTGCCAGGGCTGCAGTTTTGGTGACGAGGGACGATGAGGCTGTCGAGACTTCACCCGGAACCTAGCCACTTCAAAGACGCAGTGTAGTATAGTATACGGAGCCAGCTGATAAGATCGAACTTCCGTTATTATATACCATACTCGCATCAGGCAATCGTAGACGCGCAACCCCGTCGAGGCACCAGCACCACGTCCTCGACACATCAACGCGTCTCACTATTGTTGGCCGGCAGCCCCGTTGATACGCTTTTTCTTTCACAATTCGAGCACGCTGCATGCGCGCTTCCGGTGGTAGCACAGCACGCGGCACGCTCATTGCTTCTTCTCTGTAGCTGCTCTTCCGAACATCGCACCACAACACCAGGATACGCGATATTCGCCCAGTCATGGCTTCCTCATACTACGACGTGGACGCTATCCTCACCGATGCACAGGTGACTGCTCGAAATTGTCTGTTCGCTGGCGGCATGCTTACAAAACTTGTAGAAAGTTCCATGCACCTTTGAGCTTACTGTACCCGGTTTGGGCTTCTTGGAAGGCAATATGAGTGGTGATGTAAGCCGTCCAATCCAGCACGGAATAGATTGAATCGATAATGACCGCTTGTGCAGATGAAGCAGGGTTCAAAGGTAGAGCTGCCGTTGTGGCTTGGCGAGATGCTTGCACTAAGTCTAAATACCTCCTCCTTGGTCACCCTTGACCACCCTTCAGCCTTAGCACCACGCGTCCTCAATGCCCTGAAAGCAGATCCCAAGACTGTTGACCTGCGAGCCCAGGCGCAGCACTTCTACAACCTGGGCGCCCGAATCCTGGAGCTTTTCGAAGAAGAAGAGCTGATCGACGTCTTGAGCGATGTGCGTACCAGCGTCGGACTCGCGTAAATCGATAGCTGACCGTGCCTAGACTTTCAAGGCTCGCGCGGCTGTGATAGCCGACCAGGCACACAATCCTCGAGGTGCGCTTGGAGAAGGAGCCGACTTCATGAAGGGGCTAGACGAGAACGAGAGGCAGTGTACGTGCCTAGCCAACTACTGCAAACGTTCAACTGCTAAGAATTAACAGTGTTCCGAGCCGCCTTTGACAGTGCAAAGAGTGTACGGACGTGGATGGCAGACATCAAGAAGAAATGAGGAATTGTATGTAGTGAAGCAAGCAAAGAAAAGTATCCACCCACTCATCTTGGTGCATCCTCGACTGTTGGCACAAAGCGGAGAGGTCAAAACGAGAGCAAGCGTGGCGTAACAAGCGCAAAACAAATGCGGAACGCCAATATCAGGGCTAGATGAGTGAATTGGCACAAAGAAGCAGGGAAAGAAGACGACACGCATAAGATGGTTTCTCCCTACCTTGAATTACAATACAATTACCTGGTATCAAATCCACCCTCACTCAATGCTGTCGGATAATGCGAAGACCAGAATCAGCAAACTACGAATTGCAGACCGTACTTCAGCGCCCCATTCCGCCGATATTACTGTTCTGTAGTAGAATTGCCAGTTGGTCCGGCGGGTAGCCGAGGAACACTGGGCCGTTGAAGATCATTTGCGGGACGATTCTAGGGGCCTCAGGCTCCCAAGATTTTTGCTCGTGCTTCTGCGCTGCCGGCTCTGTTGCCTGTCGTTCCGTCTCTGGCCCTGGCTGTACTGGCTGCTCAAGTGTCGATACTGCCGGTTCTGTGTTAGCCTCCGCCCCAACTCCTACAGCGGCATCTTGCTCTTTCACTTTCGAACCACCGTTCTTCACGAGGTCGCCAAACGGACATTTCCCGCTCTTTTGTGTCTCGCCAATGGGGCGGCTCATATCGAGTGGGAGGGGAGGAGAAGCTGTAGGCGCGGAACCGACCGAAGAGGAACTATCCGCATTGGTATATTTGGCTGGGATTTGGATACCCCACGGTCGGCTCGGTGACTCGCCCACTCTTATTTCTTTCAAGGGCCTGTCAAAATGAGTGGTTCTCGCTTCATCGGCAGCCGTCTTGGGCGTTTCCTGTTCAGGCGGGGTACTGTCATGGAGACTTGATGTCACAGCTGTCGCCCATTTTTCCACCTTAACGTCGGTCTTGGATGCATCTTCGGGAACATCATCCACCTCCTCTGGCTCTTCCGGAAGCCACGCTTGGTGCTTCTCACCTAATCCTTGTATCATGCTGACTAGATTGCCATACTTTCGATCCAGCTGTTGAATGCTCTCGGTATTGCTCTGAAATCTGCCAATACAGACCTCGTGGCTCCGAGGCAACTCATGCTTGTGCTTCTCAAAGTATTTCGCAACGTCTTCTGGCGCGTGCTGATCGAGGAACCTGATCGGACAGACCGCGCCAGACCCTTCGATGGAGGCAGATGCTGAGGCGGAGGTGGCATCGATACCACATATCTCAGCCCTAATCGGATCGTTGAACGAGGGGCGCTTCGATCGTCGACCTTTGAAACTCATGCGCGATGAAGAGCTTCGCGGGGTAGCGAGCGGACTCGGCCTAGCACTACTGGCTGCGAACGGACATCCCAGCCTGCTCGGTGTCCCAGGAGTTGTGAAATCCTTCTCGAAATGCGATGCATCGGAGCTGGGCTGTAGTCGGGGTGCTGTCTTTTCCTTGTCCGCTGACGGCCCGCTCCATATCTTGACGCCGGTATCGGCAGATGGAGAGCTGAGGTTCGCTGAAGCCGATTCAGCTTGCTTGATGAGCTCGGCTCGACGTTGCTGCTCGACGTTGTCGTTCTGTGCGAGACGCTCGAACCAGTGCGTTGAAGAACGGGCCGGTTCCGCCACCCGTTCGAGATCTTGGAGGAAGACGAGGTGGTCTTGAGAGAGCGTGTCTGGTGTGAAGCGTTTGAGTAGATCGAGGTACTATTGCCAGTCAGATTTGGAGGTAGATGATGTGCGTAATAGTGAAGAGCATGCGAGGTTTGTTCAGTAAAGTGGTATGGTGTCTGTCACGGCCGGAAGACGGCTGCAGGTCTAGAGCTAAAGTGTTTCATCATGAAAGGGGGTTGGTACTAAAGGAAACAGAACATGCGCTCACCTTGCACTCTAGCTGTCGTTGCTGCTCGAACAGCGTCTGATACTCCCTGCTCAGGGCGGCAAAGCCTGCTGAAAGCCGCTCCGCTAGCTGCAGGGCCGACGGCTGCGGGGTGTCTGCCATGCTGAGAGACCTGGGATGAAAGGAAAAGTGTACAAAGACAAATACAAGTGTATCAGCAGGATAGATGCCGGGGATAGTGGAGACTGCAAGGTGGTGAAAGTTAGAGCTATTCGGCAATGCTCCGACGTTTCGCCGACAAGGGGACCACCTTGTTGCGGTCGCGTCCTGCATCACTTCGCCTCACATGTTACGTTGAGTTTGCCATTGAGCAGTATTCTTAACCAGTACAGCATGCCGCCCACTTCCGTGATTGTTCATTTCGTCCCTGCGTTTTGAGCGCTCCGCTTTTCCGAACAGTTCTCAACAATCGCCTCCCCCACCATGCCCGCCCTCTACAAACACGGCATATCCAAGTGGATAGCTGTCTCTCCACCCGTCGCATGGACAGTCCGTCAGCTGCGAGAACTGCTCATTGGCGCCCTCAGACAAGGCCCAATACCACAGCATGTCGCCTTCGTGATGGATGGAAACAGACGCTTTGCGCGCGAACAGCACATTGAGACCGTGGAAGGGCATAATATGGGTTTTGAAGCCCTGGCGCGGGTAATGCCAGCCCAGCTGCCCTAACTGCACCTTGTACTAAATCTTGATTCCAGATTCTTGAAGTCTGTTACAAGGCGGGCGTCAAGGTCGTCACCATCTACGCATTCAGCATCGAGAACTTCAAGCGCTCAAAGCACGAGGTGGACGCCTTGATGGAGATGGCAAAGGTCAAGCTGGTACAACTGTCGGAGCACGGGGCCCTGCTGGACCGCTACGGCGCCTCAATCCGGATCCTGGGCCAGCGCGGCCTCGTGAAGCCTGATGTGAGAGAGGCCATCGACAAGGCTGTAGCCATGACAGCACATAATAAGAAGTATACCTTCCAGGTACTTTCAAGGTGGCAAATCGTGCTGACTAGGGACCAGGGCGGTTCTCAACGTATGCTTTCCGTACACCTCGCGTGACGAGATCACCACGGCTGTCAAGTCCACGATACGGCAATTCAGCACTCCCATTGATGCCCCACCGACACCCTCGAAACGCGCTTTCTCCGAGTCACATATTACCCAGCACATCCGCAAGCAGATGCTAGGAGAGAACAGTGACGGACCGCCTGAGACACATGAATCGCAATCGAGGTCGCCAGAGCCACCTGTTGAGGATACGGTGTCCAAGGAGGATGCAGCGCACACGGAGGATAGCGACTCGTCCAGGACTTCTACGGCCATCAATTCCTCGGAGAAAGCTGAAGCCTTCCAAACCGGCCCATCCTATCTTGATCCGGAGTCTATCTCGGTGGAGACGCTAAATGACCACATGTTGACAGCAGGCACCCCGCCCTTGGACTTGCTCATCCGGACGTCTGGTGTTGAAAGATTGAGCGATTTTATGCTGTGGCAATGTCACCAGAACACGTCCATCGTCTTCCTCAAGTGTTTATGGCCCGAGTTTGACTTGTGGCATTTTCTTCCGGTTCTGGTCGAGTGGCAGTGGCAGAGAAAGAAGCTCCAAGAGCAGCAACGTGGACGTGGGTCTAAGAGTGAATGAGCGGTCTGGGGATTGAATGTTGGTAGCCTTGCGACGCCGCGCAGAATAGATTGAGAAAGACTTATGAGAAGAGCGTATCGATACCCGAATTGAGACCGATAGAAAGATTCATAGAGCAAGACGGCTCATTGCCTTTGCGGAATATACCCTCCTTTTGCACAATGCTCATTTTCGGAAGTGGCCATGGCATCCAAGTGGCTTGCAGATGAGATGGCGGGCTGAGCGCACTTCCAGGCCTTTGTTTTCGCTCGCGTCTAGAGGTCTACTCGCGGAGCGTAGTGGATACGGCTGATAAAAGAATCACGTGGAAATTGCATCCCTAGCAAACCAATAAGGCTCCACGCAACAATTTAATTAGTGGTATGCAACGAATTAGAGCGCGGGTGGCAAAAGCACGTGATTCTTTAACCACCCGTGCGTGTGAGTACCGAGCGACGTGCACATGACCTGCACTCGCCACTGGTGCAGCTGCATGGCGTTCCCGTGCATCACCGCGGCAGGGAACTTGCTTCCGTGCTCACCCGTGTTTCCACGCCAATTGTAACTCCGCGCACGTATTTCTCTTGGTCTGTCGCCTCATCTTCTACTTGGGTAGTATTTCATGTTTTGAGATTCTCTTATCACCCGTTAAGCCCTTTGTCATACATGTTGCTTACACACCTTGGTGGGGTAGACAACATCAGTTTGCATTCTTTCTCCTCCAATCTCCTCAGCGTCAACAATGTCACTTCTGTTCTCGTTACCACTTGAACTGAGGGAGTTAATTTACGGCCACGTATTCTCTTCCCTCACTGTCAAACATGGTTTCAAACCAACACGCACCTCCTCCAACCGCACAGCGTTGCTCCAGACCTGCAAGCAAATTCACCACGAAGCATGGCGCCATCTTCCTCTCAACGTCCGGTTTGAATTCCGCGGCACAGAATGGATGTTGGATACTCTTCTAAACGTCGGACAGTCCGTGATTACTCGAGTACGGTTCATCCGTGTGAGGGCGTTCCCGTTCCCGCTATACCAAAACCATCGTTCGGAGTTCTATACGACATACTTCTTCAACAATGCCCTGTCCTTACTCCCTGGGCTGCATCTGGACCAGCTTATTGTGGAGGACAGTTTCCATGGATTTGGGCTCGTTGATGGGTGGAGAGATGTTGTCACGTACTTCGACATCGAGAGCCTTCTGATGAGCGATGCATGGAAGGAACTCATCTACATAACGCCAAATACTGACTTCATCGCATCTGGTTACGACCATCGGCGCAAGAGGCTCGCACAACCGGAAACATGGGATACTCTGCTTAAGAAACGGGACGGCGATGAATCTGGAGCTCAAGTCGAGATGTGGATCACACCTTTTCCTAGGAACAACGAGACTACTTCGTTTCCTCGGCCCTGGTCCGCCCGCCCCGGGCACGAAGTCATCGAAAATTGGCGGCTATCAACTCCAGAACAGGAGCTCAGGGGAGAAGTGAAGATCACAGCCCGCAGAGGCAACCGAGCAACGTATATCCAGACTGGCATATCTCAGTCCAAGACGTGGAAAGAGCTCAAAAACATGGAAGGAGGCTTCCGACCGGAAAGTCAGTCATGCGCCTTCACTTCATTAAAACTTGGCTACAAGTAGAGCACTTTGCTGACGACTATCGCAGATTGGACGCCCTATTACAACGACATGGCCGACGCCGTTGGCTGGATATATGGCGCACACGGTCGACGTATGCAATTAGCGAACATGGCCCTCGCTTTTTAGATCGTGCTTACTGTGTGCCATGCCCTGGCAATGTGGTAGAGTCGAAACATTTATTAGGGACAGGCTTGTGCGGCTCCAGGATCGATCCCAGGACTCGGTTTGTGGCCCAGATTTGTTGTGTCTGTGATGTGTTATATTGTCCGTTTCAGGTACATATGATGGGGTAAATGCAATCTTACGGTTTTCTTCGTTTATCCGTAGAGTGGAAAGCTGGGGCGCAATTTGGACTGATCGACATGTATTGCTTGGAGATTTTGAGATTGTTTTGGAAAGTCAAGTGTGGGTACCATTGCGCTCTTTAAATGTCTTGCTCCCCATCCTTTTGTTTAAGCTCCCATGGACTTCTCTGCAACATTATGCTTCTACGAAGTCACGGTCGCTTCTACTTGGCCGTAACTTTGTGTTTGTTGGTCGCTCTCCTCATCCTCAGTCAGTACGTGGATCGATTTGAGAGCCCCTTCCGCTTCATTGCATCGTCGAATCCGAGGCTGGTAACTTTGGATGGCATAGCGAATCAGACATTGGGTGTGAGTTGCCATTACTTCGGAGCTAAATGTCCCTGGTATGTCGACTAATCTTTTTCCTCGCAGTTTGAAAAGGTGTTCGTCATCAACGCTCCATGGCGGACAGATCGAAGGGACGCCATGACTTTGGCAGCCTCTTTCCATGACATTTCATTCGACTGGATAGAGGGTGTGAATCCCCAGGAGATCAGAGACACTGCATACCCGCCTGGCAATCATCGGGAGGTCACTCAAGGTGCTCGAGGGTGCTGGAGAGCGCATTTAAATGCGCTACGGGAGTATGCGCCACTGGAGCCGGTGTCTCGTAGCATGCTAATTATGACTAGGGTAGTAGCTCAAAACTTGTCAACAGCACTGATCTTAGAGGATGATGTTGACTGGGATTTCCGAATTCGCTCTCAACTCTCCTACTTCGCTCGAGCAGCACGCAAATTACCAGCACTAATATCCCAAGCAAATTTGCATTCACAGGAACGCCCACCAGCATCAGAAGAAAAGACACTGGGCCCCGTCGAACTCGCAAAACGGTCTTCGGTGTCACTATCTTCCACGCCTTTCCGTAATGCCCTGGATGGATATCCCTACGGCTGTGAATGGGATGTGCTGTATATAGGTCATTGTGGGGCTGACTTTCCTCCTTCGTCCATCGCTCATCCCACCCGCATCTTCCAACTCAACGATGCCACCGTTCCCGTTCCTGGGCACCTCAGATTCCGGTCCTCTGCCCCGCAAGATGCCTTCGCATCATTGTATCCACCTCACACACGCCTGTACCACCGCACGTCGAATAGTACACTATGCCTGCACGCCTACGCCGTGACGCAACGCGGTGCCCGTAAGATCCTTTACCAATTCGGTATTCGCGACTTCAGTCAAGGCTTCGACTTCGCGTTGAGTGACTACTGTGGCGGGAATCTGCAGGGTAGCCAGAGACTAATGTGTCTAACTGTTCAGCCGCCACTCCTAAGTCAGTATTGGAGTACCAGCAGCGGTGGTAGTGACATCACAGGGACCGGAAGTAGCGGCAGGATGGTAGGAAGTCGTTATGTGCGATGGAGCGTGAGGGCAAGTTTGGAAGGTCCTGGTCTATCCGCAGCCAGGGAAATGGGTAGCATGGCGGACCAATGGCCTGATGAGTAGCCCGCTGCTTCTGTCTTGTCTTTCCCATACTACACGCTGCGACTCCTCCACTTGCCCTGGATTGGAAACTTCCTCTCGCAGCTGCTAAACAGCAACCACGCTAGTGAAAAAGATAAAACCGGCGCCTCCGCCCAGTATATTTTTTTCCTCCACCACTCTCTGCTAGTCCGTGCAACTACTACTCAGCATCAGTTTTCATCCCAACCAATACTCATCATCCACGAGCAGACGACATGCTTTCCTCAATCGCTACCATAATCTTCCTACTAGTCGTCGCCACTGCCCTTGACATCCCCCTACCGCAGCCTTCTCCTTATACACTTACCACCGAGGACCGTGTAGCCCGACTGGAGTCAGGGAGAAAGCGACTCATTGGCGGGTTGGCTGGTGTCGCCGCACTATCTGTTCTGTGAGTGATACCCCTCTGGTAGAGTTTCTCACAGCCTGTACTGACTCCATTCGTCGCAGTGCTCCCCTGTTGCTTCTCGGCTGCCTCGCCTTCAGGTCCAAGAGGGGAAACAAGAGACTCGTCAACCCTGAAGACCCGCGTGGCCTCAACCCTCCAGCCGCCAATCCGGCAACCGCCCCTCTCCAACCTGTCGCACCCATGACACCTGTACCAGAGGGCCAGACTCCTCACCCAGCTACTGGCAACTATCCTCCAAACCAACCAGGTACGACCGCGCCTCTCGGAAACCCCACGGCTCCTGTCACCACACCCGCCCAACCAGCAGTTCAAGCAGCGGGCGTCCCATGAATTAGCGATGGAATACGACGCGCTGTCAGTAAATACAGATTGTGCAATTGAAGCGGCCTGTTTCCAGATGCCGAGCTGTGGGCGTTATGGGCGTTGCTTCTTTTGGTAGGGTCGATTGGTTTGCGGGAGGAGGAAGTAATGCTGCGGTGCTCTATTCTTTGTTCTTTCCTGTAATACATTTGTTTCTCCGTCAATGTTTTGATCTCATCCTGCTCGTGATGTATCCTTCTGATGTAGGTTCCGGCATGATATTCTCGAATTTCTTCTTGAACTGTTACTTGTTACAATGGAGCGACAAGAGTTGGTGTGCATATGCTTTCCAGAGTCCCGACTGGTATACACGTAAGCATGTCTCAAACTAGGCCTCCTTCGCACTCTTCTCTTCCCCTGTAGACCAAGTTTTCTCTCACTTAAGTAGGTGTACAAAGTCAACAAAGCTCATCTAAAGTAGTGTCAGGGTTCTCAACGCACTTTGTACCTGGGAGTTTACTCATGTCCACGGGTATTGCATCTCGCGCGACGTGTCATTGATGTATCCTAAAATAATAATATCTATTCCTACTTATGATTGTCTGCCGCAAACGCCTTCCTGGCGGCGGCCTCCTCCTCCCTATCGTTCCCCATGGGGACGTCCCCGATGGTCTGCTGCTGGAGCAGCTCGAGGGTGGAGAGGGTGAGAGGAGGGGGAGGGTCGTTGCCGGGATGGGGAATCTTTGCTCGCAGCCCGGTCCAGACGGAAGCGGCGTCCTGGTGGAAGCGGTCTGATCAAAACCGCAATACTGAAACCTCCCGAGCACAACATGGACGGCCACCTCTCAAGAAAAGTCATTTTAAGCTGGAATTGGTTCTTCCTTTCACGATACAACGCATATATGGTGCGCAATGTACCAGCAACTCATAGGTGGTCCGAAGGCCTATCACATAGTTGAGATAGAATTGCGGCAGTTTAAGTTAATAACTAATACTTAAAGTAAAGCACTATCAAGTGCACCACCCTATTAGGCGCGCTAGTTTTCTTTAGTAGTGCCAACTTACTTAACTTTATCACTATTAACGTAAAGCACCACCGAAGCGACCACTTTTGCTTAGCATCGAAACTGTCAGGATACGGTTACAGAGATAGTGTAAGCCTAGAGAAAGAATAACAGTATACTATTTAGTGTAAGATAAGACAAATTACTACTTACTAAGGCCAGCCTTACAAATAATATATATACTAGGGATCACATTACCTAACTTAGCCCCTTATAGGTAAGTAGCATTAAAGCCCTAATATTATCCCCCTTTAGGGACGTCTTAACTTAAAAGGTCTATTACGTTTCTATTACAGTCACAGTCCCTTCCGTGCTCGCAAAAGGTTGACAGCAGCAGCAACAACGCCAGAGAGGCCAAGGGAAGCACTAGTCAACGATGCTAATCCTCCGAGGTAGTCAATGGGGAGATGGGACAGTAGAAGGGACGTAGGGGTCCTGCGGTGGGATAGATTTCGGAGTAGGACGGCACGGGGACGGGTTCCCCATGTTGGGTGGTGGATGCTTTGTATCTGCTACATCTTTAACCTTTGCGACGACGGGTTACAGGTATTGAACGGGTTGGTCGACTCTTGTGTGGGCGAGCTTTAGCAGATAATTCGGAAGGAGGATGCAGCATTATTCATAAAGGCACTACGGAGCCGAAACCATGGTTCAAGGACATTATTGAGAAGAGCGTCAGATATTATTTCGTGTACCACGGTACCAGTACAAACGCAGGCTATGCTATCAAGAGTTGGGGTATATATCAATATCAACAAGAAAGGTAGAGGTAGGAGACCAGTGAGCTGGGAGACCGTTTAATGGAAAAAAATAAAGGGAAAAGCGCGTTGAGCGAAAATTCATGCCACCCAAACACCCGGACTGCGATGCTATAATAATCGAAAAGTAAACAAATTCTAGTGCGTAAGTACAGTCAAGAAAGCGGGGAGAATCAGTCAAGCTGTCTTCTTCCCTTTGCGGAATATGCCCGTGAAGAGCTGGCGGATGCCGTCGCTTTTTCGACGTTCGTCTTTCTCCTTGGGTTTCTTCTCTTTAACTTTGTCTTTGCTCTTTGAGCGCTGCTCCTTCTTTTTCGCCTTCATTTTCTTCTCATTCAGGACGAACGTGCTTGTGGGACGCGACTTGAGAAGCCCTGGGCCTTCAACGACCCCCGAGTCCCATAGTCCAGCTGTCGGAACAGGATCGTAAGCTGACCTTGCTTTTCGGCCTCGCAGGCCGGGCAGTGCGGGAGACTCGGTACGGTCCAGCGTTGGGTCTGCGGAAGGAATGGGCGTTAGAATATGTTTTGGGAGAGCGATTCCCGGCGTACGCGGTAGAGAGAGCTCTTTGATACGGTTGATTTCACTGCTACGCTTGGCCTGGCGCTCTTCTTCTGTTTCCACCAATGTCTGACCTTCTAAACTAAACCGCTTCTTAGTACTGCCTGACTGCACAAGATCCGCGGTCCCCGTCGAATTGGATCGGCGAGGGCGTGCCTTCGTTGGTGACGAGGCAGGTGATTGCTGTTCGGAGGCTTCCTCTGTAAAGCTGGCGTTGCGGTGCAAGAACTGGGTACTCGTCCATATTATCCTTGGTATTGTCCGTCTATTCTCGTCAATGGTAGAGGCTGGAGAGGAGGAGCGGGGAGATTCAATAAAAGGCATAGAGACAGCGCGATTGCCATGCACACAACGGAAGGTAGCTGACGTGGTCAAGGGTGGAGGACAGGCGGTTCTCGAGTAGGAATAGCTAGGAGACCAGTTTTCGCAGAAGGCAACCCAGACACCTGAGATGACAATGAAGCGGCGCAAAGCATCGTCGGTCGTGACGGTCAATTGGTCAATCGCTTTGTCCATGAAAGACTCTGCGTCAATACTCGAAGGCGTAGCAATAGGTGTAGGTAGAACAGAACCGGTTTGGCTAGGTGTTGGCGGAGATGTTGCGCTGGGCACAACGTACGAATCATGTATTTCGATACGACTGCGGGTCAAAGTCGCAATTACAGGGTGTCGTCTGGAGTTGGCATTGATGGTACTGAATTTGAATGTACGATCGTCGGCTAGAAAAGTCGATGATGTTTGGGACCCGGTGGACATGTTTGATTGACGGCGGTTGTGTAGTGACGGTTTAGGCACCCACCGCGACTTCAATGATAGACCATGATCATCCGTAAAGCTCAACTCGTATCCGCCATTGTTTGTAGTCGTGACGTCCCATGTCTGCCCATTTTCTAGAAGCACCCCAGCCTTCGCGTTGTTCCCTTTTTCTTCCTTTCCAGGACATATTACAGCTATAACGTCGTCCGGCTTCGTGTCGACGCTCTTTTCGTATCCTTCCGTTTTGACAATCAGGATATCCGTCGGACACAGTTTTCTCGTATGGAAGGTGCGAGCGAGGCGGCGGTTCGAAGCAAGGATCGAGTAGGGAATGACTTCGTAGACGGGCTTGGGGCGGCGCGAGGCGACAACTTGGTGAAGCTGCAGCAGGACCTTGGGGCGGATGGAGAGTTTCTTGGAATTGGAGCTCGGCGGTGGCTGGGCGAGGTTGTAGATTGTCTTTGGCCGTGGTGCTCGTTTCTTGGGCTTCTCTTCTGCCGATGCAGCTGTACCTGACGTACTGGGTCGGGAGGGGGCAGGCGACAACATGTTAACGGTGACTTGCTTGACACGCTAGATTGGGAGGATTGGGAGTCAGTAAGCAAGCAGAACATTGTCTGCCGAAGACAAAAGGCCAGCCGCCCGCACTGGTTGGTGCGGCACGGCTTTTGAGGGACAGCCCTCGCGGCTGCGGGTTGAGATTGAGGAGTGTCGCGAGGATGCCAAATATACACACAGGGCTGAATCCACTTACGAGCCACTAAGGTTGCTTCCTAGTTCCTACATGCAATAATGCAGGGCTCCAAATCGATGAAGTTTGGTTCAGTGCAGCGGAACAAGAAAAGGATACGGAGAAGATATGAGGACTTTGTGAAATGAACCACGGGGTCTTACATGTGTCCACATGGTGATCAAAGGACATCGCTCAGTCCGCTCACTGTCACTGCTATAGGCACCCCGGCTGCGTGGATCCTTCCGGGGGCCGTGTAAAGCGAATCACGATCTCCGGACACTTCGCATCGCCCCGACATCGCCTTGATTGGCCAATCTTGTTTGTTTAAGCTGCCCTGTGGCTCATTTCGCAAGTGTTCCCTCTTATGCAGGTATAAATATCGCACTAAGCACCGTACCCATGCCGGAGTGCAGTAGATACGTCTGGACTCTGATGCGAGGCCAGTTAGCGTACCACGACATTTTGAACGCCGCCATGGCCGTCTACAGTCACCTGCTTCCGGCTGATGCCGAAGGAGTCAGGACATCCGTATCACTGTCTGTTAGAGGCTGGTCTCGCAAGTGCTTCGTAACTCACTCCCAGACTGGAATGTTTTGGATTAACATCGCGTGAGCAGCCAACCTGCCATCTGGTCTTGAACACCTGCTTTCACATTAGTAGACAGATAACGGTCGCGTGGAGTCGGCGGTTATTGCCTTGGAATGGTGGTGCGAATGCGGATACGACGGCCCCACGCGATTGAAGCAATTTGCCGCACCCCGAAAAAACCTCAGCTCATATTTGCCCACACCCAACAAAGCCCTTTTAACCTCTTCCTACTGCTACGCAAAAGAGCAGGCCTAGCTTTACAATTTTATGTCTTGTGCAAATTCTTACTTTTCACTGCTTTGAAAATCCCCCCCAACCCACAACCACCACGACTAAACTTGCGGCCTGAGCTACCCTTCCCGCCGCCTTCCATCGATCTTGCCTCCGACTGTCTGCCCGATTTCCTTTATCTGGGCAATATTCAGCTGGACAATTGCCCTGGACCTACCGGAACCCGCTAGGAACGAGTACGGGCGCTAGAGAAGATATTCGTCCGTAGCCATCCAGCATATGTCCGACAGTGATTATGTCGAATGAGTGTCAGACCCTCCCCGAGGATACCGCTCCGAAACCTACGTGCAATTATGGAGACAAGGCACCATCAATCCGGCGCCTTCTTGCATGGTTCACCAAAAACGAAGGCTATTTGAGCCCTGACGTAGGAATAGTGCACGACGAGCGGAGTGGTTTCCACGTTCGTGCCACTGGCCAGCTCGGATCGCCAATCATTGTGAGATGCCCTCTCAAGCTCACCATCTCGCATCTCAATTTAGACCACTCGCAATCTGTCATTCCTCACATTGATAGTCCGCTACAGCGGTGCTTAGGCGAGATACCTGACAAGACATTGACTTATCTTCTCTTGATCGAGCAGAAATGCCTTGCTGAAGAAGGGAAGTCGGCCTGGCAGCCTTACTTTGAGTGCCTTCCTACAAAAGATGAGATGACAACCACCCTTTGGTTTGAGGAAAAGGATATGGAGTATCTTGAAGGTACAGATCTGTATCAGGCTACACGGGAGAAAATGACCGAGCTCGTGAAAGAATACGAAGATACGGTGGCGGCTTTGACCAGGCTCGGGATCAAGCCTGAGCGAGATAAGCTGAGCTAGTAAGTCATATCCGGACGTCCTATGCTTTCTCTTCAGGAAGATTACTATTGCAGTTGGCGTGCACTGCCTGGATCAAGCATGATTACCACCACCATGCATAGCACGTCCACTTACGGCAGTTTGGGCGGAATGGCTTCTAATTCAGCTACGTTCAGCTGAGTCTGTGGCCCCTACTGACTACTGCAGTGAACTGTATCTCTGGGCGGTCACAATCATGTCATCGCGGTCTTTCGTCTCGACTTACATGCTTCCCGAGCTGAAGACATTTCCCATACTGTTCCCTGTCATAGACATTTTGAACCATACAACAGAGGCGAAGGTCGACTGGACTTTCCAAGACGGATCCTTCACTGTCGCAGTAGTCGAGCAAGAGTCCATATGTCCTGGGGACCAAATCTTCAACAACTATGCTCCGAAACAGAACGGGGAGCTCCTTTTGGGCTATGGATTCGCTATTCTTAACAATCCTATCGAACAATTTGCCATCAAATTGAGGCTTCCACCAGATTTGATTGAGGTGGCTAAAGAATTAGGGTTCTATGAAAGCAAGAATGTGCCATTCGGAATGCCCAAGTCTCTCCTCGACGGTGACCCAAACAAGGAACAGCATTTTCTACGCCTACGCGGACATGTTTTTGGACGCTATGAAAATGAAATCCCATGGCTGCGGGGAATAGCGCCATGGATAGTACATTCCGCTTTTGTGGCAGTCTGCATGCAGCTCGGCCACACGCCCCACGACATCGACCTTTACAAACCTGCCGGGATCGCCGTGCTCCAGGTTTTGCTGCAACTCCATAAAGCAGTGAAGTTGAAGGGTTTACTTCTACACCCTACCCCTCGAAAACAGACAGAAGCTTTGAGCGTGAAGCATCAGTACGCCATGATCTATCGAGACGGTCAAGCCAAGATCATTCACCACATCCGAAGGGAACTCGAAGCTGTCATTACATCGCTGCGGATCTACAACGAAGTGCCGCCACCTAACGCCGTTATCATCACAACAACTGAGGCTCTCATGGCGCTCAAAGCTGAGCATCTAAACCATCACTCACACTTCGAAAAAGCGCTCAACAAAATCTACGGTATCAACATGTCGCATCCTTACGCTGAGCAGGTCAATGGCCATGAGAAGGATATTTGGACCGTCGTCATCTTTCTCTTTGCATACCTCACCCTTACCACCGAGCATCCCAACGGCTTGATCCATGACTGGGTGCTAGAATGGCTCGAGGTACACACGCTCCCTTCTGTCGCCTCCCTAACTTCCCCAGCAACTCCTCTCACCCACTCTCAGCCCGAATCCGACAGCTTCGACGAAACAGTCCTCGGCTCCTTCATCCTCAACTCTCCCAAACCCATAACATCTCTCAACAGCATACAATCCGCACACGACCAGGCCACTCTCGACGCCCGCTTCAGCGACCTTCCTGTATGGGACGATGACGACGACGTAGGCTTGGGTAGGTTGGGCGACAAGGTGCTCGCATGGGCTACTGAAGTTGTTGAAATATACAGCTTCCCGCTTTTTGATGGTAGAGATCAAAAGGGCGACTCAGCAATGAATAGGTTTGGGATGTATATGAGGCCTTTTAGGGGAAATGATCCCATTGAGGAGAAATGGATGTATCAAGACGTGGACGTGCCTGAGGTGGAGGGATGAGTGAGGGAGTGGTGATGAGGGGCAGGCATGTTGGAATCCCGTGTGAAGATATTGTTGTCATTGATGTATCCTAAAATAATAATATCTATTTATGATTGCCCGCCGCAAACTCCATCCTGGCGGCGGCCTCCTCCTCCTCCGGATCATTCCCCATGGGGAAGTCCCCTTGGAGCTGCAGCTCCAACACATCGATGCGCTGCTGGAGCAGCTCGATGGCGGAGAGGGGGGGGGGG
>ML977021.1:73392-265872 GCA_010015675.1 Byssothecium circinans | reverse complement strand
CTACTACTACTACTACTACTACTAGGCGCGGCGGTCTACATATAAATAATTAGCATATTTTAGCCAATTCGCCGCACACCAAAAAAGTTCGGCTCATATTTACCTACACCCAACGAAGCCCTTTTAACCTCTTCATACACCTACGTAAAAGAGCAGGCCTAGCTTTACAATTCTATATCTTATTAAAGTTGAAGGAGAGTGATTAACGTGTTAGTTATTATGATAGTCTTTAGTAAGAGAGTATTATATGTGCGGGGAATTCTTTCAACCGCGTGGTTAGTCCCATAGAGAACTTTGACTGCGCAGACTTTCATCAACGTCTGTGGTAAAAGGGCTAGAACCATAATAAGTATTAACTTAAGTAAAAATGTAGAGGTACGGTGTTAAAATCAACTAAGTGCTTGAAAGAAATATTCTTTGCCACCTATCTTTCGAGTCCGTACATACTAGCCAAGTCAAGTTCTACACACGGGAGGTTGCCACGAGATTGAAATAATTCGCCGCACACCAAAAAACATCAGCTTATATTTAGCCACACCCAACGAAGCCCTTTTAACCTCTTCCTACTCCTACGTAAAAGAACAGGCCTAGCTTTACAATTCTATATTTATTAAAGTTAAAGGAGAGTAATTAACGTATTAGTTACTGTGGGCGATCTTTAGTGAGAGAGTATTATATGTGCGGGGAATTATTTCAATCGCGTGGTTGCGTACAGCTTGACTTTGCCTTCAGATGTGGACTCAAACATTAATCTGTTAGATTGAGAGCACAAGGCTTTGAGTGGGCTTCTAGGCTGTCTTTGTAGTTCCTCTTAGGATATTTGGGGGTGGGCAAGCGTCTATCAAGCAAGCTACAAGGTTAAGTGTCCTAATTGCGAGACAGGCCCTACATTTCCGCAGAGACACGGAAGAAAAGTCTCGAATGCCTTAGCGTCAAAGTCTAGCCCTAGCATCACACTTGACGTCGACATGCGTGTCGTCTACGAATAATCCAGATGTCGGCAATTTAGCTCTTCACTCATGCTTTCTCGAACACGACGACAAGACTAGGGAAATGAAGAAGCAGGGGAAGACGATCGATCAGATTCAGGTTGAACTTGGTGTAGGTCCACGCGAGCTCAAGAACCGCCTCAATCATTTGAACCTGGCTGTGAAGCGCAAGGTGTGGACAGACGAAGACAACGACAAGATCAGGGAAATGAAGAAGCAGGGGAAGACAATCAATCAGATAGCGAGAGCCTGAGACATATTGATACTACATACGACAGGTTGAAAGCCCGTTGTGTGAAGTTGGGTCTTGTCAAGAGACCCTGAAAGATGGAGATCTTCATTGAGTGTAGTCGCCATTGGCGCTCACCTGAGGAAGAACTTCAACCTGTACCCGGACACACACGCTTAAAAGCTTCAGGACATCCTTATCAGTCATTCCGGCATCTATCGTCGAAGGGCGGCAACGATGCCGTCATAGTACCTTCCCGCTGATCGTCACCTCAAGAAAATCTTCAGATGCATAGCCAACGCGAGCCTCATTTGACTTCTGTAAAGATTATGCCGTGCTCGACAACAATCAGAGCTAGCCCAATTCTCTCTCTCGAATAGTACTGCCATTCATTTATCTCCACTCACAATGATAGCCTCCAAAGCTGCCTTCCTATCACTTCTCATTCCCCGTTCCGTGTTTTCGCAATCCTCTTCTTCCTTTATTTCTTCACGCACATCCGTTGCAGTGCCCAGCGAAGCCGCCAGCTCTATCAGCGCCGCTTTTCTCTCTCTCGCATCCTCCTCAACCTCAACCTCACACGAATACCTCGACATCACCGGAGCTTCGAGAGCCAGTGCCTCAGCTGCATCTACCGTAACGGTCTCAACGCCTCTCAACCCGCAAGCCACTAATACGCGGCCATGCAACGGTAATGTCGAGTTCTGCGGCCGCAAATATAGCAATGTATCCATGGTAGTAGCGCACAACAGCCCTTTCGTTGTGCCGCACAACGCGGCTTCCAACCAGGTCTACTCTGTGATACCGCAACTTGAAGACGGCATTCGGGGTCGTAAGTCCTGCTTGGTGCGAAAAATATGACTTGTCTGATCGATGACAGTACAATTCGAAACTCACTACCCGAATGCCAGCGCTGGTCTCCACCTCTGCCACACGTCATGCTCCCTTCTCGACGTTGGAACTCTGGAAGCCTACCTGACAACCGTCGCTGGGTGGTTAGAATCCAATCCCCACGAAGTGATCACTATAATGATGGGCAACGATAACCGAGTTCCACCCTCAACCTACATTTCCCCTTTCTTAAACTCCGGAATTCTCTCTTACGTCTACACGCCTGGCTCCTCTCACCTGTCACTGGATGAATGGCCTACCCTCGGCGAGATGATTCTGCGGAACAAACGTGTCGTCGTCATGGTCGATTACTTGGCGAATCAGACTGAGGTGCCTTTTCTGCTGGATCAGTTCGCATATCAATGGCAGACCCAGTTCAGTCCCACAGATCCCGCTTTCCCGTGTATTGTGCAGCGTCCGCCGAACCAAGCAGAAAATGTGTCGAGGCACAGGACCTACATGTTGAATCACAACCTAAACATCGACATACAATTATTAGGCCAAGATGTCTTGATCCCCGCGTACACGTTGTTGGACGAGGTGAACGCTGTATCGAGGAATGGCAGCCTAGGGCTGAATGTCAACAACTGCACAGCGATGTGGGGAAGGCCACCGAACTTCTTGCTGGTCGACTATTACAATTTCGGAAACGTCAATGGGTCAGTTTTTGAAGTGGCGGCGACGGCGAACAACGTTTCGTATAGGCAAGGTTCTTGTTGCGGCGGAGCGGGTGCGTCGAGCGATGCGCTGCGAACTGAACGTGTTTGGGTCGGCCCCTATGGACTACTGGCTATCAGCTTTCTCGTTCTCATGTTGTTCTAGAGGCCGCTTGTATCCTTCTCCCTCCTGTCTGTTAATGTTCAATTACTAGGAATTTGTCCTCTGGGTATTATCACAAGCAACTCGTTAAACATTCTCTGAATTGAGTATGCAAGCTAACAGGAAGAAGCACGCTGCATCATGTCGCGATAAGCATCCCCCATCGCAGTGCTGTTGTAGGGACTCGATGTGCTCCGAAACTGTTCACGGTACTTTTGTATAAGGGTCGATGTGTCAGTGATGGTATCCAGCCTACGTAGCTGTAGATTTTGTTGTACCTTATGCTCGTTGTTCACATGTTGCACGTAGTGCCGGCTTTCTTGCCTGCACGAGAGGCGCCTTCCCCGCACCCGACTAGCGCGCCGTAGCCCCGGCAACTACGCCCTTTGTTTACGCGGCTCGAGCTCCATCGTCAACCTGCATATGACTGCGGTCCGCCTGCTATAGCAGCTCCTTTTCCACTTCACGTTATTTTTTGCTAGCCCTCATCATGGCGACGCCGGCGCACAGGCGCAACAAGTCATCAGTTCTCAAGTCCATCATCGCGTCCAAAAGCCATAAACCCTCCCCTTCCAACGGCGCTGCACTCAGCAGCAACCAGCCCGACAGCCATGCCTACAATCCCACTGCGCTCCTCAACCCAGGCGCTATGCTTCTGCCACCCGATCACCCCCATAGCCAGATGCAAGCCTCCAGCCGCCGCACCCAGAATATTCCTACATCGTCAAGCCCACGCAAATCGCAAGACACCCAGACCCGCCCAACGAAAGGCCTGCACAAGAAGACATTGAGCTCGGTATCGCTTCGGTCCTTGGGTAGAGACAAAAGCAAAGAGCAGGTGAAGGATAGCAGGTCTAGAGAGCCGAGCCGGACACGAGCAGATGACGCTGCTGTGAGCCCAAAGAAGTCTAGGTCGTCGGCCAACATTGCAGGTCTCTTCGGAAAAGGCAAGCAGCCCAAGGAGGTTCAGCAGACACCTGTGAAAGATAAGGAGAACACCACACCGCCACGCTCCGCGAACGCCGCAGCAGCACCGCGTACCCCCATATGGGCCGAATTCAGCTCGCAGCCGCTGCAGGAGATCACGACGACGAGCAAAGTTCCATTGAATGACCAGCGGCGAAGCATCGAGGAGGAGATTGCCATCTACTCGCACCACGACTATTCTCCGTCCAAGCAGCGCAACTTCTTTGACTACGGCCAGCCCTCGCTCCAGAAGAACTCGCAGGCCAAGGAACGCCCAAAGTCTCTCTTTATTCCCGGCACAGCATCGACAACGTCCTTGCTCGAGACATGGACTCGTAAGCGGAGCAATGACAGAGTGCCGTTGGGCGACACAAAGGGCAACGAGGGACGCGTGAAGGAGAATGCTTCGCCAAAGAGCACGAGAACCCGTGGCCTTCTTCGGCGTACAAGCTCTGAGAAGAGCAGGGACGACACCAGCGCAAAGAAGACGACAGAGACAACCACGAAGAGGCAAAGCCGTGTCATGGCTGCCGTGGCTGCGTTCAATGGCAAGTCCAAGTCGTCACCGCCTCAGAGTGTCGCCACCCCATCGTCACCTACGAAGCTCGACCCTAAGGTTGTCGATGCCGAGTTTGAATCTGTGCTAGAGTCGCGGAACATTCCTACCCACCAACGAGCTCAGATGCGTACCCTGAAGCTTGAAGTCAAGGCCGATTTTGTCCGAACGCATAAGTTAGATCCCTCTACTGGTTCACGGTCGGCATCCGGAAATTCCACAACTGCCGGAAAACCGACGAGTAGGCCAATCATTTCAAGGCCTGCAAAGTCGCACGATGGCTCCATGGAAGATGAGAAGGTTCCCGTAGAGACAACCTCTGACGCGTCTTCAAAGCGTGAACGACCGAGGAGCAGGACTTTCTACTTCAACAAGGGCGACTCACCCGTTAAAAAGCAGAGAAGCGACGGCGCGTCTACGAAATCACTTCACAAAACACCGTCGTCTAGGTCACTGGCTTCCATTGCTTCGCAGAGGTCTGTGTCGAAGGGTTCAAAGGCTGTCAACCCCGATGAGTTTATCACGTATCTCAAAAAGTCTCCCAAGCCGCAAGACGTGGAGGTCGGAAAGCTTCACAAGCTTCGTCTACTGTTACGAAACGAGACCGTACAGTGGGTCAACCAATTCATCCAAGAGGGTGGAATGACCGAGCTTGTTGGTTTGCTGCACCGGATCATCGAAGTGGAGTGGCGAGAAGACCATGAGGATACTCTGCTTCACGAGCTGTTGCGATGTCTCAAAGGCCTCTGTACAACCGATTCCGCCCTTAAGCAGTTCGCGGAAATCTCATCGACGCTTTTCCCAGCCTTGTTTGGCATGCTGTTCGACGAAGAACACAAGGGCCCGAGTGAGTTTACTACGCGTGAGCTCATCATCCAGATCATCTTTGCCCACCTTGATACCGCGCCACGAGCTGAACTTCCGACTCGTGCCGCAGAGCTTATCAAATACTTGAAGGACCCAGTCAAGGAGAAGGAATCCTCTACTGTTCCCTTCATCCTCCAGATGCATCAGTCCCGCCCTTACCAGGTCTGGTGCAAGGAGATCACAAACGTCACCAAAGAAGTCTTCTGGATCTTCATTCATCATCTCAATGTGGTCCCGATTCCAATAAACTCGGAGGCACCTGAGTCATACGCACAAGCTCATTTTCCCGGACCGCGTGCTATCGTTCCTGCAGCACCCTACGTCGGGGGCGTAGAATGGGATGCCACGAACTATATTGCAACCCACCTCGACCTTCTCAATGGCATCATTGCTAGTCTTCCAACCCGTGAAGCACGCAATACTTTCCGCTCCGACCTTAAGATTTCCGGATTTGAGAAAGTCATGGGACACTTGCGAACGTGCAATCCAAAGTACTACGGTGCCGTCCACGATGCTGTCAAAGTCTGGATCGGCGCTGCTTTGGAAGACGGCTGGGAGGTGCGCGATGTGAGGATGGGACCACCGGATGGCAAGCCTGGTGTTGGCAGTCCAGTCAAGCAGAGCCCGACGAAGAAGAAGGAAGCACCGCCGCAGATTCAGGCTCCGAAGATGGACCTGGGGTCTAGCTTGGGTTTGGGCTTCGAAAAAGACGTTGGTGGCAAGAAGGTTGTCCATGATGATTGGATTTGAAGGCACCAATCGACTGTTACCATTGAACTCATGACATTGGCTGTTCATGGCAGGAACACCTGCCCGGACTTTGCCTTCGATTATGATCGGCTTTTGGATATCCACTGCCCTCAAACACCCTCCATTTTACCGGCCTTGAACGCGTCGATATCACCACACATCATCTCCACATCATCACATATCTCTCCTCAGCGACGAGCAAAAAATCTATCTACCTTGGCTACTTCACTCGGCGTCCGACATGTCTACTGGGCTGGTTTTCAATTTGGATTGTGGGGAATTTTTTCTTTTGGCAGGTTGCTGGGCTTTTCAGGGTGTTTCATAATTTCCCTCTACTTTCCCCTCTTCACGCATGTGGCTCTCCAGAAAAGATCGACTGCTGGCATGGGCATTAATGACACGACTTGAACGACCCGTAACGGACGGCTATTGAGGGGCGGCGATCGATTGCGATCTCGCTGCACGACGCATATGGCATTGGCGGTTACGACTCTTCTCTCGATGTACATGTATTACATTCTTAATGGGAGTTTTACTTTTTGCGGGTATAGCGCGGGTTGGACTCGGAGCGTGATGGTGTTAGATGGGTTTGCTTACGAATTTATGATGACACTTTTTTTTACTCTTGCATTACTTTGACAGAAAAGTGCACTTGTGTGTTTATTCCCGTGTTGAGTTGGGTTGAGTGAGAAGACAGTTCTGGTACGAAAAGAGTGATGAGTAAAATATGAATTGCTCAGTCCCTGTGGACTTGTCTAATGGGGTATCTCGAAAAATGATTTAAATCTCGACGCCAACCGAACCAAACCCAAAGCATATCCCAACTCCAACTCCAAATATGAAAAACGAATATACTCAAGACCTGTCTACCCTGCCTACCTCACTGCTTCCTCCCTTTCCCTTTCCTTCTACCCTTCTCCTCCTTCTTCCCAACCTCTACGTACCCACTCTGAACCTCCCCTTCCTCAAGCCCCATGATTTCATTCCCCTGCATCTCCTTCAACTTCTCCTGCCCCGAGATGAAGAAACTCAAATCGCGGTTCTGCTCCTCAAGCTCCGCCTTCTGCATCTCGGTCACGTTGGCGCGTTCCTCGGCCTCGGCAGCCTTTTGCTCCAGGTGTTTGATCCGCGTCATGAGGCTCTCGTTAACAATCTGTTCTTCCTTGTACTGTTTGGTGAGTTTGCGGGCGAGGTCCGAGGCCGATGTAGCTTTGGCTGCGTTTCGAGCACTTTCTTTCTCGAGCGAGGCAATGGTGGTGCGTGCGTCGGTGTATTGGAGTTGTAGCTTGTCGAGTTTGGAGGTTAGAGCTGCGACATTCCGGGATGCTTCGTCGGCGGTGGAGGACGCTTTTGCGGCTTTGTCAACGGCGCGCTCGAGTTGTTCTTCAAAGTAAGCGCGTTGGGATTCGAGCTGAGAGGTTAGGAGGTATGTGTACTCCATGCCCATGCTGTCTACCTTCTCTCGGGGCACGGAATCGTTTGCATAGCCTGTCATGCCGCCAGTAGCAAAGGGATTCGTGTGCGCGGATGCAGGCAAGTCGACGAGTTTGCCGTCGGCCTTGTTCTGTATCAGGCGATGTACGTAGCCGTCTCCAGCATAGTCCCAAACGTGCTGGGAGACTACATCCATGGCATAGGTGTGGCTGGTGGCTTCGTAGTGCGCGAAGGCGTGGGCGCTGTCGTACCGACCACATCCTATATTGCCACAGATGAGACAGATCCAGAGGTTCTCGGTGGACCCGCAGACCGAGCATTCGTTGTCGGGAGCTTCGCCGTCTAGGGAGCGGTTGTGGGACGTGAAGGCGTCGTTTTGTGTGTAGCGACAGACGGGGCAGCCCGAGCCTCGCCATTTCTCGAGACATGCGCAGTGGAAGACATGTTGGCAGAGGATGGTAAGTAGACCAGTCGTTTCATCCATGCGCTCGAGACAGACAGGGCAGGTGGGAAGCTCGACGAGAGACGGCGTTGGTGGTGCGAGTGGTTTTGCCGTGAGGCTTGATGCGAGTGGTGGGACTTCCACTGGCGAGGACCCACTCGACTCTCCCGGTAGAGGCGCTGTTGGTTGTCTCGAGGGGACTGGCATGAACGGGTCGTTGGTTAGGTTGGGGTAGGAAGACGGATCGCGATAGGACGAGTCGGATTGGAAGGTTATCGACTTCACGAAGACGACATGGCAATACTCTGGCTTATGCATGTCAGCACCTCTCTCGTAGCCTTGGGGCTTTTGGACTTACTTCCATACTATTGAAGCTCTTTCCATTCCAATCCTTCCGCCACTCCCGTGCCTTCTTCGCCTCACGGAACTTCATCAAGACCATGTACTTGTTCGCCCTTGCCGTCCGTATAAGCCGGAAATGACTGACATCTTCCCGCGTCTGCTCGCCCACGAACCCCAACAGGTCAGAAGGCGTCATATACGACGGTACGGCTAGTATACAGAGCGTCGTGCAATTCTGCTCATCAAACTCGGTCCCTGCTTCTCCATCATATAGCCCTGGCGTCTCTTGTCCATCACGATAGAGGTGCACGACGCCCCAACCGACTTCCGTATCTTTGAGGTCTGAGGGTATAAATCTGCCCTTTGTCGCCAGACCGCCGGAGCCAGTAGCAGGTTGTTTGAGCGACTTTGCGCGAGACCTCGTCGTCTCATCCTCTTCCGCCATTTTCATGTCTATGCTCAGAATAGCGATTGTATCAAACCTCCAGTCTTTGTGTGCAACACTCTGTGTTCTTGGACGAGTCGTCGGCTTGACAAATGGGACAGGGCTATCGTGGGGTTCCGAGAGCGAGGGTCGTGTGCGGTGACTGAAGCGGCGCGATTGCTGTGGGCGATGGCGGTCAACGTCGCTGGAAGAGGCGTGGGAAGCTGGATCCGGACCTCCCTCAAGATTCTGTGCCGATCTATACACCTTGTCGTTGTAGCGGTGCTGGACCGGAGGCGACGACCAAGAGGTTGAGGTACTGTGAGCAGGCAGCTCGGAAAAGATGTTGGTTTGCGGCGGTGGCGTGAATGTTGTCTCGGGCGACGACCGTGAGGGGTAGAGCTCAAAGGCTAAATGGAAGAAGTACGCCGGCATCAGGAGTCTACGTGCTGGTTGTGCATATATTTAGCGATTGACCATGGACGGTTATTAAGGTTGAGGGTTTGAACGATTGAAGGTCGAGCTCTGCTTCGGTTTGTGGCGGGGCAGAGTGGCGTCACGTCAACTGCCCACTGCCTTGACCGCTAGCACGTCCACGTCTTCAACACTCAACAACCCGAAAAGAATAGATCGCAAGACATAATGTATTCATCATCCAGCTAAACAATATCTATAGCTCATGATAGCCAGAGAAGCTCATAGAACTACCATCTACTGGAACCCTCCCAAAAAGTGAAAAGAAACCGTGAATGCAGCCCTGAACAAGAAGGATTGTCGAACGCCTTGAGAATGCAAGCCACTCTCTAGTCCTCGAAGGACCGCATGATATGCTATACGTAAAAGTATACTCCGGCAATGCAACCATGCCACGGTAGGAAATCACCCCAAATATGCAGACGCTATCTCGCCTTGGTACGAAAGGAAAATGTCATGGCCATTGGGCAGGAAAAAATAGTGTCGTAAACAAACGCCGGAGTGGCTACAGGGGTATATGCTTTTGCAGCTGTTTGACGGACATTTGGCCACGTTGTTCGAGCAACCGTGCTGTTCTTCTACACGGGCTCCGTATCCACAAGCTCTTCCTCATCAGATATTTCATTTCCTGAAGAACCGACCACTATGCGCTTTCCGCGCTGCTCAAGAGGTACACCGTCGCGCGAAGCGCCAAAATCGAGGACCTAAGATTGCGTTAGTTCAAAAAATACAAGTACAAGAGGACGGGGACAAACCTCGATGTAGGTCATGTTGTTCCGCTGGACGGCTGCGACGCACCGGCGTTCATTGAACTTCACCTGCCAGACACCGCTCAGATCTGTCAAAAGATCTTTCACAAATTCACCAGTTTTTACGTTCCACATCTTCAGTGTGCGGTCTGATCCAGAGATGACCTTCTGGCCATCATGCTGAAAGCATGTAATAGCACCTGTATGTGCACAAAGCCGGCTCTTACACTGTCCGTTCTCGGGATCCCAGATGCGGAGCGTACTGTCAGCTGCCGCCGAGACTAGTCGCTCGTGGCTGAGGTCGAGGAGGCCGACGAGAGAAGTGTGGCCTTCCAACGTGAAGATGCAGGCTCCAGTTTCGAGTGACCACACCTTGACCATGTTATCCATTGACCCGCTGATGCAACGATTGCGTTCTGTATCCAATACGACACTGTAGACCTTTTGCGTGTGGCCTTGTAGACGGTATAGAACATCGCCAGTGGAGATCTTCCATACCCGAACATTACAGTCGTAACTTCCGCTAACCAAGGTATCCCCGTGGGCGGCAATGGCACGCACTGAATGATGGTGTCCGGTAAGCGCACGGATAAAGTAAGGATTGTCGTAATCATTCGCTGGGGGTCCAGTCTGCATGATACTCCTCTCACCGGGCTTGGGGAGCTTCCATACTCTCAGGGAAGAGTCTCGAGATCCCGTAATGATCAAATCCTCCTTGGGCATCATTATGGGTTGGCCATCAAGAGTTTCTCCCACCTGTGTCGGCTTAAGAATGACCAAACAGCGGACGGTGGATGTGTGGCCTTGGAACACCTGTGTGCATTTGCCCTTCTCAATATCCCAGACACGTACGGAACGGTCGGTTGAACCGGAAACCAACGTATTACCCTCGTATTGAAGGGCCCAGACGCCGCCTTCATGACCCTCTAGACAGTTGCGCAAAGCACCAGTTTTGGTATCGTAAACGTTGATATTGGTATCGTCGCTTCCAGTCAGAATCTTGTCCGTGTCAAATTGTAGGCACGTTACAACATGATGCTGGTGTGCTTGGAAAGCAATGTGCTTTGGTTTTGTCTCGGGATCCATCCAGCTCTTGCGAATGGAGTGATGCCGCTGATACAACGACTTGTAGAGATGCATTTGGCGAAGGCTAGCCAGCCCAATGTCGGGTTCTGGGAGGGCATCCGCGGCGAAATTGGCGCATTGGAAAGGTCCTAACTTTGAAGCATGAGAACGGGCAAAGAGCGCAGTCTGATATTTCGAGGGGCCCTTCTTGCGCTGCTTTTTACTGATGGCATGCTTTGTGTTAGCTTTCCTCTTTTGACGGCCCGAAGACAACCGCGCAGTTGCTCCTTCGGCATCCGCATTGGTTAACGAGCCCAAGCCCGAGGAGCTCGGAGGTGTTGTTCCTTCTGACCTGGAACTGGGCAAGACTGTTCGGAGATCGCGTTCGTAGCTCTCGCGGATTTGTGGGTATTGCCATCCCCAACCTTCTTCGATGGCCCTCTCTAACTCATTTTCCGGCAGAACAAAGCCATCAGTGTCCAGCAAGCGTTTCCACGTGCCTTCATCTGTATCAATTCTCTGTCGCCAGATCCGAGATACCCTCGCCGCATTACACATACTCTGAGCATCAAGGTAGCCGATGATATTCAAACTGAGCTCGATAGGAAGCTGGGCGATGAAATCGCACTTGAGCGCTGGGTTGACAACGTCGGCAACGAAATGCAGTGTCGGCTTAGGGCATCTTCGAAGCATTTGGTACATGAAATAAGTCTTCATCTGCTGTGGAAACTGATCGAAAGCGTCTAGCATGGTCGGTATATCCATGATGGTCGGTGGTGTCGGCAGCTGAGCATTCAAAGTATGGTTCAAGTCTGGGTCAGGGAGCTTGATTTGCTTTGGCCAGGAAGGCGAAGAAAAAGGTTTCGAAGCGCGGCGCTCGGTCGATATATCTTGGGAAAGGTCTAAGCTAGACACTTCATGGGAGTCTTCGTCTTCGTCTCCTAAGAACGGTACAAGAGGATTAGTCTGTTGAGCCAGGTTTGCCGCGGCCGTAACAGGAGAAAGACTCGGGCTCGGAAGACTCGCGTCTTGCGCAACCAGTGTGTTGAGGGGCGTCGGCCGTTGAGCATACGTCACGTCCGTCGATGCGAAAGGGCCAACCGGCTCCAAGTCTGTGTCTGCAATGGGGGGTGTAGCCGCGATGCCTGGACCATCCATCATGGGTGTTGAGACAACTTGCTGCTCGGAGAGGATGCGCCGATTAGCCTCCAAAGACTGCTCGTTGTTCGAAGGGCCTGCCAGAGGGTTTTGAAGCTGCCAAGCTGGCGGCAGTTGTGTCTTTCGCGCCTGCTGTGAGGACGACCGCAGGTTCACTCGCTTTACGGGCTTTGACGGCTTTAGTGACTGTGACCTGCCAGTATCAGCATCAGCATCGGGTGTGGTAGGCACCGGGTCGTCCATGTCCTCGGGTGTGAAGTTTGGGCCCGCGGCGGCTGCGCCAGTGTGCTTATAGTCATGAATGGATAGTCGTGGTTTCTTGCTTCGACGGTGCAGACTGGCGATTTCGGCGGCCTCAGCAATAGAGGGGGGTGAGGAGGATCGTTTTCGGCGGCCGGACACTGATCGTAGTGCCGGTTGGGAAGCTGCGGTGTTCGGTCGTGTCATGCGGCTCGGTGTGGCGAAGGTGGGCTTGCCTTTCAAAGATTCAACGGTCTGAACCTTGCCGTTAGCAGCGCTAAGGTTTCCATGCAGAATCTGGTGCTACGGTGAAGTTTTGTTAGCCATACTAGATTGCGGATGGTTCGCCAAGTCAAGGACGGCCCATGTGGTATCCAAGGAGTGTAACAAGCGTACCTCTTTGATGGCTTGTGCTCCATCGTTTGCCTCCTCAAACAAAAGCTGCTCATCCCCAACATCGAGCAAGACCTTGCGTATCGACTCGGGAGCGGGAATGTGGGCGAGGGGGTATTCTTTTGGGTCTCGTTCGCGCAGACTCCGAGGCTGTTTCAGACACATGGGAGGAAACTGTGTCGTTGTCGTTGTGGTGGTCGTGACAACTGTGGTGGTCGTCGCTGGGGCTATCGACAAATGTGCCACGGTAGCATAGGGATCTATTGCTTGCGGGTGCGGCAGCGTGGATGTGGAGCTGACCTCGGCGCTGTGACCTGGCGACATCATGTTGTGAGGCGACCAGTTGTTCCTTTCCTGATGCTCTCTCTATGTCCAAGGGTTGACCAAAGTATATCCCGCCCGTTGGCTCGCCGTTCCCGAGTAAGAGCGGTGGGAGAACGGGGTCGAGGTTGTTCCGCGACCTTGGAGGGGACCGGGAGCCTCGAGACGCGAGGAGACGGCGGGAACGCGCAGCAAATAGCTAGATCTAGAAGAGCATCGGTGTGTATGCTCGGGCACAAATGCTCAAAGTGTGAGGCGTCTGGCCGCTGGGGCTGGGGCTGGAGAGGGCGGCCTCGTCCTGTGTCTGTCTTGCTTCGTACGGGCACTCGCCGCTGACGGTGGTGAGATAGGAGACGGCGGGAGAAGACAATAAACCAGTACACGGGCGGCGGACAGTTTCCAGGAAGCACACAGCTCAGGGTCTTGTCATGAAGAGGGGAGTGGTGAGGAGGGCGGCGGTATTTGCGAGCCTCGTTAAAGAGGGAGTCGGTAGTGGGGAAGCAACTGCGTGGTTGTGATCCGCTTAGCACAGACAGACAGCCAGCCAAGCCTATTTCCAAAACCCGCCTCTTGATTTCTCATTCAGCACGTCCGTCATGCAAAGAAAAGCATGCGGCGTGTTGGGCCAGGATGCGAACGCCATGACCCTGCCATGCAGCTCGAGGGTGGTTGGCTTTCTCTTATTTCTTGATTTACGACTTATGATTCACTTGGGCTTTTTGTCCTAACCTGCGTCCCGATCACAGACGACGCACCGTACCGCAACTGCATAAATGCTACAACACTTGAACATGTCCAAAACACAACTACATGCCGCAGCTATCTGAACTATCATTGACTGACTCTCCGTGTCTCGCTGTCTGCTCTGATTGCTTCGACTGGCCAGCACTGGACGCGAGGAGCGCGACGACAGCAGGCACCCCCCAAGTCTTTGTCTCTGAATTTTCATCAACAACGCAGACGGCTATGAACCAGGGAACAATCGTCTTAGATGAGGCCATACACTGGCGGCGTCGTCTGCATAATTGCGCAAGCAATCTGCAGCCATCTGGACTTTGCAGAGGTATATTGCAATACGCCATCCACCAATCATCGCGCCTTCTCGTAAACAACTTCATGACGGTGGTACTTCTTCACTCCATCTACCTTCATACGCTGATTGCTCCTTGATGTAATGAAGACTTATTACGTAGATAGGATAGGACATTAGCTTTGAGTGGTTTTATGCTGCTAAAAGCACTTCGCACCGTTACTTGGGACGACGAGACGAAAGCTGATAGCCACTCTGTTAATAACGCTGCAATTTGAAATTGAACGAAAAAGGCATCTACCTGGTTGTTTTTTCTGATACTCGGCCGGCCTCGGTATGTGTGCGGTGACTCGGTGTCTGATATGTGATGTGCCTCGCTTCTGACTTTTTTGCTCCAAACTCTATCGCAATCACATACACGACTGGATTGATAGATATGTAACGGGGCACCAGCAGATAAAAGTCGTCTAGCTCTCGCATAGTACTGTACGGTATGCCTAGCTGGGTACTTGCATACAAGCACTGTTCATACAAAGAACGTACCAGTCAGGGCAATGAAACAACCATAAAGGGCAAGTTCAACATGGCTTTGGAGGGGAATACTTATGCTTTTTGTATGTGCAGTGCAGTCCGCGCGCCATGATTGGTGGACCGATGCAGGGCCATTGAAACCTTGGGTATCAGGCGGGTCGACGATGGTTTTGGTGTCAAACGCTGGGCACATTTCGTCACAGCTTCCAAAGACTGGCTCTACGGAGTACATGTCAGAACTTCCGGCTCCCTTCACCTGCGCGTCACCACGTGGGGCTGAAGTTTGAAGTGGACGGCGTGAGAAGTTCAGGTCGCAGGTAGTAGTAGTTCCCGTACTGCAGCATTCAAGATGAAACGGTAAAAGCGCGCATGCATAAGAGCATTCGAACACGGCAGGCGCCCGTGATGCTGTGGCTACTGTAATGGCTACTGTAAAGATGGCAGATGCAAGGCATTGCAAGCCCGTGTTCACTGCTGTCTGCCGTCTGCCGTCTGCCTTCTGCCTTCTGTGAGTTGGCTCCAGTGTTTGCCCTTCATCACGTCAACCAACCTTTAATGCAAGTGTGGCGGCCGCCTCTTCCCGCCGAGGGGATCCGTGGCACGCAGCGCCCCTTGGCCGCCAATCACCTGCGTGGTGCAAGCGAGGGGGGGCGCCAATGATGCGCCAATGATGCGCCGTGCCGCAGCTGGCCCCTTGTCCCCTGTTCCCTGTTCCCTGCATGTATCCAGGTTCATGCTAGCACCTTGGATATGGGGCAGGTCCGGCAAGTGACGAACCACTGGTGACGGTCCTTGGATGGACAACAGCCCAGAGCATAGAGAGATCATTATGCCTCCTAGTCGCAATCCGCTCCTTTCCCTCAACCCTCTTGTTCATGCGCCCTCTGACATCGGCTCGAGCCAGAACAGCAAGGCGAGCATACAGCAGGAGCACGCGCTGGAGGAGCCTGGGGCCACTTTTTTTTGAGACCTGCATGCTTCCACAACGCTGGCACCACCTACAAACAGGCCAAAAACCGACTCCATTCGCCCTCGCACTGGTCGAAACTGTGGCAGTTCCGTCTATGCCCAATGCCTCTTCTTCGATAGACGCCGAACCTTCGCGACTCGGGTCTCGATATTGCTTTTGCTGAGTCGTGCATCCCGCTTTGGCGTCGAGCGAGCCACCAATTCGACCGCACCAGCCACCTGACGACAAGATGGGGCGCCGTCGAGCCTCCAAGTTCTCCTTTCCTCTCCCGGGTCGCTGGCATGCGAAGGAAGACCATGGGGAGAGCAAAAGCAAAGAATTGACTGCAGCGCCCTCCCTCTCGTCTATGCCATCCGTCCGCGAACACCCCCTCCGCTACGACGATTCCTCCTCAACCTACTCCAAAGCCCAACGCGTACTGGGAACCGCAGGACCGCCCTTTCGCCCGGGCTCGCGACAGACGAACGTCCCACCCAGCCCCGGATACATCTCAGTCACCATCTCGGACACAGGCTCAGACTACGACGGCAGAACAGAAGACGGCAGCTTCCAACCTCCCAGGCGGCCGAACCAATCGAATCGAGCCTCGTCAAACATACTCCCTCCCTCGAGCATGGCATACATTGGCAGCGAACGCCCGTCCTCAGTCTCGAGTTCGGTCAGTCGCCTGCTACGACCTCGCGCCTCAGACTCGACAATACGTTCTCACTACGATTCTCGAAGCTCGCCGTTAGCAATCTCTCAGCAAACATCCGACTCTGCCGTGCGGGATATGGCGCTCAGGAAGGGGAAGCCACAGATTATGCTCCACAGCGATGGCTCCTCTGCACGCAGTCCGAAAGCACAGCACGCCAAGGAAAACAATCGGAAGACCAAGCCACAGCGGCTAGATCTATCAAAACTCTTTCCCAAACCGAGAAGTAGTGCAATCCAGCCATACGAGCAAGGCCTTCTGTCACCAAGCAAAATGGTAAACTCACCAACAGCAATGTCCATCATGTCGGATCACTTCCCTCGCCCCATGACACGTGAGCCCACTCCAAGCCTGAAAGGACACGCGAAATTGACAAAGTCAAAGTCTCAGCAGTCCACGTTAGCACATCCAGGGAGGTCCATGTCCCCTTCTCGGTTGTACAGGCGCGACACTCACGACCATGCCAAGATCAACGTCCGACGACCTCCACAAGGTGTCAAGCACTGGTTTGACGCGCTAGGCGACGAAAGCGATGAGATGGATGAGGATGATCGTGATTCCCTCCGAGCTCCAATGCCAATCAACCCCAAGCCGTCTGGCCAGCATCTTGCTCCTCAGCGGAAGAGCTCGCTCGGTCTTTTTACGAGAGACAGCGACGCACCGACATCACATGGTCCACGTGCTCTTCAGCATACACTCGATTCAAGAAAGGGTCATTTTATCCATGCCAACCCCTCAGTCGCTCATCGTCTGACCTCACCAAGCCAACATTCGCTCCAGAGTCAAACCTCGCAAGCCACTTCAAAAACTAAGGATTCTTCTTTTTCAAAGAGCAACTTGCAGAACTCGAGCGTGCTATCATTCTCATCGTCGGAAGACGAGGATGAGAGCGTCACTTCTACCCAGGTCAAGAAGAAAGTCGCTGTACGCGACAGCATTGACATGACCGAAGACCATGGGGATATTGTCATCGGTCAGGCCCAAGCATTTCCGATGCGGCCATCGAATTCAAGAAGACCTTCAGTCGGGAAGCTTAGCATGCTGTCAACGTCAACGAATGCTGCAACGATCGAAGTCATGTACAGCCCAGAGCCATACGCACCACAGCACTTCCCGCGCTTCAATAGCGGGAGCAGGCGATCAAGTCATCTCAGGCAGCCATCCATTATACGCGAAGGCGAAGATGAAGACGCAAGGCCAAGGACGGCTGCAAACCGTCCACCGTCACCCTCTACACGCAGTGTCCGCACGTCTGCAGGCGAAGCTCGTTCTCAAATCGAAGCTCATAAGTTCATGGCTGTGACGCCAGAGGAAGAAGCACTGTTAGACGCTTTGCGGAAGAAGAGGGCTGCTATGGCTCAGCAAAGCTGGGTGGAAGGCTATCATACGGCGATCAAACACGAGGAGGTCATTCGTCAGACGACTCCGCCTGAATCGAAGCAAAAGAGTTATCGGACTTCAGCTTTTTTGTCCCTGGAGAGCCCTTCTATCAGCCCTGTACGGGTTGTCGAGACCAAGAAGAAACCTAGCCGGAAATCGCTTGCTCCAATTCAAACACCTGTGCCCTCCGCTTCTGCCCGTGGTCGTTCAACAACAAGCAGAGAGCCGACGGTTGAGCCCAGCATGCTTCGCGACAGCTCGTGCGATCTGGCTTCAGAACGGCCGAAAACAAAGCAGGAAGCGAAATTTGCGCGCCGTCCATCGCCACCGCCCGAATTCTCCCCACTAGATCCTTTCTTTCCATCTCCACCGCATACGGTGAGCATCGCCTCGCCAGCAACGATTGATCACCCGTCACCAATCCCATCACCCGTCACTCCTGGCTTGCGTCACGGCGAATCTGAAGTCTGTGTCAAGGTTGCTAGCAGTGAACCCTCGTTCAACAGTGATGACAATGACGACGTCGCTGTGCTCGCGACTGGCGTCATCGATACACCAGCTGGCAGCATCAAACCTGAAGAGTCACAAACTCATCATCCTCGTCGTCGACGCACAGCATCTAGTGGCACAGACGCACCGACATCACTCCTTCCAAATATCATCACCAGAGATACTCGCGAGTTAGTCCCAGTGTCGGAAGCCTCCTCTAGGACATTTAGCGTTGCTGAACCCATTCCCTCGCAGCCGAAGATACCCAAAAAGAGTTCACTCCGCAAGAACTCGATATCCATATCCACTACTGGATTATCAAAACACAGCAGCATCACATCCCTGCGCACCTCATCCCCGACCCGCAACCCATATGAGCGCCGATCAAGTCGAGCAGTGGGTCGTGTCGGGAGTATGGGCAGCATCAGGAAGGAAACCTCAGAAATGTCGAGCGCCAGAAATAGCGTTAGTGACGATGTACTTGCTGCTTGGGGAAGTCTTGGCGGTAACTACGAAAGGCCGAGATATTGACAGCTCGACCTTGTATATCTACTCTTGTCTTGCTCTTTCCTACCATCTATTTCATCCTCACGGCGTATCATCTCCTTCCACCTCGACTCTTATGTTCTGCCGGTTTGATACCCGAAGGACGCGTGGCATTCTTTATGTGATTTTCTTTCCTTTTGGCCACGTCATTTTCGTCGCCGCACGTTGCGAGCAGCTTGTTATAATGTATTTTTTTGGCAGTTGGGAACGGTCTCATTTTCATGTTGTTGGATGAGTTGGGACTGGGCTGTATCGGGGATATGGGCAGCATGGGGCATCTGGACATCGATACGACTGGAGCATTTTCTGTTGGTATCTGTAATGAAGAGGGGAATATTCGGTTGGACTATCTTGCTGCACTGGAAAGTTGTAATATAACAATGCTCCTGCGGGAAGTGTTTGCGCGGGTGGTTTTCACTCTTGATTGATTCTGCTTGTTATTTGCTGTGTCCGACTGGTGCTGTCCGGAAAAGCTGATGTTGAGGAGGTCATTTTGGGACCGGAAAAGAAAGGATCAAACTGTTGAAGGTATTCTCGCTCAAATCGTAAATGGTATTACATTTCTTGTGCCGGAAGAATAGCAGGAAGGTAGAGTTTTCTTGATTCGGTTTTAACTGAAAGAGAGTATTGTTGAATAGATTGGTTGAGGCTATGACCATAGGAGGGATACCTATGTAGGTGAAATACCCTTATATATACCAGCGTGATTACTATGCGGTGCTTGCTTATCTAATTGTTGTGTAGCCATCCAAAAAATATAATTCTGCTGGATGAGAAGTGTTTCTATCATTAATTACACTGCCTATATTGCTATGATATATACCTTTGCTGTATCCTTGCTTCTTATACGCATCGTTTCGTGGGAGTGTAGCGACTCGATTCGGCTAGTGGAGACGGACTCGAACGATGGGCGGGAACGGAGTCAAATCCAACATCTGACCTGGTATTTGCACTGTGTTTTCACAGAAGGGCTTTGACACTGTATTTCTATTACCTTTTCGAAGACTCGCCCTCCTTACGGTTCTGACCTCTCTACTATAGACATCAACGCAAGTCTGCGCGGTCAAAACTTCGTGAGCTCCGGTTTGACGAGTGATCTCACCCCATCGATCTTCCACTGTGCAGTAACATCGCCTAAGGACAAACGCAGCTGCCATGACGACATGCTCATACTCAATCGTACTGAACCAGGCACGTGTCACCACGCACTAGTGTCGGACCCCTCATTATATAAAGTCGCACTCCCTCCTCTTCTACAGCACACATCACAACCAATTCCTCTTCCAGCAACCCTGATCTAAGATGCCGATGCTATCAACCCGGATCAATTGGCTCCGCTACCGAACTAGGACAGAAGGTGGAATAGAACTCAACCGCTTCTTGACTACAGTGCTGCAACCGCCGCCATCAAACAAGCTCGGCTTGTCCGAATGGGTCTACCAATACAAGTTTTGTTTCGTTCCCGGTCCGCGCCAGTACGACCCTGTGCTCGACTGGATCGAGGCTGTCATTCGAGACCTTAACCGCAAGTACATCCATGCCGCTGCATCGAACTTCCGAGTCTACCCTACTGATGACAGCACTCCAATATGGCCTCCAGCACCTGACGGCTCGAGCCCACAAATGAAGATGTACACCTTCATCGAGGAAAAAGACGAGTTCCCGGCGACATGCTGGGTCACTCTTATGCCTCGCTCGCTCGGCAGCGGCCCCGGAAATATACATGTCAAGGTTGGTGGAACATTCATTCCGATAAAGGACTGGCTCCTCTTTCTGATCGACTTTTCGGAGGACTTGGTAGGAAAGCGCGGAGCCCATGTGCAGCGGAAATGGTGGAGGCTCAACGCTCAGCACTTTCGTCTGATGGATCTTCCTTTTGAGCTCCGTGCCCAGATATATGTACAAGCGCTTGGTCCGGTTATCTACCCGCATCGCGTTTCGATAGATATTTCTGACCAGGTGACCGGCGACAAAGTCACCTGGGGCTATGGATCTCCCAAAGCCGTGCGCAGCGGTAAGAGATCGCTTCCGAACGTAGCACTCTTGCGCACGAGCAGACAGGTTTATAAAGAAGCCATGGAAGCGGGTTGGCAGAGCACTATCAAGGGCTTTACCAAGCATATTGATCTATGTACAGCAGCCCATGCAGTGGTCAAGCCTCAGTATAATTGGCTTCAAATGATCAGGCTCGATTTCTCGACGGCCGAGTGGTTTGATTTCTTTGGAAATTCACGTCATCAGCGGCACGACGATTTCGGGTCTCGTCCTGCGTCCGGAGACCTCTCCAGCTCAGGTTCTTGGCAAACTCCCAGGCTTGAGAGTCCTTCAGATGGTCTTCCACAGCATCTACGAGGGCTGGAGTTATTCACCATGGAGTCCCTCGGATACTAACACGCTTACTGCATGCCAGCGTACGATAGTGGACTGGATCATGGTAGTCGCGTTCCCTCATGTCAAGGTTCTTCCCAGCGTCACACTGTTGGGCGCTGTTAAGGCACCGCGGAAGAAGTATTGGGATCAGATTTTGCAATCGGAGTACCAGGGCCGAAACCACGAGTTTGACCAAGAGAAGGCAGTCCAAGACATGCTGATGGCATCAGCGTGGAACTCGTAAGTTTCCCGTTTTGAGTTGTATTTGGACTATACTAATATCATTTCTAGGCCTCCGCATTGCTCCTGCCGTACACCTTGTACGGTTGCGCATGAGTCTGAGAGATATAGTGATGCATATGACGATTGGGGGGTCCGTTACGACAGGGATCGGGAGATTGAGGAATTTGATTATGAAGATGACATCTTGGAGGGAAATGGCACGCAGTTGGTCGACGAGGAAGAGCTTGCTGTCGACGTGCCTGACGATGATTTGGATCATGCCATGGGCGATGCTTTGTGATGCAGTCCAAGCTTGGATTCGATATCCAGGACGTGGCAAGAAACGGGTTGCATGCCCTCCACGAGGCACGTAGGACCATGTTTAAAAGGTCCTGACATAATTGCAAACGGTCACTAGAAGCGCATACATCGAAAATACAATGCTGTCATGTAAACTATGTTTCAATAACTCAAGGTCGAGCTTTTCTCGTATAGTGTGTCGTCAAAATTCCGGCTTTGCTTCATCAGACTTTTATAGACAGTGACGAGAGCAATCGTTGCCAGTCACACCACTCCTGCCATTAACATCATCTTCAGCGCACCACCTCAACCGACTTAGACAAAGACCCGCTTAACACTGACAGCAACACAACCCGGCGTCTCCGGCTTCGCATCACCCAAGCCCCAAACAAGATTGACATACTGATAAGCCACATAGTAAGTTGGGCAGCTGTACCATCGATGATACGCCTTGTACACACCCGCATTCGGTGGGTTGACAGTATAATCAACATACCCATTCACACTCAGTCGACCCTCCTCGTCAAAAGCCAGCGTCTGCGCATCATTGGCCCCCGGATAAAGCAAAGGCAGTGCATAATTGGTAATAGGATCGAGCCAAAACGTAACTGCCGATGGGATGGGGTCTGGCGAGGCACCCAGCCAGTAGGTAAGGATACCGGGTTGACCAAGACCGGGCGCTGGTGCATCAATGGTCTCGGAGGTGTTGAAGTAGAATGTCGATGGTGGTATCGGATCGGGTTTAGATGTAGAGTTGCTGTCTGATACGCAGAGAGATTCGATAGCAGCGCCGACGTGGCAGGCGGAGAGGGTAGAGCCGTTCACGGAAGGGTCGTCGGATGTGAGGTAGAGATTGAACGGGGCGCTTTGATTTACGTATTGCGCTTTTGATAGGGCCGCGAAAGCGAGGGTGATGGTTGGGATAGCGAGCTTCATGGTAGCTGCCTGGCTGAACGGGGCTGGGAAAAAAGGTGCGCTGGGTTTGAAGGCTAATTGCCTGATGAACGAATGTCTGATCCTTCTCTTTTATACGGTTAATCATCATCGTTGGTCGTGCGAGAGGGTCACGAGCTTATCCGCCGATCAGTCTCACCTGTACAATGACGCTGGCGTCCAGTTCAGCAAATCCCATGCTCTAACTGATCCCTACCCAATACATGTTCGCATTTGGCATCCCCGAACGGGTCATTGTTAGATCTACAAGCCGCAGGAGTTCGTGCCACCTGCCGCGTAGCCGATCAGGCTTTCCTATGGTATGCCCCGCTGATTCCCCATAGGCAGCTTGTATGCACGATGTAGCTCCTTTTGTAGAAAATCGATACTTATAGGAAAAGCGGGATATAATGCAGCTACTTATCTCCACTTTTAAGATGGTAAGAGCTTGTCTCCTAAGTGCAGTACTAGAAACTGCATCCCCTTGGATAAGTTTTCCAGCGTTTACTGACATCCCACTTTTTCGGCTACACGAGAGGTGGGCTACACCTCTTGCGGTTAGCGTGTCTAAGCCATTTGAGATGTCACCGCATTATAACACTCTGGCCGTCATCTCGCCAATTCCCATGCGCAGTACAAGCCATCACGTATGAATATGTACGGAATCAGTCGATTCCTCGATCGCGAAGGGAACAGCCATTTTGACTGCTGGGACGGAGACGTTTTGGGCTCCTCTAACATTCTACCGGCAGGCTGATTCCACTCTAGATTACAACAATACCCAAGGCGATGACTACGCGCTTCGACCTTTCACATCCGAAGCCGACGTCTTCTTTCCGCATTTTCCCGCTAACGATGACGCACTCCGCTCGCATCTCCCGCAGACACAACCCTCGTAGAGCCTGCGGTCCAGCCTTCAACTTTCTCGTCCTCGTCTTCGCTCACATTCAGCACATCACCGGTGCTCCGTCTCTGTGTACTCCACCACGCTGCCCAAGTCACCCAGCAGAAGATCACGTCGAAGGCAACACTGCTGACAGCGGGGTTCTCGAGCAAGGCGTCCCAAATACCACGGAAGCCGCTGAAGTTGTAAGAGATTGCCGTCATCCTCACAATCAGCAGCACGCCTCCGATTATCGTTGCGCTCCATAGGTATCTATACACAGTACCAGCAAACTCCACACTCGAATCTGTGAAGAACTTTGCAGGTAAAAGGGCTCGGGCGATTGGTAGCACCAGGAGCGCAATGTGTGGTGTGAGGATCATAGGTAGGAAGTCGGTTTGGTGGAACCAATAATGCTCATCGGCCAGAAGATATGCTGGAGCTAAGACGAACCCAATGGTGAGTAGGCTGAAGAGCCAAGGACCCAACCACTTCCGTCTATAAATACCGACTGATGATGGAGGAGGCGGTGGCGGTGGACTCGTGAGGAGGTTTATGAGATATAGGTTCGTGGCAAAGCTAACTGAGCAGACTTGTCCTAGGAGCATGAATGCCCATGAATGCTTGATACCTCGTCGAATTCCTGCCACCTTTAGCCTCTACGGCACGACGCCATTCGAAGGCAGCTCACCTTTCTGTTCCAGGCTGAGAAAAAGACCGCACGCGAAAAAGAAAATTTGATTCGTCCACCAATATCGTGCGTTTCCCACCACGGCCGTCTCCCAAGCTTCTTTGAACAACGAAGTCTCTTTAAGCCACAAGCCCCAATGCATTTGATCCGGAGTCAGATCGAAATATGATCGCCACATCATCCATGCTTGGTACGAGACCTTGAAGTACTGTATCTCATAGTACCATACCGTCAGTACGCTCCATACTGCGAGGGCTGAAAACAATTTGACGTGCTTTCTCGAAGGGAGCTCCGCTGTCGATCTGGAGAGAATGCTGTAGCTCTTTAAGATCCTTTGGATGATGAATGCCGTGAGGGAGACGGTAAGTCCGAGGTATGAGAAGAAGATGAGGTACGCACGACCATTTGTGTCGGTGCCTGGTGGGGGGGCCGCTTTATTCACCAAACGTGTTGGTATATGGTCGTGCGAATATCTCGGAGGAGCGAAGCCAGGAGGCGCCATGGTGGAGGTCAAAATTGGCGGTCAACGTCTGCAATATGCTGCCTCTTGACCTTTAAGAACTCTGTATTCCCTTGAGACGATACGTGTTCACTGCGGGCTAAAGGAATCCTGCAATGCCGATATTGTGAATTGATTGAGCCGGTACCTTTATCCCAAGCTTGCTCTCTAGAAATGTTGACCAATCATAACGCCTATAATGGTACACCCCACGTGAACATATCACGTGCAAGCCTTGAATTGCACCTTACCTTTAAAGGGTTAGCGTTCTCCACGGCGCGGTGCTCAGACCGATCCTGAAGTTTCTAGATTCCTGAAGTTTCGGTCATTATATATATCTACCACGCCGTTGACATTGAACTGTGTCCATTAGCTGTGTCTCATTGATGTTTGCAGATTAAAATTTTGTGCCACTAAATCATACCGACTGTGACCGACGGCCAGGCGACACCAGTCAGACACACGGGCCAGATTGCACTGTTTTTCCTGAGAATACTCATCGGTTCAACCACCGACACCATTCGAATTTGATATTCCCTAATCGACCTACATCTCACTCATCGATTCTTAGGACAGCTTGTCGCTTTACACAATGGTGGGCAGTCCGACTGGATATTCGGAACAGGACGTCGCAGCTGCCAGGGTTCTTTCCGAGCACCTCGATCCCAGCTATACAGCAGAGTTCGCCGGCACGACAGCTCAGGCTTCAGGAAACGGCAGCGCCCCCGATTCTGAGGAGGTATTCCCAGGAGAATCGTCACTCCTATTGCAAGGTGGTGATATTCACCGTGATCTCTACCGCATCCAAGCCAACGCTAAGCGAGCAAAACTTCACGCACGATCAAAAACCTTCTCACATCCGCCCGACTATGCAGCGTCCGATATCGACCATGACGACGTCCCTGTTTCTGAACAGCTTATGCCTGGAGGCTTCAGAAGGCAGTATTTGGGGCAACAAGGCAAATCACTTAGTCTTACCAATGCACCAGTCGCGAGGAATTTCGTCTCATTCCTGGAATTATATGGTCACTTTGCCGGCGAAGACCTCGAGGAATCGGAAGATGAGACGGAGGTTGATGAAGAAGAGGGTGCGGAAGAGCCAGGCGAACGGCGACCTCTTTTAGGAAAACAACGAAGCACGAAGAGGGCTCGAGCGCAAGGCGATGCTACAAACGTCCAGTCGTTCTTTACGCTGCTGAAGGCTTTCGTTGGGACGGGCATTATGTTCCTACCGAAAGCTTTCAAGAACGGTGGGATGTTGTTCTCGTCGGTCACCCTCGTCACTGTGGCTATAGTCACTATGCTCTGCTTCCAGCTACTTCTACAATGCAGAGCACGGTATGGCGGCGGCTATGGAGAGCTTGGCGAAGCCATTGGAGGTCAAAGATTACGATCACTCATCCTCACATCCATCGTCTTTTCTCAAATTGGATTCGTCTGCGCTGGAATGATCTTCACAGCAGATAATTACTCGTCTTTTCTCGCCGCCGTTACGCCGAGCAGGTCGACACCACTCTCTACGACCGCTCTTATCGGCATTCAAATACTGCTTCTTGTTCCCATGTCCTTCATCCGGAACATGTCCAAACTAGGCCCGGCTGCTCTCCTTGCTGACGTTTTCATTATGATCGGCCTCACTTACATCTATTGGTACGATGTTTCCAGCATCGTTAAAATGCATGGACTGAACCCCACTGTCGAGGCCTTCAATCCCCGCGACTTCACGCTCACCATCGGCTCGTCGATTTTTACTTTCGAAGGCATCGGCCTCATCCTCCCTATTCAATCTAGCATGAGGCACCCCGAGCATTTCAACAAGTTGCTGGCTATTGTGATGCTGATCATCACGGTCATCTTCACTTCTGTCGGTGTGCTGTCGTATGGCACCTTCGGCGAACGCGTCAACGTGGAACTTATCAACAACTTCCCGCAGAGCAGCAAACTCGTCAATGCAGTCCAGTTCCTGTACGCCACGGCAGTAATGGTTGGTGAGCCGGTGCAGCTGTTCCCTCCGCTCCGTATTATTGAAGGGAAGCTCTTCGGTCACCGCTCCGGCAAACAAAACAACCTCACGAAATGGAAAAAGAATGGCTTCCGGGCGACGCTAGTCTTACTCACCGGCGTCATTGCAGCAGTCGGAGCGAGCGATCTCGACAAGTTTGTCGCGCTGATTGGTAGCTTCGCCTGTGTGCCTCTGGTCTACATCTACCCAGCATTCCTACATTTCAAGGGCGTCGCGGAGACAAACCTCGCAAAGACTGGCGATGTTATCATGATGATTGTTGGACTGTGTGCCATGGTGTACACAACCAGCATTACGATTGCTCGATGGGCCGAGACGTAAGAGCGAACAACGCGATGACAACACCATGGGGCTGCACAGAAATAATAGAAGAGTGGTGTAAAGAGGGTGGCATGGTTTCTTGTTAGATTTGTTTTCTTGTCTTGCACAGGCGGCACTTCATGCATAGCGCTTTCATTCCTTACAAAGCATATAAAGGTACTACAAGTGGGATTATGAATTCTTTCTACGTCGGCGTTTTACCCACGTTCTCTTCTATCTCAAGCATTAGTTTCTTGTCGCACCTGATCCCTTCCTCTTTACAACAGTCACAAACGAAGTGTTTTGCGTTGTGTGCTCATATGGCTACACGTCCTGAGTGTGCATTTGCTCGTCCTGAGTACTTTTTTGGCCTTGACCAAGGCTACGTCTCTCTTTTCCTTAGGCTCTTGTGCGTATCCGTTTGTTTCCTGCCTCATCACCGCTCAAGAAGAAGAAACACATCACTTGTATTCTAAGCCCTACACCGTCAATTCAATCACTCAGACATCTCTTACTTGCCTTGATTCTTTACGTGTAGTTGCCTATCAGCCTGGTGTTACTCTGCCTTTCTTCAAGCTTCATTCACATATACCCATTGTTCGTTCACTTCTATCCCTGCAATTCCACCGTACGCTTCACAATACCATAACTCCATCGCTACAGCAACAGCAACAACAGCCATCCACATACCCACCAACCGTCCGCAGTGCTCCCAGCCACAGATCCAATATACCCCGCCACCGCCACACTCTCATCAGCGCAAACAGAGGCTCGGCTGCGCCGCCTGGAGCAATCTCCCACCCACGCCAAAACCAAAAAATAATACCTACCGTATATATATTTCGACAACGAGGAATTGATATCAAAACAAAAGTACAAGCTTGTGTGGTGTAACTGGAAGCTCGACGTAAGCTCATACATGTTGCTTCTCTGGCGAGGCGCCTCGTGTTGCTCCATCGCCAGGTCGCAACATGTGCTTGCCACGTAGGCCTCCGTTCGATTCGGAGTACAGGCGTTAATAAATCTTCTTTTTGATTTTTTGCAAATTTTTTTTTTTTTTGCCTCATTTGATATCAATGGTCGGTTGCTTAAGTGCAGAATTTTTGTTGATGGGGGAATGCCTGTGCATGACTGCTTTTTGTCTTGATGAATACTTCTGTTCGTTTATAGTTTTGCTTCCACGAATGCTCACAGAGACATGGGAGGAAATGTGTGTAATGAATGCCTTGCTTGCTATGCATATACATGGTTGATCTGATTCTAGCACGGCACACTACCTCTTTCTTTCTCCTTCCCTCCATAACCAAAAAATCGCTCACATCTCCCTCTCTCTCTCTCTCCACTTCACGAAAACGGACAGGCTACAAAAGCCTTCACAAGCGGCACCCCACCATCAGCCTGCACACATTCTCCCACGGGCGCCGGATACGCCGTGCCCAAACACTCGTTATCCGCATAAAGCGTTGCTGTCCTCGCATCAGCCAACTTGCTTATTGATCCTTCCACCCTTACCAAAGTGCTCGTCTACGTACCACTGCAGCCCGGATACTCAGCAGTAACCCTGTAGCTGAGTATGTCCGGCGTGTTGTCGTTGCGATCCAGCAGCTGACAAGTGCCGCCGTTCCCGAAGATTGGATCGAGCCATACGAGGGACTCAGCGGTGCAATTGGCGGCTGAGTAGATTTCAGCGACGGTGTGGTAGAAGCCTGGGGATCCAGGGGTGCCCCATTGAGCGAGTGCGAGGGTAGGGAGGAGTGTGATGGTGGCGGTACTGAGCTTCATTGTGGTGAGGGTTTGGGGGGTAGTGAGTTGGATGAAGGTTGGATGTAGGTTGCGATTCTACGTGTTTTATACTCGTCTGTCATGGCCTCGTCTTTTCTCCCAAGCTCGAATTGATGACGGATGCAGAGTTGGCGTGCATGCACAAGTGTTCTGATGATTGATGTTCATCAGCATCGTGCAGTGAATGCCACCCGTTGTTGCCCGTGGGCAGTCTGGGTAAACACAACAGGCAGGAGCAACATTAACCCTGCAATCTACTTCGAATTTGATTGGTAAGGAGCTGCATGTGTACCAAGTAGGATCTCACAATGTTCGGAATACGAGATGTGTACTGCATGATTAGAAGTATCCCTTTTAGTTCCTGCTTACTCATTAGGTATGTACGCTGGGCAGGAATGGATGAGCCGCGCACGATAGCTGGGGGCTCATTGAAATGATATGTTTGATTTGGGCTTGGAGGATCTTTTGTAAGACCTGTCCAACTTGGTACAGTGTTGTATCGTTAGGAAAACCTCATCGTATCTTGAGATTAGCTTTCTGCGAGGGTGAGTGTGTACTCTCGCGTCGCCATCCTGCAGACCGCAACTGTACCGGGCGGTCCCAATCAAGATGCAAGGACATTCTCGAACCACGAGATAAATGCATGCATTGTCATCCATGAACGGCCGATTACGGCGCGACCGAGTTCATTGTCTGTCAAGCAAGATGTCGCCACTAGAAAATCCTCGGCTTATTATTTTTGGTGTGGCGTGTACGTTGGACTGCATCCCACAGGCCGACTGCAGCATGAACAGTACTTGAAGTCGTCGGCTCTTCTCTTGAAGCTACCAAGGATCACCTGGGCAAGATGGTTGAATCAGACAACATAAGCCTGAACACCTGGCCGAATTGCATTGCATAGTGAGGCTATTCAGAAGCCGTTAGCGCACTGTATTCAACACTTCTGTCGCAGTTGCTAATATAGGCAGTCTGGCCCCGAGTGTCGTATCATCAATAGCACTATGCGATGGTGCTTTTGACAGGGCTGGCGCCTAGAGAAAGTAGGCTGACAGTGTTTGGCTGGCAGTGTCGTGGTTCACTGCGCAAACGATGCGACGTTGGAAAAAAAAATTGAAAGCGGAGAAGAGAACTCGAAAAGGGGCGGAAATTGGCAGGCCGTTTCGCTTTGACATATTTATGAAAGCTGCAAGTGAGACGGTGAGGGATCCGGAACGCAGTTGGACGGCAACGGCAACGGAAACGTCGCCTGGACGTTGTGTGGTAAGGCTGTGTCAGCACATGGCGAGGTGAGGCTCTGCACGAAGTTGAATGTAGCTACGCCACGCCGCGCGCGTATCGTATCGCCGGGTTTGTCCAGGTTGGCTTTCAACGTGAAGAAGTGCTGAAAGGTCGTGGAAGCTTGAAACAACGAGCTCTAGTGCGCATAGTCCCCCGCACAGAAAGACATCATGTGGTCGATGTTGGGCAAGGGGAGGGCGAGATGGTTGTGTGTGCGGGTTTTCACGGCTCGATTCCACGGTTTCAAAACTATCGTATAATAGTTGCATCGTCAGCTAGAACGGGAGTCAGCCAAAGATAGTTCATCAAGTGACTTGTTCTCCTGAATTCGTCGCGTACGAATTCCGTTCTGGATGCCCCGACTTTCATCTCGCCTCACTCAGGGTCCGAAGAGGCTCCCACGTGGGTGAGATTGGCGGACTGGCAGACTCCAGAGGCGAGCAAATAAATATGCAGCGCGGTGGACTTGAGTCGTCGAGAGGGCCGAAGACAATCCGGAATCTCATCGCTGAATGCTGTCGCTTGTATTTGCGAAATAAGTGGAAATAATAAGTACTGCGCGTGATGCAGTGTAACCAATGGGGGCAACGTACACAGCCGCAAAAAGTTCACCCTGCCAATGCCACACCATCGAATGTCACGATGCCAACCACGGCTCTCGGCGACGGAAATGGAGAAACAGGACATCATCAAGGGTCCAGCTCTCTTTGGTCCCAATTGCAAGGGTTTGAGAAGCCAGGGATAAATGGTGGTCCAGAAAAAGGTCAGGCTGGCACATGGAAAGGGGATTATTGGGGCTCTGTGGTCTGGGCGTTACGCAAAGCTAGGGAGCTCCGAGCGGGATGGTGACCACCCAAAAGTGTTACATATAACAGCTGTCCTCACCATCCGAGTGCTCTTTGACTTCCCCTCGCTGCCCACTGCACCCGTATACTGTGGTTCTCGTTCGGCCACTTCATCTCGCATACTTTCGCTTTCTACTGCTGACGACCCCTCGCTGTCTTGAATCTCGAATACCTCCCCACCACAACCTTCACACTCTTCACACCACCACCGCAAACATGAAAGGTCAGTACGATCAATTGCCTTTCTCTCATACAATTGACTAACAATGGTGCAGCCATCATTCTCGTCGGAGGGTTTGGAACCCGTCTACGACCTCTCGTATGTCCCTCGAGCCTCACCGCTTCTGCACCCCGCCTAGCTGCAGAACGCACGACTGACCGCATGCAAGACTCTCACCTACCCGAAGCCGCTCGTCGAGTTCGCGAACAAGCCCATGATCCAGCACCAGATCGAGGCTCTCGCTGATGCCGGTGTCACGGATATCGTGCTCGCTGTCAACTACAGGCCTGAAATTATGGCCGCAGCCCTCAAGACCGTGAGCACCCCTCATTGCTACGCCTCTCCACGCAATTGCTAATAGCACGCAAAGTACGAGGAGCAATACAATGTCAAGATCGAATTCTCCATCGAGACCGAGCCCCTGGGTACCGCCGGCCCCCTCAAGCTCGCAGAGCGCATCCTCGGAAAAGACGACTCCCCCTTCTTCGTCCTCAACGCCGACGTTACCTGCGAATACCCCTTCAAGAAGCTCGCCGAGTTCCACAAGCAGCACGGCGACGAAGGCACCATTGTCGTAACCAAAGTGGAGGAGCCGTCCAAGTACGGTGTCGTTGTGCATAAGCCCAACCACCCGTCCAGGATAGACCGCTTCGTGGAGAAGCCCGTCGAGTTCGTCGGCAACCGCATCAACGCTGGTATCTACATTCTGAACCCCAGCGTGCTGAACCGCATCGAACTCCGCCCCACTTCCATCGAACAGGAGACGTTCCCGGCTATAGTCAACGATGGCCAGCTGCACTCGTTCGACTTGGAGGGCTTCTGGATGGACGTTGGACAGCCCAAGGACTTCCTGTCAGGAACCTGCCTGTACCTGTCGTCGCTCACTCGCACCGGCTCCAAGCTCCTCACCCCGGTGTCAGTACCCTACGTCCACGGCGGCAACGTGCTCATCGACCCGTCAGCAAAGATTGGCAAGAACTGCAAGATCGGTCCCAACGTCACCATTGGGCCCAACGTCGTCGTCGGTGATGGTGTGCGTCTGCAACGATGCGTGATTCTGAAAAACAGCCGCGTCAAGGACCACGCATGGGTCAAGTCTACAATCGTTGGCTGGAACAACACCGTCGGCAAGTGGGCTCGTCTGGAGAACGTGACCGTTCTCGGCGACGATGTCTCCATCGGCGACGAGGTCTACGTCAACGGCGGTTCTGTACTGCCGCACAAGTCTGTCAAGGTCAACGTTGACACCCCCTCCATCATCATGTAAATGGAGGGCCACACCACGCTTCAACCCAACCCCAGCTCTTGAGCGGGTCATGTGATGATTTTTATGCTTTTTAATCATCGTGCGCTTTTCTTGTATATCTTGCATGCAATACGCCCCTCTTGGTATCTTTGGGGAGATATGTTGGGTCTTTCTCGGGAGTTTTTCTACCTCTTTTCAATGTTATCTCTCTCAACACTATGTTCTAGGGCTAAAAGAACTGGGGTCAGTTATTCGGGTGGCTTTGGAACGATTGCGGGTTCGGGCTGGGCAAGGCTCGGGAAAGGTCTGTCTTATTCGGGCGAGGGTGGCAGCTTTTATAGAGTAGATATGCCTGATAGATTTGGTATGAATCTGACTCATTTCAAACAATCCCTTTTGGTTGCCATGTGAGGGTTGCTTTTCAGTGTCGACATACAGATTATGATTCAGGCAAGACTTTGGACTATCACCAGCACGTACATCACCATACACCTGCAAAGGCGACACAGAGCTGTCGGCAAGCCGGCCTCATTCCAAACAAAGCTCCTCACTTCTCTCAATCCAAGTCCCCTTTCTTAACTTCCTTCTTCATACTCTTCCACGCCTCCCTGACCTTATCCCCCGCCTTCCTAACCACCTCGGGACACCTCAGCCCCCTATCATCACCTTCACCACCCCCACCCTTCTTCTTCCCACCAAAACACCCCTCAACCCCACTCTCACCCGACGCAGTCGACCCATTGAACCAATACTCCTTAACAGGCTCCCACTCGCCACCAACCTTATACTCCCAAAGCACAAACCCCACAACCTTGCCATGCTCGCTCTCGGCACAGAGCCTACGTCTCAGCTCGCCAAACGTTTTCTTGACTTTCTTCTCCTCGTCGACTTTATTCATGACGGTCCAGTGCGGCTGCCCGGCGGTCCTGGCGTCCTGTTTGCTCAGCCAGATTTCGTTCTTGTTGTCGGCACTGGACTGTCCTCCTGTCCATTTGAAGAGCAGTTCTTGCCGTAGAGATTCTGTTTGCTCGTTTCCGGCTCCGAGGAGGACGGCTACACCTTTGCGCATGCGGAAGGGCCGGCCGGTGGAAATGTGGTAGGGGCGTGTGGACGCTGCTAGGGTGGCGATGTCGGCGTCGATGGTGGGGAGTTTGGAGTGAGGGAGCGCGTGGAAGAGGGTTATGTGGGCGGGGGCTTTGTTGAGGTGGGATGGGAAGTATTCTGTGCGTAGTTAGTTGAGGGGTTGGGTGATTGAGGGCGTGGTGTTTAGGGTGAGGACGTAGACACCTGATTCCTTTTGATTGGTGCGAGGGATTTGGTAGGGGTTTGTTGTGTTGGATCTTGTGGTAGGACATGCGAAGAAGTGCTGGCTTGAGTTTTGCTGTTCCTGGATGTGTGTCTTAAGTCGCGGAGTGTTGGCCTGTGTCTCATTTTCCGAGTTCTTATTAGGATTTGGTTCGAAATGCCGAGATTGTTGCTGTGCTTCGTTAGAAGACGACACGACGTGCACCTTGTATTTAGAGCTTGGTCTTTCTGGTATTACTAATCGTGGCAAGTCCTTATATTTCGTAGAGGGCGCCAAAGTCGCAGCGGCAGCATATGATTTTGGAGCGGACATGGCGTATCGTGCTTGTAGTGAACTGAGAGATCTGTCAAGCTGAACCAGGCTCGGTCTTTTCATTTTCCTCAAATACGCAAGGGAAGGTACAAAGGGTACGGTACTATTGATGCTGCAGGGTTTCAAGATGTTCTAGGTTCTGGGATGGATCGACTACGTCACTGAACGGGAGCTACCGAATGTATGGTTGCAATTCTGCGAGACAGGTACGGATCAGACGTGTATTGTGATGGTGTTGTTCCTAAGTGGCGGAAGGCAGTTCGAAGGGAATGACCATACGTTTCCGTGTCGGTGGTTCCAAGCCTTTCACGATGTGTTCCAGAAACTCGAAGCTATCCCATTGTCCGAGCGCCAGTACCAGCTCAAGATGCTGAACGACACCTTTAGTAGCTGAAGCCGATGCGTTGCTAGACCTTTGATCTGGTCTTGTACCCATAGTATTTCTGCTAGTGGCTGGCTGACTTCCACTTTTTCCTTTTTAAGCCCAGGTACTCGAACAGAGCCTGGATGACTATGGTCCAGATTTATTGATCCATGGTACACGTAGTATGCGAGCGTAGTGGCCAACAACGGGTGCAGATCGGCGTAGAAGGGTCGGGCTGAGCGACAGCGCGGAGTATCGGGCGGTTTCGAGATGATCTGGAAGTGAGTCCTACGTTGGTGAGATTCATCCTTTGTCGCTCACACAAGTCGAGGGAAGCGGCAATGCCTGCAGTCGTTGACATCTTTGCTCGTCTTCATGATGCTAAGAGGTATAGAGACCACCATACGTGAAGCTGGCGGAGAACATCCTGGATGAAGCCGTAAGCGACGTCGCGTTTGCACAGGGCATGCGCCGCCAGGGTCCCGAGTTTGCGGTGAATGATAATGTGGCCTGTTTGTTGCGGTGGAGGAAAGGCGCAACTGGCTAGATGCGGGCACTTGGACTGTCGCGATAACGCCAGGCGTCACATGGCCCAGGCGCGATAACGGAGGAGGCGGGGAAGCTGCATTATGGTTATCGACAGCAGCGAGGTGAAGGTGAAGGTGAAGGTGAAGGTGAAGGTGAAGGTGAAGGTGCAGAGGTAGACTGGTCTTTGAAGAGCGTTTGGTTGAAGCAACCCGCTGTGACGCTGTCCTTGATTCTGCCCGTTGCCTGCGAAGACGCTCGAACGTTCTGTGCCTTGATTTCATTGGTGCACGGGCCGTCTGCTGCGTGCATTACTCACCCTCAAAGGCGTCACAGCCTCAGCTTGCCGCCTACGCCTCTCTCCATATAAACCCGCCTGCCCGCCTCCTGCACCCTTCCTCTTCCACCACACTCTTCCACACCTCAACCACGACAACACTCAGCACACGCTCAACGCACCCACGACCGCCAAAACACTCCCCAAGACAACCGCCGACACACACAATATGCAGATCTTCGTCAAGACCCGTGAGTACCCTCAACCCTCGCGCGCCTCGCCACCGTCGGCGCCCGCGCCGCCCAACCGTATCGCACAGTGCTAACAGCTCGCAGTCACCGGCAAGACCATCACCTTGGAGGTGGAGTCTTCCGACACCATCGACAATGTCAAGAGCAAGATCCAGGACAAGGAAGGCATCCCGCCAGACCAGCAGCGCTTGATCTTCGCCGGCAAGCAGCTCGAGGATGGTCGCACCTTGTCCGACTACAATATTCAGAAGGAGTCGACCCTGCATCTCGTCCTCCGCCTGCGCGGTGGAATGCAGATCTTCGTCAAGACCTGTAAGTCGCCGCTGTTCGCTCGTGTCTTCTGACGCTGTACTGACATCTTCCGTAGTGACTGGCAAGACCATCACCCTCGAGGTGGAATCATCCGACACCATTGACAACGTCAAGTCGAAGATCCAGGACAAGGAGGGCATCCCACCCGACCAGCAGCGCTTGATCTTCGCCGGCAAGCAGCTCGAGGATGGTCGCACTCTGTCCGATTACAATATCCAGAAGGAGTCCACCCTTCATCTTGTCCTCCGCCTCCGTGGTGGAATGCAGATCTTCGTCAAGACCCTCACCGGCAAGACCATCACGCTGGAAGTTGAGTCCTCGGATACGATTGACAACGTGAAGTCGAAGATTCAGGACAAGGAGGGCATTCCTCCGGACCAGCAACGTCTCATCTTTGCCGGCAAGCAATTGGAAGACGGACGTACCCTGAGCGACTACAACATCCAGAAGGAATCGACGCTGCACTTGGTTCTCCGTCTTCGTGGTGGCATGCAAATCTTTGTGAAGACCCTAACCGGCAAGACGATTACGCTTGAGGTTGAATCCAGCGACACCATCGACAACGTGAAGTCAAAGATTCAGGACAAGGAGGGTATTCCTCCGGACCAGCAGCGTCTCATCTTCGCTGGTAAGCAACTGGAGGATGGCCGTACGCTCTCGGACTACAACATCCAGAAAGAGTCGACGCTGCACTTGGTGCTTCGTCTGCGAGGTGGCCAGTAAGCGGTTGATAGGGATGGCGAAATTCATGGGATGGCGTTCACGGCATGATCATGGCTTCACGATGAGGCCGGTGCGGTATTTTTATAGGGATTAGCCACTAGGGCTATCAATGCAATGGAATAGCATGCCTACGGGCTGACATGATCATTCAAACAACCGGCTCCAAAAGTCTCCGCAAATGTGAAGCTCTACATGTATATTTGAGATGCGGTGTCGCCTGCCAAATCCAGCACAATTTACCTCGTTTCCGCTCCAGATTATTCTGTGGTGGTGCGTTTGTCGGACCGAAGTGCTGACAGTATTTTGGTGCACTTATTACACGAGACCAACATCGCTCTTTCACCATATTCTATTCACTAAGAGCAGTTCTCCGCTAGCACGCTACGCATCCGGTATCTATCGGCAGCAGTACTCACCCCGCTATACTGGCGTAATCATGGCGACGGACATAGGCCTATCGCCGCTCCAAAGGGTGGGTGAGCTACTGGAAGAGCCAGCATTAGAGGCCGGATGTCCGCTCATAAGAACCAAGAATCGTTAATTGAACGGAGTTTAGATCAAATTTCGGCCGGCGCTGAAGGTACAAGAACGCGCGGATCCGCAATAATCGAGCTGCGTTCAACATTTTATCCATCGGACGAGCGAGCGATTGACGACCCACGATCACAACACTAAAGACTAGTAATCATGACCGACAAGAAGATGGAATACGTCAAGTAAGATTACGCCGCAACCCGCTCTCTCTGCCTGGATTGGAGGGGCAAGGAAAGGACTGGAGAGTATGATAGCTGACGCTGTATAGCTTGGGCAAGTCTGGGCTCAAGGTCTCTCGGGTTATTTTGGGTGCAATGAGCTATGGAAGCAAGGAATGGCAACCATGGGTGCTCGATGAGGAGGAAAGCTTGCCGCTTCTTGAGCATGCGTATAAGTGTGGCATTAATACCTGGGATACGGTACTTTTCCTTCCCATAACGTTTTTGCCCACCGCTACATACAGAACGCTAACACATACCCCTAGGCTGATATTTACTCCCATGGCGCCTCAGAACGCATCATCGCCAAAGCCCTCAAGAAGTACTCCATCCCCCGCTCGAAAGTAGTCCTACTCTCCAAATGCTACTTCGGCGTCGACGAATCGCGAAAGCATCTCGGAATCGCCGAGGTGTCGACCAACGATGGCCCCTTTGTCAACCAGCTGGGTCTGAGCCGGAAGCACATTTTCGACGCGGTGCAAAATAGTGTGGAGAGGCTGGGCACGTATATCGACGTGTTGCAGATCCATCGTTTGGATCGTGACACGCCGCGAGAAGAGATCATGAAGGCTCTTAACGATGTTGTGGAGAAGGGTTGGGTGAGGTACATTGGAGCGAGTTCGGTGAGTACATACAAGCTGTGGCAGAGTCCAGAGGGTGACTGACAACGTGTGTGACTAGATGGCTGCATGGGAGTTTCAAACCCTTCAGAACATCGCGGAGAAGAACGGCTGGCACAAGTTCATATCTATGCAGAACTACTATAACCTCATCTACAGGGAAGAGGAGCGTGAAATGGTTTGTCCCCCTCCACCTAACTCCACAATGGGCAATGTCAAGAGCCCCGGGGAATTGACCGTCACGTGCTTAATCACGTGATGGATATATCTCTCCTACATCAATTTGCCCATTGTGCAACCCCACAAACGCTCACCATCATCACAGATCCCTTACTGCAAAGACACCGGTGTCGGCCTCATCCCCTGGTCTCCCATAGCACGCGGTGCCCTCACACGTCCGTGGTCCGACAAATCATCCAAACGCGCCGAAACCGACAAAGCCCTCCATACGCTCGTCCACGACCGCGAAGACAAGATTGATCAGGAGATCATTAAGCGCGTTGAGGACGTCGCGAAGAAGCATAATGTCAGCATGGCTTGTATCGCCACAGCGTGGTGCGTCAAGAAGGACGTTTGCCCGATTATTGGACTGGGTAGTAAGCAGAGGATTGAGGAGGCGGTGGAGAATGTGCACTTTAAGTTGAGCGATGAGGATGCGAAGTATCTTGAGGAGAGGTATGCGCCGAAGGAGAAGGTTGGATATTAGATTGTTGGGGTCGTGGGGGTGGTGATATTGGGAGGAGGAGGGAGTTGAGTCTCTACTATTGCTTTTGAGGGGTTGGACGTGGAAAAATATTTTAGCAATGTGAAGAAGGACATTAATCCCTTATACAGCTTTACTCTTTTCCCAATGCTTGCAAGGTATTCCAAGACTGTGATTTACAATCCATCTTCTCAACTCGCCTCCCCTATCAAGCAAAGAGATACAAGCTAGATCATACATGCATAGCTATAATTCTATTTATTCACATTATTATATCCACGTTATAATGGCTAGGCACGTATAGTAAAAAACTAAATAATTAGGGAGGTTAGGTTTTCGTCTCGTTTAGCAGCGAATCTTGGTGGCTGGTGATTACTTTATTCAAAGTGCCAGGCTCGCTGCGCCAACCTCCACCTCTAATTTTCGTTGTCACTAATAAACGCGTTTTCGTCGCTATGGATGTCTCTGGTTATGCAGCAAAGCCGGATGCTTATGATGCACTCTCAGCCTACCAGATCGCCGAATTCTTCAAGAAGCATGGACTTGCGAGGGACGAAATCGACCATTTTGCGGCCAACCTGCTCGACAGTCCTGTCTCTGCCACGCCAGTGCAAGGTGCGACCAGCTATACTGTGTCTGGAAACGAGGCGGCTCAGGTCGTCCAGTTTCGGCGCTCCCAATTACCCATGAGACAAATCGAGATTGCAAGGCAGCTTTATGGAGATTTTGTCCCCGAATGCAAGTCCCAAGGCATGTTTGGGCCAGTCCACGTATACGTGGCAGATCTTGTCCCCGGGCCGGCTTTCTGTCGAGTCAGGAATCAGTTCTTTTCTCCTGACCCTGCAATGGAACAACGTCTGCAGAAAACTGTGCAAGACTTTGCAAGGTCTGATGCCACATCTATGGTTGTTTATGTTGTATGGCTAGTTGACGAAAGACTCCTATAGATTCTTTGCTTCGGCGTGGATCAACAAACCTGCCCATACGTCGGAGCCGCCTCTTGGCTTACTTAGCGAGTACTCCAAGATCTTGGATGAAGTCTCTCGAGACCTGCCTGCCCAACTTCAAGCAAAGCTAGACGATGTTCGCCAAGAGCTTCCGCGGCTCTTCCGGCCCAGCTATCCCATGGTTCTCCAACATGATGATCTCTTAGAAAACAATTTTCATGTGGATGAGGCCACCGGCCATATCACAGGCAAGTGTCCATGCAGAATTTTCCTTTTCTCTCCCTTCGGTGTTCTCTGGAGCGATGTCTAGGGAGATGAAGACTAATTGTCTTGTTACAGGCATCATCAATTGGGCTGACGCTAAGATTGCCCCGTTCGGCGTGTCCCTTGCGAGTATGGAGGTCGTCCTTGGTATCCAGACCAGAACCAATTGGCACTTTCACCCCAACCATCATAGCCTTCGGGGATTGTTTTGGAAAACTTTCTACCGGGTGACTGGCCATGTCTCGGAAGATGATCGGCGTTCAATCGAAGTTGCAAGGCTGTTTGGATTCTTCCGAGAGTATGGCCTTGAGGAAAAAGAACATGCAATCGCATACCTTTCCGCCTTATGTCTGCTTTAAATAAGGAACTTGTTATTAGCATAGTTCTTAAGGATTTGTTTGATCAGATACAGGTCCTTTATTGGTCTAATCATATGACACAACTCATCGATAACAAGATCGTGTTTGCACGGCAGAAGGCGCGTTGAGTTGGTATACAATGAGTCCACCGTTGTTTACGATTTGGAGAGTCGGCGGGGCGCAGGACCCGGATAATGACGCAGGAATGATTGCGAAGGCTGTGAATCGGAAAGGGAATATGGATGGCAAGAGTGAGGCGTTGAAGAATAGTGTTAGGATGAGTCTAGCGGGGTTTATAGAGAAGAATCATTGGAAGGATATGGAGAAGGAGATTCGGTGAACAATATTCTCCTTTTCCTTTCTGGCTAAGAAGCATGTGAGACGTGGCATTTGCTGAGGGAATTGGATCTGTCGTTGTGTTGCAAGTAGATTTAGCAGGCATCATCCCTTTTTTACCTGGGTATACTTGTACTGTCTGTATACCGACTGGGCATTTTTTTAATCCCGTCGTCACTGGCATGGGCGAGCGGGCTTGGGAATTTCTCTGTTATGGCTGTATGTATGGTTTATCGAACTAGCATTCGACTAAAATACCCACAGAGTTAGTTTTTCTTGCAGTCCCCCTCCCGGACCTCGATGGCATGGCCGTGAACGTAACTTTGGAAGCTTACCGGATTGAGGTGAGGAATACCTAGGTGTGGAACTGGAATGTGAATGTTCGACAAGATTGGTTTGGGAATGGTGCGTCATCGGTGATAGTTTAATGTGCGAGGTAATCTCCACTACAACTGCGGTTGGAATGTAGGGTCCTTCAATTCCTTCCTTTCTGTCAAAATTCTAAGAGTCGGGATATGAGGAGAAAAGTAATTACATGCATGACGGTTCACCCATACAGAGAAACGACATATGTCGAGGAAGAGGGAGTCCTGGTATCCCAACGATGGGCTCCGAATGCAACCGATGTCCTCCTCTCCATCCACAGTACGGCCCACGCCTTCGAACAGCGTAATCGGCTGTATAATCGTCGAAGACCGATTGTATACTGCAACTGCAAAGCGCAAAGTTCCTTTCTCATCTTCGTCGGCCCGGTCGCCACATTCCTCTAGACTGATGCCGTCAACCCCTTGACACTATGGAGACTACACATCCACTCTAAACTCGCTATTCCTCTCAACCATCTTTTACCTTCTCGTCAACATCCCCGTCCGCTTTCTCCTCTCCCTCTTCTTCTTCAGCGATACGAAGCGGAACAGGAACAAATCGACTCAACCGATTCTTACACGGATTACACGCTACCGCGCCTCCCTCGGGGCACACCCAAGCATAATACTCGATCCGCGCGGCGCAGAACAGACATTGCAATTTTATGCCCTTTTTGTTTTTATTCTTATCTTTCTTCCATCCTAGATCGAGGACGACCTCTACCTGTTCCTGCTCATTTCGCTTCCCTTCGCTGGATTGGAGGGTTTGAAGTTTTTGCATGTAGGCAACCTGTTGGCGTTCTATATGAGCGCGCGCGATCCGCAGCTGGGCGGCTTTTTCCTGCTCTTCGCGGAGGCGGCGGGTTGCTTCGTTGGAACGCATTTCTGCGGTGCGTTCTTTTGCTTTTCGTTTGCGCTCTGCTGCTTCTTGGGCAAGTCTGGCGCGTTTTTCGGACGCGAGACGTTCTTTTTCGATACGTTCGCGGGCCTGGCGGGCTTGTTCTTCGCGGGCCTTGCGAGAAGCTTCTTCGGAGCGATGGTGTGCTTCGTCTTCCCTTCGCTGTCTCTCTTCCTTATCCTTACGAACTGCTTCTTCGAAGCGACGGTATGCTTCGTCTTCTCTTCGCTGTCTCTCTTCCTCAGCCTTCTTCCGCTTCTCGTCGGCCATGATCAGCTTCTCCCAGTACCACAGCGGCATTCCCATCTCCCACTCCTCCTTGTTGACTCGCTGGCGGCGCCACTTGCAGCCCCAGCAGTAGCACTCGAGCCCGTCGGCTAGGAAATCTCTTCCTTTGGTTGAGGAGTAGTTTTCGTGCTCGGCGTCCTCTTCCTTGATGGCTTTAGCCCGCCACTCCTCTCGGAACGCGAAGACTTTCTCCCAGCGCTCGGCGTGCGTCAGCGGGCGATTCCCCCGGGCGCGTCGAGCCTCCTCTTCTTTTCTTTTCTGCTCTTCCTCTTCCCTCTCCCGCTCCTCTTCTTCCTCTTGTCTTCTCTGCTCTTCGGCCAGCTTTACACGCTCGGCCCTCGCCTCCTCACGCAGCCTTGCGCGGCGCTGGTCCGGATTCTCATTGTTCTTACGCTCCTGCTCGTCCAGTGCCTCACGGTATTCTTCCCACTCCCTTCTCACATCGTCGTAATATTCGTCGTATTCAGCGCGCAGCGTCTCGTCGCCGAGGATCTCCCAGGCTTCTTGTACCTAAGATCCGTGCTCTAGATTAGTAACTCCCTTCCAAAATAGTGGAAGTGGAGCAAGAAAGGAGAGAAAGGTGATGGGAAGGAATTTGGGGCTTTTACCTTCCGGAACTCAGCAACATCACCGCTTGCCCCAGGGCCTTGCTTGTCGGGGTGGTGGAGCAAGACGAGCTGGTTGTACGACTTCTTTATCTGCATGCGTGGCGCGGATTGCGGGACTTTGAGATTGAAGTAGTGGTCCGGCTTCTCTGGCTGGATTGGCGCGTTGTCGTGCATGTTTATAGCGTTTGAAACGACTGTATACAACTAGACGGGCGAACAGCGAAGAACGAACACGAGGGTAGTCGTGCTATCCTAGTGTTGGTGTTGGTGTACTCGCAGTGGACGGGCCGAAGAGAGGTGTCTTCAGTTAGAAGGAAAAGATGAGAGTCGGCAGAGATGTGGAGACTCGTCCTGCTCCCGTGGTGAGAGAGCTCGTTACGCGTCGGTGAGGGTGAGGTGAAGCGCGTTGTCGGGACGCGACTATTGCGGCAGCAATGAATCTTCCCCAATGAAATTGTGCAGAAATGAGCTTGACGCAAGTATCTGAGACGAAGACGGTAGAGGGGGGTCTGCCAGCTAGAACCAGGACCATTCGTAAAAAAAATTTCGCCCGGCTCTCCTACAGAATCCTCTAATCCTAGCTATTAGCGGCTCTCTCACCATCATGGATCCCTCCTTAACATGGCTTGCATGTGAGAAAGAACAGAAGTAGCTACCCAGACTTCCAGACAAATAGTAAAATTACTGTATGTTGCTAGGCCTTGCGGTGGAAGAACCTCCAAGCCGGTCGCTTACTTCGTTGTGATTCTATATCATCCTTACTCTTCGCAGCACTCCCTCCAGGGCTTTCCTGATCGCTTTTTGCGCTATTTTCGTCGCGTTGTGATGTCCCTCCGCCATTCGCCTTCTCGTCAGCTGTATCCCAATGTTTAAGATACCACAGCGATACTGCTACAGCTGTGCATGTCAAAGCAATCGTCAGGATTTCACTACCAACTATCCAAAGTTAGCGCCCTTTCTTATGATATGAATACTTATTGGCCAAGCATAGGGATGGACTCACCAAAGATTCCGCCTAAATAACCACTTTTGTAAATTTCCGACGTTTTATCAACTCGAAGGTTCTCGAATCCCTCAATTTTCAACGCAAAGAGCGCAGTGAGGAAGGCTAGGGGAGCGAAGATGATGGTAACGACTGTGAAACCAATGACTGCCGTGCTGATCAGAACGCTGGCGTGTGCGTCTTTGACGCTGGCGTAGGTGCGCTTGAGGTTGAGCATATCCTGGATCTCTTTGTCGATTCTTTCGGTGTCGCTGCTTATCTTGTCTACTCGGCGTCCATATTTTTCAAGAGTAATACGCGCCCTTTCAACTTCGGCCCAGTCATCTTGAACCATTTCTTCTTGAGATTCTGCATCGTCCTCATTCAGTTCGGATCGGTCGTGGAACAGCGCGTCCAAGACTTCCTTCTGCTGTTCCAAGACGTCCTTTATCATAGCAAGCTCGCTCTGTATGTCGGACAACTTATGGATGAAGGATTTCTCCCGAGAGTAGCTGATTGACTCCGGCTTTCTGTTTTCCATATACCGGGTGACATCTAATAGCACGGAAACCAGGCAAGTTTCGAACATGCTGAGGGCAGGAGGGAAGTCGATACCCTCCACGGTGGATCCTCTTCCAAAATTTTCGATAAAGCCCGCAATTATAAGGCCACACTGCAAGTCCGCGTTGTGTGTCTTGCGCAAAGGCTTCCATATCAGCTCCTTTTGGTTCACGCCGGTGTAATATTCCCGTCGATGGAATACTGATGATTCCTGAGTCATCGAGCAAGCAGACACAATGTTGTTTCCTATTCTCCAGAGCCAAAGTTGAGGAACTACAATAATCGGCTTTGATTTTGCTCCCTCGCCGCGTGAGGTTTTCAGGTAGCTGGACACCACTTGGTCACGATTCCTGGTCTCAAGGTCTAGGGCATCGAGCCCGGGATAATACGCTTCATCTAGACTGCGGGTAAAATGAATAGTACAGTCCTCAGAGTATTCCACGGGAGTACTGGTTGACAGAGTCTCTCTCATCCTTCTGTACTCTTTCCTTTTGTTATTGTGAAGCGTCTCCGTGCTGAGCGCCAAAAAAGGGAACTGAATAGGTAACTTGTAAGCAACATAGAAACAGGGGATACTAAGCACATACCACAATAGCGGTGCATTTCAGTGTCGCTTGACGACCAGAGTTGTTCGGATAGTGCAGTGTCTCCCTGTAATTCAAGTATGGATCACCAGGAGCGACTGAGGGGGGCCGGAAACTGTTATAAAAGAAGTCGACCACGTCGGGAAGTTTAGGGCTCCACTCCGATTCCGAAGAATTAACACTCGATTCGGATTTCGGCGAGCGAACACTCGACCATGCATCAGGCCATCTTTGAATCGCTCGAAAAATGACCTAGGTATTATTGTTAAATAGCGGAACCATGGGTCTTTTTATACATACGAGAAGTATTAGCCCCTAATTTTATTAGCGTTATACTGAGTTGATGGTCTGGAAGATTTACTCACATTAGTGGACAAAACATGTACCCAATCGGATGACCGCCAATCCCCAAAGAGGCGTTCACGGCTAGATCGGTCTTGCAGCAATTCCTCTGGGGTGAAGTACACCCATCTGGAACCTGCCATCCTGTTGTAAGGTGAGGAACACGCCAAAATGGATTCCTCCGGATCAAGTGCGATTACTGTTTGGAGGTCCAGCAAGTCTCGCATTTCTCGGGCTTGTCTGGGCGAAAGACTTTTGTTTCGAGAGAGGAAATCCCTGGCCGTGCCATGGCTTCTAGACGGTATGGAAGGATCTGCTCCATGTGCCACAAGCAGTGCAGCACAATCGATTCGTCCCTGTTCAACAGCTTTGTGAAGGAGGGGTATCCCAAGCTTGTCCGGTTCGTTGAGTTTGCGCTCCACAATGAATGGCTCATCGGATATCTGAAGCGTCTGTATCATGAGCTGTAGCATCTCATTTTTGATTTTGGCAGTTGCATGGCGAACAATAGAGTACGGTGTAGCTGACAGGTGTGCAAAAACCTCCTCATCATAACTGTTCAAGTCATCTCCGAGGTTCCTGTGCGACAGTCCTACGTGGTTATTCTGATACTCTAATTGATAACTTTCCTGGCGAGTTTTGAGACTTTCTCGTAAACGTTTTCTCTTTTCTTCCCAACTTTCCGCTCCTTCCTTGAGTCCTAAATAGGGAATGAGTATCGCTCGTAGTACATATGTTTACCTCTTACCTTTCCAAAAAGGTCCATCGGTTCGCATCCTCTGAGAATGAAAAGTTGCTTTAATAATCGAAGATGAATGATCAATAATCGAAATTTAAAAGCAGAAGAGCGACAGCAGTTCGAAGGTAAACTAAAGAATGGATTTGGAAGAAATCGCCAGTATTTTGGCCCCTTCATTAAAATTGGTTTTCCCGAAGCCTCGCTGACAAATTGAAGCATAGTTGGCTGCATCTTTCAGCTCGAATGCAGCTCTCAGCTCCAGGAACGCCACACAGTTATAACTACCAGTAAAGTAAGTCTTTGGCAATCGCATATGGGATGAACACGACGCCAAGCCAAAGTCAAAGTTCAAGGCTTAAACTCACCAATTGAAACAATAAGAAATCTTACACAGCCATGACGTTGTCAGGTCCGCAATCGCGAACAGATCACGCTGAAGTTTCCTAGACGTTGAGCGCATTAACACGCGGGTCTAACTCCCGTCAATATTCTTCTTACACCAGTCTCTCGCGGGGCTGTAAAAGCCAGCAGGGGCACCTTACCATGGTAGTTAAAGTACCCATCAGAAGTCTGGCAGAGTCATACAAACTATCTATAGTTATACAGAAGCTACCTTTTAGTTTCTTCCTTAGTACCGACTTTTCTCTGCTCCACGAGAGACCGGCGGTATACAAGCACGAGGTATTACCCCTCCTCTCCTCCCAACCTCCCAACCCCTACCTTCACCAAGAAATGCACATGCACACACCCCTCATGCAGCGCCCCCTCATGTCGTGCCCCCCACGGCCCTCACCAGCACCGTACCGCGGAACTCCACAAACAGGTAACAAATCCCAAAACACATGGATCGATCATGGACCTTCACTCACCGGAATTCGAACGCGTTATTCGTTTTATAATACCAAGCCGCAAAGTATTCCATCATTCATTGTTGAATCTCGGCGTTTTCGTTTTTCTCTTCTTCGCCGCATCTGCCCGTTATCCACTATCCGCTATCCGCTATCCGCTGTCCGATGCATGTTATGCCATTGTCATGCAAGCCCCTCCAACTTCCGTCGTCGCATCCGACGACGGCGCAATAATTGGAAGATCGCTCCCCTCCTCCCCCCACCCCGCTCGCTTGAGCTCGAGGCTGGGGTTGAGGCGTGCGGGAATTTCCCGGAACTGGAATAATAATGGAGAAAGTGATGTGGGTTGTGGGGTGGGCGGCGTCTAAAATCAAGCGGTGAGGCGCGGGATTTGATTCGCTGAATGGGCTTTTGGTCCGGTCTGTGTCTGAATTATTGATCTGCTGTGCTGTGCTGTTGTTGATTTGTGCATGCTGTCACTGTCAGCCAGCCTAGACAGTTTCCCCTCTTTTGCGACTATCTCGCTGTCTCACACCCTCCCTGTAGCTGAAAGGAAGGCGAGGAAATTTTCCTTCCGGTCTCGTGTATGCGCAGCTTAGAATGACCTGAGAACCGGGCGACATCTGACATCTGACAAGTTGTGAGAGGAAGGTGTCACAGCGTCACTGAGAACGGAGTACATGTGTCTGTGTGGCAGAGCTGAAGGAAATGCGTGCATGCAAGCATTCAGGGTGTGAGATGATGACGATCGAGAGACTAGGCATTGATATTGACAGGGTAGTTTCACCTATATACACTTTTGTTACAGAAACGGGCGAGTTAGGAAGCCAATAAGATAGACCAAATCTTTCATGCGTGCAGGTTCGGTTTTCGGCACTTGGGGTTTCGTATGTACGCACGTAAGAGTGCATACAGGAATTCCTCATAGGAAAGAGAATTTGATGTCAAAAACACGGTTAAAGACTTGGAAACTCGGCAACATAGACGAACAGGCACTGTACACCTTATTCGAGTTTCATAAACCACAGGCAGAGATCAAGGCAGAATGTAGAGAAGCGCAAAGAAGGGGATGCAAAGTGTAAAGATGATGTTATTTCCATTTGCCTGCCTGCCTACCCAAGTTTCCATATTTGCCAGAATCGCCGTTGATAAATACACAATCATTTGGCGGGACCCTCATTCCATATCCAAAAAAGAAGGGGTCCCGCATCTGATATAAAAGCTCGCTTCAAAAAGAGAAAAGGGAAAAAGAAAGATCGCCCATTACACATCAATATCATTGTAACAAAGAGAAGACACCACAAAGGGAGCTTCCCACAGAAATGAACGGTAAAGATGAGTGTGATCATGAGGGATGCTTTCGAAGCCGACTAGGTGGGTGTCCGCCGTGCATAGTCGTAAAATGATGGATGACGTGTGGATTGCTTGCTCGCTATGCATAAAACACAATCATGAAAAATTAGGAAATAGAGATGAAAATAAAGGAAAAAAGAGGAGTGTCGTACATCTAACCGTGAAGCTGATGGTGATACGACATGTGAACACCCTCTACAGGCCAAAATCTTTTGGAAGCAATGGGCCTCCAAAAAAGAGCCGGAGAATATGAAAAAATTGACCGCTCGCAAAAGATCAGTCGTGAATCCGTACGAACAAAATCAAGCACCCGTCTCTTCGTAAAAAAAACATCCGGTTGCCGACAGAAATGAGTGTCGTGTAGTTAGATCAAGGAGTTGTGGGGCCCAGACGGAGTGGTCGTCAACTTGGCGTGCCAGGACGCCGGGGAATCAGTCAATAAAGGTTATAGGTTGGTATAATCAAAAAACAAGTCGCTCGCAATCATCATCGCATGAGTACTTTTTGGATAGCAAATCGTCAGCCGTCAATAGGTAGTGATCGTGGTTTATCGGAGCAACCGTCAGACACATAGACCGTGAAATCGTGAACCGTAAGGGATAGGCTGGTGGTGTGGCGGTGATGAGGCTTGTGTGTTGAGTAAGGTAGAGGCGTGAAGATGAGCAGCCTGGGATAAATGTAGATGATGAAGGCATGTATGAATATGCCGATGGGAATAGCGGACTCTTAGTTCGCTCGGATGACGAGCTTGGAGAGGAACTTGTTTGACAACGAGTCGAAGTCGTTCCGGTCAAACTTGCAGTCGCTTCTTGACCGGAGGTATGTCTCTGCGCGCGTGATTAGCTGCGGACTACCTAAAACAGACCATGCCTCAGACTTACCATATTTAGTTACATGAGCACGGACCTCGGTCATGGCATCACACACCGCCGGATTCGAGTTGAGGAGATGGTGATGCTTCCGGGTGTCCCACTCCGTGAAAGCGGGGAGCTTCTGGGAAATGGCAGAGAAGAGGCCGACGATGACGCCGACGGGAGTGGACTCCATGTCGTTGCAGAACTTGTTCACTGCTGCTTGGTCGGGAACACGGTAGCTACAGTCGAACTGCATCAGTTCCCAAACGGCAAGCAGGATGGCAGCGAGCATGAAGATGGTCGGCCAGTTCTTGAGCTTCTCGCCACTGTAGACGGAAGAGTACAGAGCTGAGAGCTCCTCGAGGACATCCTTCTGCAGCTCGCGCCACATATCGGCAAGAGCGCACTTGACCTGGAAGTTGATCATGACCGGGGCAATGGTTTTGTTGCAGAATTTGGACTGCTCGTCCTCGACCTTGCCAATGATCTGACCGTCCTCACCCAGTCCCTCAACCATGGTGACGTGCATGGTCAGGTTGTAGGCAACAACAAGCTTCAGTGCCTTGCGAATAACGGGTAGCTTCTCACGGCAGTAGAAACGGTACGCCGTCTTGAGGATCTCGGTGACGAAGTAGGTGCCCTCGAAGTACTCATCCACGAACGCCTCAAAGCCGCCATCGATATGACGGTCAAGGTAATCTGAAAGCATGCTTCGCGAGACACCCTCCATGCCGGCTGAGAGCTTGGCAGTGTTGATCTCGAAGGAGAGGCCGTTGAGAGACTCAAACCAGTCTACGCCAAAGCATTTCTCGTCGCGAACGTAGACCTCACGGGCCATTATGGGTAGGTAGTGACCATATCCGTGTGTGATATAGATCGGTCGCTCTTGCGCAGAAAATCCCTTGATGTTTCCGATGGAGAATCCGAGACTGACATGGCGCTCGTAATCGGCTTTCCAGTCCTTCATGAAGTAGCCGATATCCTTGATGTCGATGCGCGTGCACGGTACCTGCCACAAGCGAGCGTGGGATGGCTGGCAGCCACCGCACGGGTCACCCTTGTCGCACGTCTTCTTGAGGAACTTACACCTCAAACAAGCGCGAAGCTTGCGGATTTCGTGAGCCTGCTGTCGCTGATCAGGGCGTAGAGGTCCGCGCCGCTTTCCGACACGCTTCTCGCCAGCGACGTCCTTCTTGGTTGTGTGGGAAGGCGTCTTCTTCTGGATGGTCTTGGTGGGCTTAGCGCCATTGGCGGCGGCACCAGGTGGGGACTTTCTCCGGCGGACAGGCGGTGAGCTCATGGCCGAAGAGGTTGGTGATGATGAAGAGCTTGAAGGCGAGGGCTTGATCTCAACGGGTTCAACGCGGGCCATGGGTGGGCTGACGGATTGGTTCGGTGAGATATAGTTGGTGAAGTCTTGTTCGGCGGGAAGTGCATGGTGGCAGTTGTGCGAATGGGAATGTGAGTGGGAGTGGGGGTGGGCATGGGAGTGGAGATGGTCCAAGTTGTTCTCAACCTCTGACTGCGGTGAGTTCAAGGGGAACTGAATCTCTTCGAAGCTACTAAGCGAGCCCGCAGACCGAGGGACTTCAGACTGCTGGGACGAGTCGGAATTTGTTCGGACGTGCAGAGTTAATGACTGTGCGGGGTTGAAAATGAGGTTGTTCTCGCTAGAGAAGTCGTACGAGTTGCGATGGCCGGGCTCGATGATGCTCCAGCCATTGTCGCTGCCGGGGAGCGACCTCAACTCCATCCATTGCTCGGTGGGGGAGCCCGAACCCACGCTGGCGGCAGCAGTACTCGGCACCGTAAAATCCTGAGCGTTTGAGATGTTGAGCTCGTCGTAGAAGTCGGCCATGCCATTGGGAGCGTGCACCAGGTGCTGTGTGAGATCCATGGATGCGGTCGTCATCATGTTGTTGAAAGGTGCGCTCATTGACATTGAAGACATCAGCGCCTGCGACGAATTGATGCCGAAATCCACGGGCGACTCTTGGAGACCGCCAAAGGTCGCATTGAAGTCGGTGGTGTTCATGGTCATTCCGTCGTAGGTGGGTTGGGCGAAGTTTGCGGCCGAGTTGAGAGTGATCCAGTCGGTCAGCATGGAATTCGGGCCCATGGTGGACGCGAACCCCAGACCCGCTGTCTGGAGAGGGGGGGCCATTGCGGTTGATGTGGGCAGCACATTGTTGTTTGCGGCCGTGGTCGCGGCTACGGTATTCACGCGTCGCTGGTGTTGGTGGTTCTGGTGCTGGGAGCCATCGTGGTTCTGGGTCATGGCAGCGGGCGAGAGAGGCAGCGGCCAGGTGTGACGTGGGATATAGCCGTGGTAGGACTGGCGGTTTGGATCGAACGTCTCAAAGGTGTAGAGGTCCGCGAGGTCAAGATTCGAGGACTCCATGATGGGATGAAGTGAGAGGGGATTTTCTTGATGCTCAGCTGGACGGAGTGCTGAGCTCTGTGCGTACGGACGGGTAGCGTAGCACTGAAGCGGTGTGAAGGCGAAGAAGATGGAAACGGGCGAGAGTGGAAAAGCGGGCGAGAAGCGGGCGGGACGTGCGAGGGATCACGCCTCGTCACCGCTCTTTGCGACTGGAGCCACTGGAGCCACCGCGCTAGCTCGACGCACGCCAGATGCAGCACACCACACCACGACCACGACCAGCCTCCACGCGCGGCCAATCACAGCAATTGCGTGCGCTGCGGATAGTGAGCCATCTGCCCGTCCGCCGCGAGTGCGACTCGCTCGACGCTACTGTGGGGGGTAGGTAGATGGCAGATAGGACATCTAACTGATGGACTGATTCCACCTGCTGCTGCTGGCTGGCGGCTGGACGACATTATTGTTCACTACTGCCGGGAGAAGCGCGGCTGTCGAGATGCCCCTCGACTCCACTCACTCACTCCCCAGACCAGCCACGATCCACGACCTCCACCTTTTGGCTGGGCGCTGGTCGTTTGCAACGCCGTGCTGACGCCCACTGCCGGGCCAGTCAGACGTCGCCCAGGACCTGTGTCTCAACTGACTGACTTGCAGAGAGCCTATCAACCCGCCTCAGCGCGCAATATCGACGGCGGCGGGAGACCATCACTTGCAGCGTCGAGTCGAGTCCTGGTCATGGGCATGCTGGACTGATGAAGTGATAAAGACGCTTGCCCTCGCAGAATCAACAGCTAGTTACCTTCTTGACCTTAGACCTGCCATCACCATCCGAAGCGTAGACGTGCTGATCTAATTATACCGTGAGGATCTGGTAGCTACAGTACATGCAACAGCGGACTAGCGGGATGCCACTCTTAGACGGCACCTCAATCTCTTACTCACCGACTCTCCAGCAGCGCCTCACCAGCGCTCGCTGCATTCCGCGCTTGAAGTCCAGAGTCCAGACGCGTGCGTGCCTTGAGCATGAGCCCGCCTTGCTTCCTCCACGCTCTGAACTTTCGTCGGCGCTGCCTCGTGCCTGCGGGCCCTCTACCATGGCAAGCAGCGCCCTCAATCTGTCCATTTGCTTGTTCGGGGCGACGTGCATGCGTATCTGCGAGCTCTGTGTAGCGTCGCTCACGCACATGGTGTCACTGAGCGCTGCCTTGCGTCCAGCACTCGTGAAGGCCGTTCGTTTTGGGAAGCCAACAGCAGCGAGCATTGCATGCGACGGCATTCATAGACCCTGATCCTCACTGACGGATGCTCGTTCGTCGTAGTAGTGGTATGACGGTATCGATATACTTTCAGCAACAGCGATAAACTTTCCTCGTGACAGCTCCCGTCGATGTTCCTTGCTCTTCCGAATGATTGCTGCATGCCCGTGATGATGTGCAGAAACTTCCGGCCTCTCTCTGGGGTGCATTCGGGAGTGCCGAGTGTTTGCAGCGTACAGGCCCGAGATTCAAGTCGCCGTGGAAATTAATGAGTCGAACTGAGAAAAACTTTGTCCGTTGTTGGTGTTGCACGGTGCTTGCCGACGTTACCTATTGCTCAACATCTGACGCCAAAGCGGCTGAACGCCCACGACGCCTAACGTCTGGTGGCACAGTCGAAGCTGCCGGAAGACTGTAGTCGGGCGTCCGATTGCCTCCGCCTCGCAACAATACGCCACCTAGATAATGTCAGTCTTGCTTCGAAGGCTGCTCTGCCATACCTGCCCCAAGTCGCACCCCTCAAGCCATTCTTTCGCAAAGTATCAATCCCATCTAGACAGCCGCAATGGACGACGTTGAAGAGCTGCGAGTCACATGCGTAAGCGATGTCGAAAGAAAATGTCCGATGCTGTGCCATCCGCAAGCAGGCTCTGTGTCTGAGACACCACCGATGACAGCCATCATGTACTCTTTCTCTCAACGGCATGCAAAGCAGCGTGGTCGAAGAGGTTCTGAATGAGGTTTCGAAATTAATGCCGCTGGTGTAGTGAAGTAGAGAGGTGCTGAGTTTGGGCTACCCTTGTGGGTCTGGAGAGTAGTTGCTGCCTGAAAAAGAAGACTGAGGATCGCGCATCGTATAGCCAATGTGGAAAACAAGAGATAGGAGACGGAGAGGGAACAGCGACGTCTCACGATCATGAGAAATCTTTTCTTTCCCCTCCCACTGTGCTGGACCCTAACAAAAGGCAAGCTCTGGCTCGGGACGTCACTACTCCACCAACAATCGATAACGGTACCATGGTATTCCACTCAAGCTCAATGTATATGTCGCGTCCTCGCTATCATTGTCTTCCCGTGACCCCCCAACAGTCCTATAAAAGAAAAAGCCTAGGAACACTCAATTTTGTTATCATGATCGATGCTATTGAGGACAAAGATGCCGGAATATTCACCCGAAGCTCTGTGTCTGGTAAAAGTCACACCCTTTTAATATCTATGACTATTTTACTAACACGTTTTAGATGCGCTCAAGGGCATGCTCTGCGTGGGCGGCTTCTTTTTCTTCCCCCTCGCGTTTCTCTGGTCCAGCTGGCGAGTTGTGACATGTCTCTTCCTCATTGCCGCTGTAACCGTCACCGTCGAGCTGCTCGAAGACTGGCTCTACGCCAAATCGCGAAGGGGACGCATAGCAGAGCTAGAGGAGGAGTTAAACAAACGTGTCCTTCACGCCGAGTATAAGAACGGCTCGCTGCAAACCTCGCAATCGACGAGTTCGGGACCAGGTCGAGATGGCATGAGGAATGGGCTGACCACACTCGAAACTTTGAAGTCGAATAGGAAAGATTCCAGAGCATCTCTTTCAGGCATCAGTCTCGGCAGCACCACCGACGTCGATTCCCCGACAGAACAACATTCACCAGCCCCCGAATCCCCGCGTATCAACCTCGAACTCTCCCTCTCGCACGCACACAAACACATCGACGTCCTACAATCCGCCAACAAGCATCTGAACGCCGACCTAGAAGCCTCCAAACGCCGTGTAGTCTCCCTCGAGGAGGGAAAGCTTCATCTACGTCAGCGACTCGATCGGACACAGTCGTTCGCAGCGAATATCACGAGGGTAGTCGACGAGCTGAACGCAGAGCCAACGTCAGCATCTGGCGATAAGAGCGAGAGGAAGCGACCCGCGGAAAGCGTACCTCGATCCTGCGACGTAAAGCATGAAGCTGCGCTCCACCGTTCCGGGCTCGAAGCGTCATCTCCTGCATCTCGCGAAGCCGAACAATACGAGTTCCTGGGCCATCTCATCGCGGAGGAAGTGAGACAGCTGCCTCGAGGGGCGTCGGGAAGATGGGATTCGACGCATAGTACAAAGGAAAAGCCGCCGAAACGCAGACCCTCTGCTGCATCGGGCGAGTATGAAGGAACATCGATGGAGTCGGACATCTTGGCGGCAGAGCGGGAGTTGCTGGTCAAGAGGAGGATCACGGCGGCGATTGATCTCGCGTTCAACGTCAGTCGCAAGCGAGGGTATTTTGAAGATTATGCGCGACCTTGGAGGGAAGATGGCGGGAATGAGGGGGGAAGGGGAGATCGGGATCGGTATGTGGTGGTGAAGTGTGTGTATTGACATTGAGGGGAAGGAGGTAGTGGCGGACGGATGCCAAAGCCAGGGAAGTGGGGACACGATTTGCGGTGTCTGTGTTTGGGTCTATGTGCAGGGTGAACATACACATTGTTCTACAGTTCGTATGAGTGGGTGCGTTTAGAAGGAGGATGAAGCATGGGTGCAGCTAACGGTTTGTAAAGCACAATTGATCGTTCCGATTCGTTCATTGGGAATGTAGCAATGCACACCTTCTTCAGTCAATCTCTGCATTCAGTTTATTATCAGACAGCCTTCCTGACCCCTGCAAAGAAACCATAGGTAATGGCAAAAACAGCCGCTAAGGCAACTTGCTCCGACAGGCCCCAGAACAGGAAGACGGTGGCTGCGGAGCCGAGTGTAGAGACGAGGATTGTGGTCTTGATGCCGATGTGGTCGCCTAGGGAGCCGAGGATGATGCCACCGGGGATAGAGGTTGCGTTTATGAGGGACAGGACGAGGGTGCCGATTGTAGAGGATTGGTGAAGGGATTGCACGGTGTAGGAAGAAATGTAGGTGTAGGGAAGGAAGTAGCCGAGGGATTATAGGACGTTGCCTGCTTGGAGCATCCAGAAGGAGGGGAGGTGAATGAAGGATGTGTCGATGCGGCGGGTTGTTGAGGTGCTAGATAGTGGGATACGAGGGCGGAGAAAGTAGAGCAGCGGTGCACTTAGAAGGATCTGTGTTGTTTGATTTTAATATTGATATTGCTTAGTCGTTTGAAAAGTGAGCGGATGATAGTTGCTTACGGTCAAGACACTCCACGCTCGAAGTGTGTTTGCTGGTCCGAATTTCCTCAAGCTGGCTTCAGCGGCGAAGGGAAGACCGACACCGGTCATGGACTTGCCTGCCCACATGATACCGTATGCTAAGCCTTTGCGACGGACGAACCATTCATCTAGGTACAGGTTTGTAGGAGTAAACAGAAGCCCACAGCCAATGGCGGAGATGACGCCTTGTGTGAGGATCAATTGCCAGAGTGTGGTCGAGAAGGACGACAGGAGAAAGCCAGTAGCTGCGAGGAAGAGACCGATGGGACCAAACCACCGGCGTAGACGCGGCCACCGCGTTAGGATGAAGAAAATGAATGGGGAAATGAGGTACATGATACCCTACGTCACAGTTAGTACAGTCATGCCGTAAAGATGCGTTTCCTATCCAAACTGACGGTCACAGTTGTCCCAATTACAGCCACGCTTCCTGTCTCTCCATTTTTCAGTGCCTCGGGATGACTCTCATAATACTCCTGGAACACACCAAATGCGCACGAGAAGCCCGTACCACCATCAGTCACCATTGAACTCGCCTTCTTTGGGCTAGCTTGCGGAACTCACGTACCCCAAACGGGAGCTTGGATCAAAGAAGATCCGCCGAGAACAAGCCAAGCCGATTTTCCTGTGTCAGTTGGTGGGAGAGGTGGCTGCTCGATCTCTGTTGTACTGGGGTTGCTCCATGGCGCTTCATGGTGAGAGATAGTGGGGCCCAGTGAGCTTGAAGCGGCGTTGGAGAGCTCCATTACGGGTTGGGGTTGGGTTTGCCAGACTTGTGCCATGCCAGTCGTTGAATGGGAGGGAGGGAGGTTTTGGGGGTCTTATTAGTCTCGGATATTCTCTCAGAATGCTGTTTAGCAGGACATAAAGCTCGAGCCTATTGCTTCCCAATCGTGTGAGAGATATGGTGTATTGTGTGCCGACGATAGTAGTGAAGTATGAGGAGTTTGATAGACAACGGTGGAGGCGGAAAAGTAGTTGAATTGACCCACGAAGCTATTAAGCAGCTTCGGAAACATGTATCGTTGAGTGTGATCAGCTATTTGTTGAGCGGCTTTCCTCCCGCTCTTTGCTGCTACGCGGGGTAGATGTGATGTAGATCTTGCTGACGGAGAAAAAACGAAGCTTACCGTGACGCAATTGCGTGGTAGATTTGCTTCAAAACCTACCAATTGTGGTTGTGACACTAATGCATAATCTTGAATTGCCTCTGGAATTTTATGTTGGAGGGGAGGAGACGAGCTCGTGGGAGTCATGGAGACCGCAGAGGGGAGAGGAGTAGCTCCCCGCAATCCGGTCGGCTCCATGATCCCGATCTCAATTTTGTGCGACGCCGGGTAATCCGGTCATAAAAACCCGCTGGTATATGGAGTGAAAGAGTAGACTGTAGCTTCTCCATATCACATCTCTCTTACTACGTTTCGTGGACCGAAGCACCCAAACCATCTTTGCAGCTTCGTATTCCACTTTGTTTGTCATCATGGCACACATCGGCGCTCTCCCCAAGATCTACCGCTATATTACGACACATAACAAAGAGGGCAAGGCGGTCTTTAGCGACAAGCTCGACGAAGAGAGCAAGATGGTGCCCAACTCGGATGGCATCGCCTTCGCGCTCTCGTACACAACCAAAGGCTTCCCCGTCAGCCTGGACGACGACAAAGACATCAACGTCTATGAAGGCTTCCTCAAGGACGCGCCTGGCCTTGTGGTCCCAGGCGGAACAGTCCTCCGCCATGTGGATATTCCGCCCAACACAGCGTGCGCCATGCACCGCACTGTGAGCTTAGACTATGGGTGTGTGCTCGAGGGCGAGATCGATCTACTTTTGGATAGCGGCGAGCTGCGGAAGATGCGTAGGGGGGATGTTGCGATCCAGCGCGGAACAATGCATCAGTGGATCAATCGCAGTGGGACGGAGTGGACGAGGATGCTATTCGTGCTGCAGGAGAGCAAGCCATTGGAGATTGCGGGTGCGACGTTCGGCGAGGAGCTTGCGGGCATGGCGGGAGTACGTTCTTCCGACTGAGTAGCGAGTTCAGCTGGGCGAGGATGTGTGTAGGCACCTCCCTTCAAATACGAGCATGTAGTGTGGTGTCTTCAACATCTCATTGATGTTTGCGAGATTGAAAGCTAGCCGCGGCCTTGGCGAAACTAGTTACTAAAATGGACTACCACCCACCAACCCACTTTTTCAGAGTTCAGACATCAGCAGTGTACACGTGCATAGTGAACAAAGCGCATCCATCATATCGCTATAGGAACCGCGGCGATGACAGTGCGTAGCGTTTCTAGGTGATGAACTTTCCTTATCCGGAAACGGGCTCTCGCGAACAATATTAGCGACTCCCCAACGGCAAGGCCATTGTTTGCACTCCAGATCCGCGTCCCGATTCAGGTACCTGCGAAAGGCGGCCACGTAAACAAAAACCATGACTGTCCCTCAAGCATCTTCTTCACAGGAGCCATCTTTCCGCCTAGAGGAACTACTGGCTGATTCTGCCCGGATCGAAGAGCTATCGGATAGCGAGAACGAGTACGAAGATATGGGGATGGCGACGCAGGAAGAACAAGCGAACATTGCTTACCTCGAGAGTGTCAGGTCGCCCATTCGTGACAGCTTGAAGACAGAATCTTCCGAGGTCCAGGACGAGACGCTCGAGGTGGTGCTGCCGTATCTGGAGGGCAATCCGAATGACTATCCGCTCAACATCTATGGCATTCCGCAGTTACAGAGGGAAAAGCATGTTGCATTCTTGGAACAGGCGTTGGATGATTATCCATCGGCGTTTGCTATGCTGGATGCTTCGAGACCATGGTTAGTGTACTGGAGCTTGCAGGGCTTGAGTGCATTGGGGTATGATATATCTGAGTATCGCGAGCGGTAGGTCTCTTCTTCCATACGTACCTCTATATCACAGGTCAATCTCAGTCTGACCCTCCCTAGCGTTATCCATACTTTCCGTTTGATCCAGCATCCCACTGGGGGTTACGGCGGCGGTTTTGGTCAGTTTCCACACCTTGCACCAACCTATGCTGCCACATTATCCATCGTCATGGCCGGCGGGATCGAAGCCTATGAATCCATCGATCGCAAAAAAATGTGGCATTTCCTTGGCCGTATGAAACAACCAAACGGAGGCTTCGCCGTGGCAGCCGGCGGTGAACAAGACATTCGTGGAGCTTTCTGCGCTCTGGTCGTCCTGTCGCTGCTGCATATCCCTCTCGAGCTTCCTCCGGATGCACCGGCTCGCAAGCACGGACTCACCAGGTTCACGGATAATCTTGGTGAATGGGTGTCTAAATGCCAGTCCTTCGATGGTGGCATGTCAGCAGCACCAGGGAACGAAGCACATGGCGCCTACGCTTTCTGTGGTCTTGGATGCCTTTCAATTGTTGGTCCCCCAAAAGAAACCCTCAATAAGTATTTGGACATGCCGTCTCTCATACATTGGTTAGCTGCTCGACAATGCGGTCCAGAAGGTGGCTATAATGGACGCACGAACAAGCTCGTCGATGGTTGCTACTCTCACTGGGTTGGCGGGTGCTGGTCAATTGTCGAAGCTGCAACAACGTCTGGTATCAACAACCGTTCTGCGCTTACACGCTACATTCTCTCCGCATGTCAGTTCAAGAAAGGCGGACTCGTCGACAAACCTGGAAAACGAGCGGACGCATACCATACCTGCTACAACCTCGCTGGCTTGAGTTCTACCCAGCATAGCTACACCTATGAAGCAAAAATGCAAACTGATCTCGGTGGTAGCGAGCTTGATGCACCTTACTACTGGAAGCCAGGTGGCTTGTATGAGGAAGGGAAGGTTTGGGGGAAGTCTGATTTGGTTGCAGAAGTTCATCCGATATTCGTCATTCCGTTCAAGGCGGTGCATCAGTGTCGTAAGTATTTTGAAGATAAGGAGGGCTTTTGAAAGGCTGTCAAGCTGAGGGGGAATCGCTTCCAAGTTTTCGCGTTTGATTGGTTTACAGCATCGAGCTTGGATGTTCCACACCCCATTGATACAGCGATAGACACGATTGATATTTGTTGATTGCTCCCTCACGCGTCCATGTACAGCGTGAGTGGCGGACCATCGACGACCTTGCCCTTCAACATCGCCTTGATCTCCCCATGAGCAGCACATTCATTATCATAAAAGTCCATATCCTCCTTGCTCTCAAACACGGTACGAGCTACCAGCGTATAACCCCTGTTCCTCGGGTCTTCATGGGTGGGGTTGGCTGCTGCCATTTGAATGTATGGTTTGCCATCCTACGCTTTCTCGTCAGCCTATACTCTCCCTCGTACATCCACGTCTCATTCTCCACCATTCGACTCCGCTATCTAACCACAAACAATACAATATACATTCCGCCTTGATATGTACACCCAACTGTCGTACTCGCTGGTCCCCACCGCCAAAACGACGCACCGACGTTGGAACTAGCCAGGCATGTTGTTGTGATGAGAATCTTGGCCCTGCATGTGCTGCAAGTGCCCAAAGCAAATCGTGGACTTGGGCATCGGTGTCGGGGTTCATGGGTGTTGCATACGGGACACGCGATGGAATGTCAAATAATGAGTCGGGAAGTATGTTATTTACGTACCTTGACGCCATCTTTAGTGAGGGTGGAGTATTTGGAAATGGCTTCTTGGACGTGCGCCGGGTTGGGGATCTTGAACAGAGTGAGGCGGAGGATTTTGGTCATTGTGGATAATTCCGTATATTCAATTACATGAATTGTTTGAGAGATAGTATTGAGAATGTCGTAGTGTTTTGTTGTCGATATTATATTTGCGGGGGCAGCTTCGGAGGTGAGGAGACCCATCGTGCCTTCCCGATCAAAAAAACCATGTCCGGTTCCCCTACAACCAAAGCTTCTCGGAAGAACAGGTCTGTTGTACGGCACTCCAGCTTCTTCTCTATACAAGCCGATTACTATGGTTCTGCACACGATCACGAAAGCCACCATCGACTTTCTGTCGGTGCCGCTGTGTACCTCGGTGTCGGATACTGGTCCGGAGCTCGAGTCGACAGCTCGTCCTCCCTCGCACCCGAAGCGTGGCGGGCGGAAAGGGCTTGAAGCCATCAATTGATCATACTGAGTAATTCGCTCGTGGTTACTGGGGCGTCATAGAGACCCATCATCACGACATGTCGGTAGGGTCGAGACTTTCCCTGCAACGAAGAGGCACAGCATGCATGTGGTACTGTACTATGGATGTGCACACACGGCTCGAGACTTCATATACGCACGGAACGCACCGCCCCCTCATCCTTGCGGTACGGGCTGCGGCAGCACGTCTGACAAGGCTGAAGAGGAGGGAGAGAATTGCTTGTGGTTGGAGAGAGGTGGGCGATGAACCAGTGGGTCACCCAGCCTGAACCAGGAAGCCGGCCGATTCGAAGGATAGATGGCCTTCATGTTTCTGCTCACATCATCAACTTCTAAACACACCAACGCCTTCCAATTCATCTGCTATCGAACGAAGGATCATCGCAGCCGCCGCGACCGTCTCGTCTGCAGAAATTTCGTAGAGCAAAATACCTAATGCATGCTTGAAAGGCTCCATATCAAGCGCTTGCGACTTGCCGTTGCCACGCCGTCGGTCGCTCACCGCCATTCTCCTCTCCTGAGGGGTCCCAGACTCCCAGTGTTGCAGATTGCGCAGGCCGCCGTGGCTGGTGTCTCCGTTCCAGTCCCCAGATCTTGACTGCAACCACCCGCTCGTGCCATCGCTCGAGCATGCCACGCTGGTCGAGCAATGAAGGCCGGGGGGGACGGCCTCAGTTGATTCGTCTCGCCGCACGTCCTACTTCAATTGCTCGTTCTGCATGCACATGTCGTATTGCATCGTGTCGAGGCGGCGCGATAGAGCAATCCACTCATGCTAGCCCCGCCCGCGTCGTCATACCTTTCGCTCTCCAAGACTTTTGGACCGACGCCAATAATGAGCGGCAACCGTGGTCCTCCTTGTACCTCCGCCGTCACTGAGTGTCTGCCGGCCTATCGCTATCTGCATCTGCACAGTTCTGTGCATTATTCTCATGAGCTCAGCAGGGTCGTAGAGCTGCCGTTTTGTCTCCCGTCCGATCGAAGCCTCTGCAGCTATCCGGCTCGCCATGCCTCGATATTCATGCCTTCGCTGCAAGTGGTGGAGGCAGGTGCTGACCTTACCGGGCACCCAATATCCCCAGATATTGCTTACGGTACGCGGAGAGCAGTTCGGATAATGTGCGTGACATGTTCGCCCGTCCCCCCAGACAGCCATCGCTCGCCTGGGCCTGTTTCTATCAGAATCCCAAAGGTGCGTCTCAGGAACGCCTGTGCTGACCCTGTCACCTCGGACGTTCGCCAAGCCGTCCATCAACGATCATGATGCTTGCCTGCATCTCGCACGGCGAGAGTTGAAAAATTTAGACGCTCGAGGCACCCCCGTCTCCGCAGCGGCGATTGATGCCAGCAGGCATGCATCATTACAGCTAACAGCCGTTGGTCGTCGCCCGTTTGGGAGTCGGGCGCAGATGGTTCGACACTCCAAAGTATCAAGCGTCTGCCAACTCACCACGCAGATGCATGAGCACGGTCACCCCGGCGTGCAACGACATTCCATGGTAACACCAAACCCCGTCGCCTTCGCCAAACCCTCGATTCCAGCAATCAAATCAATTTCGGCCATCTGCTTCCAGGGAGTCGCCTGTTATTCCTAGTATACTTCTTGTCCACTTCAAGCCACCATGCTCTGCATCCGCGCGCAGTCACGATAGCGTACCACCTCCAGTCATCTTCTCTCCACCGCGTCTCCCGCGCTCTCTGCCACATTATTGTGGAGACTTCAGTCCGAACAATCGAGTCAGCTGCTCGTTGCCCCGACATTTCCTGCGCTTGGAATAAGCGGTGTTGTCCTGGCCTCTGATCCCGTTCGCGAGCAGCTGTTTTCATGTCCAAACGCGGTCATATACACGTCCCTCGCCAAGATTCAGAGGACATTTCGGGGCCATGGAACACTGGACGGGGCTTGCAGCATCTGACGTTGCGATGCTTTGCATTTCTTCTCCCCGCTTGCTACCAATAATGCATTAGCCGACCCAAAGGCTCAACGAGTACGAAGCAGTGCTTGCTGCATGATTATTGTCGATTCCGCCTTACTGTCTCGCGTACTGAGGGTGGACAGCTGGTACATGTCTTTATGTTTCCGTATCAGGGGTGACAAGGTGTCGATCCAAACGTCGAGATACAGCCTTGACAAGCGGGACCTAGGGCAATATTTCCGATCACCAGTCGTTCATCACACTATTCCTGCAGCAGGGTGGCGAAACCGAATGATGTGCACTCTCGCGAAGACCGGTGAAGCTGTGACCTTTTCAGTTTAAGGTCTTTTACTAGCTGAAATTCTGGAACCCAGTCTCTACTGGCGAAATTGCACGCCAACACATCAATATGGGTCTATTTTACAGAGCCGCAACAAAGCCCGCAGGTTATTCACTTCTAGATGTCCAATTGCATCTGCATCACACTGCCGGGCCGACCTATTCGCGGTTGCATGTCGAAAAGTGCCCGCTGCACTCGGCTACTGCAATAAATCACCTTCATCCCACACTTCACATATGCTCCCCCCCATCCCCATTTCTCTTCTGCAGGTCACCCACTCTCCCTTGCTGTTGTCATTATCGATAGCCGCTGCCCTTCGTCGACAGCTGTCACTTCTTACATTGGTAGTTGTCAAGCCTCTGAACGCATCCGCCGTCGTACAACAGGAGCCACGAATACATCCCTCAGCCTGATATCGTCGCCACCAACGAGAGAGTGCCAGTTCATCATTCTACCTCGGGTCAATCTCTTTAGATCCACGAGTTTGCATCGAAGCGCCCTTCTGCACCAATTACTTTACACTTTACACGTCGACACACCTCACCATGTTCTACATCATGTACCTTACAGGTAGGCTTCCCGATTTAGTTCCAATTGTTATTTGAGCCCCAAGTACCACGGTTCTGGAAAGTTTGCAGAGATGCTTGACATGGATTCCTTGGGGTCAATTGGTGCCAGAGAATCCCGGTGTTCAACACATGTATTGTGTATTTGCAGCACACCGTTTACCATTCTTCTAGAGCAAGGTCCTCTAACAGGGGTACATTGGGCACCAAAAAACGACTTCGGATTTAACTTCATGAACCATTACTAATTGAGCTTCAGGCCTCTGCCAACGTCGTAACTGGCCCGACCCTCTTTTCCAGACATTCCGCGCTCGCTACGGCTATGGCTGCACTGTACGGGTGAACAACAGGGAGTACACCACGGACGTCGAATACGAGACCGACGAGCTGGCAAAGAACGCTGCTGCCACTCGTGCGTACATGATCTGCAGAAACTTCTCTGTGAACGACGGAATGTATCCTGGTCAGCGACCTGGTCAGGGTGGGGTCGTTCAAGGGCTACCGGTAGCCATTGGTACGGGAAGGAGAAACACCTGCTCGTCCAATGAGTACGATAGCGCTAGCTCAAGCGGCGGAACCAGCCCACGGAACAGCGACTGTGGACTGGAGTCTGGAACTTCTGGACGGCGATCCAGCAAGTCCTCCACGACTTCCCTTTCCAATTGCTATTGTGGCCGCGGAACTGTACGTGCTTACGAAAGGTGCACGTCATGCCTTCGCGAGGCTGGTTACCGATGCTAGAGATGACTCCTGCTGCGAAGCACATCGACATCCCATTGCCATCTGAACATCTTTGCAATGGTGCAAAAGACGATACCATCACGAAACCAAAGACTTGACGAGCTCAGGCTCAGCGATACCACGATTATTTATGATTTGCATCGACCACGATATCCAACGATTTAACGAACGGCCAATATTCACGATTGCGTGTTATCCATTTTGTTTGCACCTTATTGGGCTCGGCTGTTTCTATTCTGTTCATTTCGACTTCGTTCTTTCCTTCGCAACGAGACCATGCTACGATACGAATCCATGTCTCCCTATTACTCATCATTGTTACCTTCTTCTTGGGTGGAAAGCATAGCGACGGCATTGCAGCGTTTCAGCGAAGAACTCTTGGGTCGGGCTTTGTTTGACTACGACTTGCTCCCAAATCGCCCTTTACGAATTTCCTTCGTCAACGAACTTGTTAATGAACAAAAGAGAAAGAGAAAGAGAAAGATTATAACGACCGGCTTCACTGCCCTACGACTATACATACCGTATTCACGAGTCGATGAATCAAATTGTTGGCATTTTCTAAACCACGCTTATTGGCGCACACCCCCCCCCCCTTCTCAGTATTTCGGTTCGTTGAGTGATTTCAGATTTATTTATTTGGCGTTCTATTGGTCATAAGCCAAATATATTCATTCGTATAATCGGACCTTCCCGCCGGGTTGCCATACCACGCCGAAAATGACCCTGTGAGCATACATTTGTCGTTTCTTACATTCGCTGCATGTGGACGTTCGCAACGGCTTGCACCGCAAAACTTGCGGCTCTGACGTGCTCCGATTTTACCGCACCATGTGAGGCGAGGATGACTTTATCTGACCTGTTCATTCGCGAGTCGTCACGCGTAACTAAACCCTATTCTAACACCGATTACACTTCGACCCATCAGTGCCGCACTACCCTCCATATCATTTTTTCCGGATTACTAAGTTTCTGCTTACAATACAGCAACACTGGTCGTTACCGGGTCAAGGCTGCGCTCTATTCATCAACGGTAGCACTTGATGACCTCCTACATTCATCACAGGATGCCACGGATCTGGTTCGGGAAATGGACTATTGCGCTCATTAAGTTCTCAAATTTGCTTTCCACCAGTCCTTCATGAAGTATTGACAATATATCAGAGTCTATGTGATCATGGCCAAGATAAACATCAGCTTCGTGCAATCACATGCGTCGACGATGTGGGACTAGTTGTCATCACGAAAGCTTGCTCATGAATAATGACTCTCCCAGTCCAAACAAGGACTCTTCATAAGCTCGTATGGAGGAAAGGTGGAGCGCGGCTTGGTTTTCCATATTCGAGCATATTTTTGATTCACTCATCAAGGAGGCAGGTAATATATCCTATCATTCCCTGCTCTCCGTTTCTTCCTCCCCCTCTTCTCCCTCTCAACCTACCATCTACGGCCATTCTTCAGACTCTCCAGTTGAGCGACTTGGTCCTTTCAAGATGGCCGCTCCGTCCCCAATCATGCCTCACGGCGACTTCAACCCCTTCGCCGCCCCTTCCGACAACGAAAACCATGGAGAGATCCATGTGATCACACATGAGTGTCTCGAAGGCGATGCTCTTCGCTGCGTCATCAAGCCTGTGCCTACTAACGTTCTCCTTGAGCCCGAGGACTATGTCCGCGTGGGCGACATCTTGAGGTTGTTACAGGAAATCGAAGACGCCAATGCTAAGAATGACGACGATACCACGTCTCCGACGACTACTTCGTCGACGGAAACCAGGCCTTATTGGACTGGCACTGCGAAGACGATCCTTGCTACTCCCTCTGAGCCAGCTAGGTACGCTTGCTCTTTCATCAGTCTATGCACCCCTTTTTTCCCTCATGCCCAATAGCTCTACCTCTGTCTCGACTGACGCCAACCCTGCTGTTGCCACTCAAGCTGTCAACTCCCAAGCCGTCGCAGCTCCTTCCGGCGGTTATCGCTGGAAACAGTCCAACTAACGTCCCCCGTCAGGTCCTTAGTCACCTCTGCTCCTGCGCCTGTTACTACGTTCCCAGCCGAACGCACTGGCAAGGACCGCATGCCCGACAAGAACATCAACAATAGCGGTGACAACAAGAAGAGCGAGCACGCCGGATCCGAGTCCGAGGTCCATCGCGTCAAAGACGGACCCCTTCGCGGCTACTGGGGCAACCTCTTCGGTCGCGCCGCTCCCGTCGAAGCTGTTGAAGTCGATGCAATTGCATCCGAAGAGGATACCGACGACGACATTGACACCGAGCCTACGGACCTTGACGAGCGCTCCATCAGCATCGCCGAAATTCTCTCCGACGACAAACTTCGCGCGATCCTCAACTCTAAAATCGCTCACCACGCGAAGCGCGAGTTCCACCTCTCGGACAACGTCGCCCACATCCTCCTCGGCGACGACCAGACCCTGAACCCCAACAGCAAGCTCGTCAAGACGCTGAAGCTTGTTGCCCGGGGCGTCGATGCCAATGTCATCGCTCCGCCCCCTGCTATGCAGACGCAGAAAGTGACTGGTCAGACTGAGGTCCACTACGATACGGCTGAGCAGACGAGGCTTGCCGTGGCAGCGTTTGCCTTGGTTCCTTTGACTCTTGTGATTGTCGCGGCTAGTCTAGTTGTGCACCATAGGTGGGTCAAGAAGATGCTGAAGAAAGCGGAGACGGACAGGGAGGTTGAGATGGTGAAGGGAGATGGGTGTTAGTGGCCTGAGTGCGGGAGCGATTGGATGATGGTGTGATAATGTGATGCATGTACACATGTTATGGACAATGAGGAGCAAGAAGGGGGATGATGGTGTAGCGTAAGGGTGGTATGCTTGTGTTTCGTTGCTTTTGTTTGTGCTTTGTGGCTTTTTGCTTAGATGCGTGTGCGTTGTGGAATGTAGAATGGGAGTAGGAAACAGGGGCACAAATTTGAGTATGATTTAGACTGTTGCGTTTATATCAGCTATAACTATGGCCGTGAATGTGAGGTGTTCAATATGAACAAGGTGATGTGGCTTACTTCCAAATACATGCAGACAGCGGTATTACTCATGAGTGTTAACAATCGCCTCCACCTCATATTTCCCAATTCCTTCTCCAACCTCCAGAATCCCTCTCATCAGACCCCTTCGTAGCAAAGTCAATCGAAGACGACTCGGACGGACAATGCACCGTAAAAATCCTATCAACCCCTCTCTCAAGCCCTCCAGCATCATGTCTGACATCAATTTCCGTAGTCTTAAAAATCCTCTCCGCATCATCATTGCGATCCCACGTACGCTCTCCATCCGAACTACCCCTCCTTCCTACCCTATCTCCACCCTTCACCTTCCCATCCGGACTCCCCAAACTAATATCCCTATCCCCCGTCTCCCCACTCCCACACGCCCCATGGACCCCACCACTACTCCCTACACTCCCCCTACCCTTGACAGACTCGCGCAGTTGATTCAACATAGCGAATTCAATCTTAAGCTTAACAGAGTACCCGAAGCCCTTGAACGAGCACCATACACCCCACAGAGCGGAGAATTCCAGCGACATTGTCACAACGTCGAGGGCGATGATTGCGATGTTGGCGAGGAAGAGCTTTTGGATGCAGCGGCGGCTGGACTTCTTCTGGACGAGGTCGCCGACACGCAGGATGCGGGTTGTTTCGAAAAGATAGACGGAGGAGATGATGAGTTCTTGGCCGGTGAATATGGCGATGGAGATTTTTTCCATGAGCTCGAAGGGCCTGTATTTTGGGTTGAGATGGTTATTGTGGATAGCCTGGGGAGAGTTAGCCTGGTGGGTAGGGAAAGAAGTACGTTCATGCGGCCACCGTTTCGCGGCGCTTTTCGTTGTTTTCGATTGTGCGATGCGGCCAAACTGTTACCTAGCGCTCTAGGTTTTGAAAGGACTTACAGCTAGGGAGAATCCTGCTTGTGGGATATGAAGGAAAACGCCATTGAAGATACTGCGCAATGAGAAAGGAACAAGGTCAGCGCAGCTCAAGCATATTGGCATGGCGCTTACATCATATATAATATTCCTTGCAGCTTCCAACGCGTACGGGTAACAAGATGAAGTCGGGACCAAAGGACTAGTGACTGCCCCGTAACCATTGCTGACCTTCCTACGTCAATCATAGCCATGACGGCGTGGGCTTCGAGCTGAGGTGCCCATGTTTGCAAGAAGACAAACACCTGGAAGACGAGGACCCCAGACGTAGCGACTACAAGGCAGTAGAAATATCGTCCGGCCCACCTTTGGAAGGTGAGGAAGATCGTCAACAGCAGTTCGCAGCTGTTGAAACATGCTATTCCAGTTAGAGCTATAAAGGCCACAACTTCGATTGTCGACTGGAGCGGACCCTGAGTAAGCTGTGTAGAAGCCATGGCTAGCAAGCCAAGAGTGTATATGAAGAAAGGAGGAAGAATTAGTATAATACTTGAAGAGTAGACACTTTAGAAAGGAAGGGTAGAAGATGTGCCGCCCACTCCTTGACGAGAGCTTGCTGATCCATATCCCCGCAGCAGAAGATTGTTTCACTCACCTGGGCCGCTCGCAGGAGGATGGACCAAGTACTCTTGACATTTAAATCACAAGGGACGAGATAGCCGTTTCCGTCCGTTACAGCGCCCCGGCCCCCATAGGCACCTCCTGGTCTTGCTCAACTGCATTGCTTTTTACTCGTAGGCAGTATAACATAGAGCCTTGCTTTACCAAAACTTGAAGCCCTGCTGTAGAAGCGGCATGCTTAGAAGAATGGATTTACAACATTCTTTCGAGTTTAAATAGCTAGTGCCACGGGAAGGAACTGCTTGAAGAAGCATTCGCACGGTTATGTCGGTCGATAACAGGTAGATTCTTGGATCAGATTTCACGGTAATTCGACAGCTGTCTCCTCCATAATCGCCTTTCTGAAAGAGTTGTAGTGGTTAGCTAATCTGTGTTGAGTAGCACGACATCTTTGTTGAGAGTAAGACATGGTGGTTGTTCGCGTACATTTGTTTTTTGAAGTTTAAAACTCCTACAAAGACATAAACTCTGACCTGAAGATGTCTAAAATACGGATGTATTCTGATTTGCTTTGTTCGTAGTTAAATGAAACATGCAGGTCTAGCTTGGGTTGCGACGAAACCTCGGGGCTTTTTATGTCGACATTGCATTCGTAATTGGCATACGAATTCCCGCCTCTTTTTCCATATCACAACACAGCAGCTCGAATTCTTCTGGTTGAGGGACCTCAGGTTATCTTGACGCCGACACGATGGCTACCTATCCCGAGATTCCTCGTCAGTGAATGCAGGGCTGTAATGTCTAATGCGGACATGCCGTAGCTCCACGGGTTCAGCGTTGTCCTGCCGTTCGGTCGTTGAATGCTAGACGGAAACAGCGCGTGGCTAGCCCAGTGGACGAGACTGTGCGTGCGGGACTAATGATGGATCTGGGCTTGAATCAATGTTTGGCGGTGTCATCCGCGGATGACAGCTGTCTAGCCGGAGAAGGAAAAGCGCAGCCTCGCCTTTACTCCAAGCTCTGGAAGCCAGTCCAACATTCCTCAAGTTCTCTGCCCCTGTACAAAAACAAATCACGCATCTGCGCACCTACGAAAAACTATACCGATCATGCTCCCACGACCTCATGAGTCTCCTTCATCCTCGAGATTTCCTTCTCACATCGTGCGTTCTCATCCGCTATCGAATAATCTTTGGAGGGATCATCTAGACCAGCGTCGAGTCTCCATCGAACACATTTGCCAGGATTGGCAGAGGGGCTTAGCCGAAAATAAGCGTAGATCCAATGCTTAAGGCAAACCTCCTCAAACAATTACCTAAATCATGTTTCGGGTGTTGTGCAGGAAGTCCCTCCATCGGACGACAATAGCTTCCCACTCAAGCCCCATACTGGATCCGATTTACCACGGCGAATATGGATTCAGTATTGCCACAGCGGTCACGACCAATAAGATGCATTCTTCGTCAATCTCAATTCTAATGCCTCATTAGATAAACTCCATATGCTGTTACTCCGATGCATTTCTGAGATGTGTCATATTTATCTCCATTTTTGCTTACTTCGTCAGCTTGGAACCAGCAGTGTCACCCAGTCACTGCGCATCATGCACTTCCGTCTTCTCGGTGTCGCAGCTTGGTTGCAATTCGCAACCTACAGTTCTACGTACATTCTCCCTTTGACTTCCTCACCTTCGTTGGCACCACTAGCAGCAGATGTACAGACAGCTGTCACATGGCTGCTTCCATTGTTGTCTAAAAATACTAAAGTTACCTTCCCCGATGAGAACGAATGGGCCGCTCTGCAGATCCCTGGCTCTTTGCCGCGAGTTTTTGTGGTGGAGGTAGCAACCGAGAATGACATCCATACCTTTCCTGGCTATGGCGGGTGCGCATGGGTGGATGAAGACGCTCAACAGCTTTCCCTATGGCATCTAGGTCAACATGCGCAAACTGAACTCGACCACTGTCAATGCAGGAGGCAAAACTGCGATTGTGGGCGGCGGTACGCTTCAATGGGAGGCTACCCGAGCACTCTTTGCCACAAATAAGCAAGCTGGTAAGCTTCACCCTTTTTGGCTTGACAAGTGTCATCCTTTGATGCACGAGCTGACCTAGTCAAGAGTCACGGACTTTGCGAATGTGTTTTAATCATCGGCCCACTTATGGGTGGAGCGTCTTCCATTCTGCAAGCCAGACATGATTACGCCCTCGATAAAATGCTCGCATCGTGCTCTACAATGGCACTGCTGTCACTGCATCTGCCACCAACAACCCCGGGCCTTTTCTGCGCTCTCCGTGGAGCCGGACATAATTTTGGCATCGTTTCGAGTATGCAATTGAAAGTTTACAACATCCAAAGGAATTGGACTGTGTACTATCTACTCCACGCCCAAGACTAGCTTGAGCAGCTTCTTCCTTTAATCAACCAGACTGACAATGCTACGAGTCGTCCATCTAACGTGGTGTATAACGGCGTCGTCACCCGTATTCGGGATCTTGATACTGCGAGTGTGAGCCTCTATTCTCTTGCCATTCCTCTATTTTGAATCTAACGTGTGAACTAGCCGGCCAATTGCTTATACTATCGCATATGAAGGACCAGAATCGGGAGCTACAGTTTATGCTGCTCCGTTCCAGGCTTTGGATCCTACCGTAACCCAAGCAGCTACTAATGTCGATTATGTAGCCCTCTACACAGTGTCGCAAAACAGCTTCGATAGCGCCGCCTGTCGCCGCAACCTAAACACCGCCTACGACATCTTCGCCGAACTTACTGCCGACTCGCGATTCTCCACTTCTGTCCTTCTTGAAAATTACTGTATGCAGGGCGTAGAAGCTGTTGGTCCTGCTTCCACCGCTTTGTCTCTTGAGGAGCATCAATTCCCGATCGTCGCCAACCCGATCATTTGGTGGGAGGGAAATAGTACGCGGGCGACGGCTGATGCGTATGCCTATGGAGAGAGTATACGACAGGCGTTGTTTGCGGGTGCTCCGACGATCAACAAGCATGCGTATGCTAATTATGCGATCGGAGCGGAGTCCACGCATGGATATGAAGGTAGGAGAGTGAGTAAGTTGAAGGCGCTGAAGAAGGCATATGGTCCGAAGAACAAGTTTGGGTTTTATAAACCTATGCCTGTTGCGTGGAAGCCGACAACGATGGGAAAGGGGAAAGCAAAGGAAGCCTATCCTCTGTAATTCGATTCTCCTGAACACTAGATTGGTCCGCAACAAATGGCCTCAGAAGATTTTCGCACGTGACGTGATGACTGTTGAGCATATCGCGGAGTAAAATAGTGAGCTCAGTAGATAGCTTGAGAAATGTTGAGTGAGCTCAAGACTTGATAGTACCGATAGACGAACCGTGGAGCCATCAAGCATCCATTGTCGCACATGGCAAGTGATACTGCGTCGATACCGAGTGTTACACTGCAGAATTTTGCAGAGACAGAGACTTGAAATCATTCTGCGATCACACAAGCCATGCCTGATATCTCTCCTGATGCTCTTCTGACGAGCGTGTAGAGCGCGGAGGTCCCCGGAAAGTGCGGAGGTACACGGACGTTGCGGAGGTACACGCCCATCCCACTGAAGGTTTTCGTACAACGGGGGTCATCACAGCGAGCGATAGGTGCAGCATGCAAGTCGTCGGCACTCGAGCGGTGAAGGTCTGTGCCTGTCTTTCCTCGCTTCACCTTCCTCCCTCCCCGTCGTACAAGCTACGCGGCACATAGTCGCCATACCAAAAGTCTCATCACCAACGTTTGCGAACATGACGGTGGATGAAAACTCTAAATAAAGACCTGTAAAGTACCTGAGACGAATGAGAAGGTTGTGGGGAAAACTTGATTCAAAAGCCACGGGGAAGCGGGGATGGGGTGAATACCAAGGCTCGCGTCGTTTTCGTTGGCGTAACAAGTGCAACCAACCAAGCCCACCTCCAAGGGTTTGCAGCATCGCCGTGTGATCCTCAGACGATATACCTTGGCTAGATCCAGGCGGGTCCTTGGTATCTGCAGGCCGAGTCTCACATCTATCAATGGAGGATGGTAGATAGATGAGGACCCTATATGGGAGAGGACTCTTGAAGGTGGTCTTGCCCTCGGTCAAGATCCTGGTTCGACGGGCTGTACCGCGGCCAGTAACAACCGGCTTGGAACAATACCAAGCCATAGTCGGCGTTGTTGAGCCTCAGGGCCGTGAAATAATGTGCTGCCAGATGCAACGGGCGTCGTTTGGCAATGCGGGTCCATCTTCAGATCTGGTAGGTAAGTAAGATAGGCCATCGGTTTATGAGTGCGGAAGTCCCCATGTCAGACGCGGCAGGAAGGACAAGCCCACGGTCGTACGCTCAACGCCGCTTTTTTTTACATCTCCATCTCTTTCATCTCCTTGTCTTTTGCCTACCTCCCTTGTTGCCTCTTGGAAAAGACCGAAGGTACTTTGGCTGGAAACTTTGCTGGACACGGGAAAGCATAGAGTTGCAGGCTATCCGCAAAATGAGCGTCGCTGGTGAGTAAGCCCATTCCACACCACACCGCATTTCTCCTTCCATCTGGAAAAACATGGGCAGAGGGAGCGCAGTCGCCTTGCGGCCGCCGTCAAAGGAGTCGCGCCCCTCAGCAGGCCATCGCGGCCTTCTTATACACGACGTTCGGGCCTTAGCCGTTCGCACCCCATATGTATCCCAGCCAAGCGGTCCCGATCGAGGGAAACAGCTCATTTCTCACCTGATTTCCAGACCCCATCGAACGCATCGTCGCCGGCAATCGCATCTACCAACGAACTACCTCCGAGGCAGACCCGGCCGCCTTCGCCGAACTCACAAAGGGCCAGTGGCCCGAAATCCTGTGGATTGGCTGCGCAGACAGTCGTGTGCCGGAAACGACCGTGTGCCACTGCGGTCCTGGCGATATATTTGTGCATCGCAATATCGCAAACTGCGTGCATGCAGATGATATCAGCGCCGCGTCGGTTGTCGAATATGCGGTCGCGCATTTAAAGGTGAAGAAAGTGGTCGTGTGTGGGCATACGAAATGCGGCGGCGCGAATGCAGCGCTCAGCGACGTGGATCTCGGGACGACGCTGAATACCTGGCTGCACCCCGTCCGAGAGTAAGTGTTGGTCTTTCTTTTCGCATCATGTTCGAATTGGCGCTGCCCGTAATGTGGAACTACCCGTAGGCTAACGACCGTTTTCTGTTTCCTTCTAGGCTCCGCCGAAACCACAAGGCTGAGCTAGAGAAGCTGCCCAGCGATGACGCGCGCGCCATCCGTGTCGCAGAACTGAATGTTCATAGCTCCATTGACGTGCTCAAGCAGCACCCTGCCGTCGCGAAAGCCGTCAGGGAACGTGGGCTTTCCCTGCACGGCATGATTTACGACATTGGCACTGGACAACTGCGGCTGCTAGAAGAGTCAGGTGGGAAGAAGGGCTTCGGCCTTTGGACTCCTGGGCATTGATTGAAAGAGCAGGTATACTTTTTGGCGCATGTGGTTAGATATCTGGAAACTTACGGTTGGCGAAGGTGTTCCGCGCTGTTGTGTGGTACTAGCTACTGGCGCAGGTCAACACTTCTAACGGCTGTGCCGGGATTTTTTGCGATATATCACGAATCCAGACGCGCTTATCAATGCACGAGACCGCTTTTCTTTGTCAGAAGAACGAATTCCACCCTCGTGGCTTCTGTGATTACTGTGGGTGATGACGTAGTAGGCTCTGGCTGCTTAAGATGAGTGACAAGCGTTGGCACGCGGAGTCGTGCGGATGCAATGCCAATCTACCTCGGACAACTGTCGGCGGTAAAAGAAGTGGACGAAAGCAAGATATAAGGATGTGAGTCCCAGGTAGGCTTTGAATCTCCTCATCAGTCCATCTTTCCTGTCAAGACCTCTCTGCAAACCTCCACAGCTTCGGCAAATCACACGAAGAACTGCACACATCGTCCTTCAAGAAACTCAAATACAAACGCCCTAACCAGACCAACTTCTCTTCTTGAGCACCAAACTCCAAAGGCACGCCTCGAGCTTTAAACCAAACACTTCAACACATTACACAAACGCCGAAGAGACCACGCTCATCATGCCTTCCCCTATCCAGCGTCTCCGACAACAAGAGGTCCTCCAGGCATCCGCAAACACGCCCCGAAAGATATTCATCGGCAGCAATGAGCCATCGTTCGGGGAGTTCAGACTTCTGATGCCGCTCATGGTACCCATGAAGCTTACGGCGGAGGAGAGGCCGGCACCGGTTATGACGAAGGCTCATTGAGGTTCATTGAAGTGCCTAAATTGAGAGCTTGAGTCGCAGTTCCATAAATGGGAATAATGCCACGCGGTTACGAATTTTCTTAAGGATTGAGTTCGGGGTAACGGATGGTGCATGGCGCAGTGTTGTTGTTCTTGGATGCAGGCGTTTTGGTGAAGGGAAGGGGGTATCAAGGCGGGTTTTGACGCAATATCTTTTCTACGAAGTAATGAAAAGGCAGTTGCTTATTTAGATACGGATCGTCTGAATTTTCATTGCACTTAACAGACTTTCCCTTAATCTGCCTCACGCTCTGTCAGATATTTACATTCTCGTCCTTTTCTCCACATTATCGCTTTTCTTGCCGCTTCCTCTGAGCATTTGTGGGGTTCGGCCTTGGACGCTTGGCCCAAATGCAGTAACTTGTCGAGCACAGGCTAGTTTAAGGTTGCTCAAGGTATGAAGGGCTTGAACCAAGGTGGTAGCCATGGGCGAAGGAAGGTGGTAAGGAGCACCACAATAAGCAATAGGAAGGTCCCTAATGAGCTTCCTTAGGGTTAGTTACGGCCACGGTTAGATAGGATAGTACTTGGAGTCTGTAAGAATAGGGTTAGGGCTTATCGGGGTGCTCCTTCCCATCTGCGATGGGGAACTCAAGATGATGATGCAACAAACTGGTTCGATGGCTTCATCTTAAATCCTGCCCCCTGTGACCTGCCTACAGTCTACTAGACTTTAACAAGCTAGCGTGGCTCAATCGGTCTAGAATTCTAGTGCCCAGTCCTGAAGGTTCCTTACCTTGCGGAAACACATACAATTCTTCTAACCCTGAGAACGGGTGCTTCGAGGTTTGAATCTATTTACTGGGATATTCATTCCTCTCGATTCGAAAACCAGCACAAGCCCATTCTAACCTCACAGTTTTCATTTAACTCCGTTTGTCTACATTCAATGTCGGAATTACATGCCATGTCGCTGTTTGGTTCAAACGCAGTGAGGTCAACACTAATCAGAACTTCAGGAACGCCTCTGGCTCCGCGACCAATAACATCCACCCGCTTTCTTACCTTCCAGCATGAAGCTCCTCCACGTCTTCCTCTGCTTACTTCTCGTCATCTCTTCCCTATTTGTGTGTACGGCAGAATTCATCAATCCAAGAGCCGGCAAGCCAGGAAATATCGAAGAAGAAACACGAGGTATCCAGGACAATGAGCGATGGCCATTGGGCTTCTATAGAGCCATCAAATGGGAATACAATAAAACAAACTATGACGCCTTCGAGATCAGGCTGTGTCAAGTCCCCTACCGAAACCAACCTCAATCTCCAATAACAGAATGTCCGAAATTGTTCCGTGAGTATTGACACACTCCGTATGGTCCCAAGTTAGTCTAAATGTCAGCCAGACGTCGACAAGGGAGAGGACAAGGCAACGTCCTTTAATTGGAGAGTGAACCTGGAGGGTTTTCATTTCGATATCTCCGATGTCTTCTACTTCTGGTTCGAGCCCTTTCGTCGAAACGCGGGGTTCAGGTCACACTACATCATCATCACGGACCCAAGGAGTAATAAGCCTTCGCCTACTCGCGCCATGAGTCCTACATCGGGACCTGCGTCGACCTTATCCATATCACCCACGAATTCCACATCGGGACCCATGTCGGCTTCGTCAACCTTATCTGTACCACCCACGACCGCAACATCGGCGACTTCAGCTCCAACGGGCCAAACTCCTACTGCACCGACCGCACAAAAGAACGTCGCACTCAAGATTGCAATACCTATAGTTTTGGGTATCTTGGTGGCGCTCCTCGCTCTCTTCATCTTTGGCAGAAAACACATGGGTGGCCTAGGGAAAGAGGAAAGCAGAGGAGTCTCGTCTACCGATATTGATACACAGGAGGCTTCTCCATCGCAAGTTTCTCACGGGTCGCATCGTGAAGTATACGAGATTGGCTAGCTATTCTCTAGTTTCGATAAGGAGGGGTTGAGATTACTGGATCAGGTATTAGGGGAGTGATAAGAAGGGCAAATAATCACTAGGAGTATGGATACTGAAGATACTATGGTCCTTGCCATATTGGAGACTGACTCAAGAGGTATATTTGTTAGGCAGTGAAGAATTGAGTGTTGATATACAGATGAGCTCTGTCGAGACCAATATCTTTTAGGCTCACTTCCAATGACTTGCACTACCACGGACATGGAACGTGTCACACAGCTAACATGTATAGCGCACTCAAGTTAGGAAGGTGTCTCAAGTCTATTGGAGTACAGTGACGACACATCAGAGCGCAAGAAACGTTAACAGTTTTCCCCGCATTTTCACTTACTTGCAAGACATTCAAGAATAGAAGGATCGTAGCCCACAATGCTCAACACTCCATACTTCATCCGACAGTGCTCGAAAAATGAAGCGCATTCTCGCACTTGCATCAATCTTCACTTTGCCGTCGCCCCAGTACCAAGTGAGCGCCCAGATGGTGTCTTTATCCAGCCACCTGCTATGGCAGATCACGAATCAGACCTTCAAGACCTCGCGAAGAATCCTGTATATGAAGTTGATGACCAAGTGACAGTGATGTGGGATTGGAATGTCGACAACTACACCGAATACTATATCAGTCTCTATCAGGTGGATTACCACAATGGGCCGGGACGGATCAGGCCAGGCAGTGCGGAGATATTCCGTCAGTATTGTTCCTTCCGGTTGACTTCAGTTCTTAAGCCTCGAATATAAAAAACTCATCACTTTGCCAGATAAACGAGACTTTGATCCCGCGACAACTACGACATTCTTCCCCGTCAGACCCGGAGAGTTCGATCTCACGCGGTCGGAAGTATTCTACTTCTACTTATTCCAGAACTTCACAAGCCACAGGACGAGAGGCTTTGTTTCGCATTATTTCAACATCACTGTAAAGAAAGTCAGCAGCTCCACGAGGCCTCCGTCCCCCACAATCTCGATTTCGACATCGACATCGATCTCATCTACGTTTACGTCTACGGCTATGGAACATTCCACTAGCCATACCGCATTGCCAGAACCACATATAAACGACTCCACAAACATAATTCCTCTCGCCTTAGGGGTCAGCCTTGGACTCGGTGTTCCACTTCTTCTCGTTCTTGGGGCGCTACTCGGTCTCTACATCGTCTATGCTCGCCGTAGAGAACCTCCGCAACTAGTTCCGTCTGTCCAACAGCAAGCGATAGCTCAGCCTGAAAAATGGGAAGAAGAGCCGGCACCGCGATATTCGTTCATCACGGGGCCTACCGCCGCGACGCCCGTGGAACTCCCCGAAGACAACCAGCGGCGTTCCGAACTGTACTAGGGGAGTTTGGGTATTTAGAAAGGGACAAAGAACGGATTGGAAATTTTTTAAAAGGTAACTTTACGGACCTAAGGTGTGGCACACTTCTGTACTTGCGTACCGAGGTAGTTAAGTTCACAGTTTGAAAGTGCACACAAATATTTGTTCGAATAATATGCAGCCTCCCACCGTACCTCATAGTACTTAATTCCACAGCTTGTGCTGTGCCAGTGGTTGAACGTGAAAAGAAAGCTATGATTAGCTGTCAGACGAGGAAGGCGCATAAACCGCACAGGTGTTATGAAGGAATCGGAGCGTGTGGTCGGAGCTAGCATTGCGGTATAGATAGAATATGCGACTACACAATCGCTTTGAATACGTGCGCTACCCTTCATATTTCTACTTCGCCGCCAGCAGACCTGAGAAGGATCAGCTCGATATCATCACAGCAAGCTCAGCAACCATAGCTGGGGCATGAACCTTCGAGAGGTAGTCGTGACCATAGCGTAATAAATATTTGAATTCAATTGGACCTCTATACCTTTACGCAACCCCAGCGCCTAAAACACAAGACCAAAGGGAATCTACCCTCTACCACGGCCGCCTCTGCCTCTTCCCCTACCTCTCCCACGACCACCACCTCTCCTAGAATTACCCTGCGGCTGCTGTCCTCTAGCCCATCTTTCTCCATCTTCGCTCGGATCCTTCCACCTCTCATCCAACCCACGGTGTCTTGCAAACTCCTTCCTCTGCTGGTTTTCTAAAAGTGCAGTCGAAATATCGTCCTGAATAAGGAGTTGCATGCCCAAGCCTTCCTCAGTACCTTGTTCGTACATGCCGAGGTTTAAGACGTCGCCGGAGGGATCGTATGTGTCCTTCAAATCAATGTGGCCCATATCTGGCGAATGAGTAGCGGACAGGGCGAGAAGTGGGTCTGGGTGCTGATCGAGAACAGAGACGAAAGTGAGATTCTGTACGACGCCTTCCAGGCCAGCGTAGAGGTTTAGTGATGTGGCTGAGGGAATCGAGAGACTGTAGACCGGTGAGTCTTCTCTTCGAGGGCCAGGTCTGCCATTTTGCCCTCTGCCTCCATTTTGTCCAATCGGGTTACGCGCATTCAGGAACACATTCCATCCACCTGAAAATGAGGCAGTTCCTGCGCCTGCACGATCAACAATGGCATTATACATGTAATCCTGCCGCTTACTTTGCGGCTTGGCGGTAACAGAGGTGGCATGGTAAGCATGCGAGCCTGGGAAGCGAAGGTCAAACACCTTCAGCATGCTATGCATGGAGCTGCCGACGACAAATCGCTGTTGACCTTGACAAGCAAGCGAATAAATTGACGAGTCGTTTGTTACGTCCCAGAAAAGCGTCTCAAAACTGTGAGGAGAGCGCATGTCGTGCAGTCGGACAATTCCGTCGTAGCCTCCTGAGAGAAAAAGGTGGTTGACAGCCGAGTCAGCTTCTGCATTGCTGGGAATGGGTATGATGGGATAGATGGAGGTGTGCCGCTGTATCGGAACATCAACCGTGCCAGCCCAGTATTTAGAATCGAGGCTGAACTTGCGCAGAGGTTCAGCGGTGTAGCCAGTTGGCGTGATTTCGTAAACTTGAATAGGTTCGGGAGATGGACCCAGACCCACCGCCACCGTCTCATTGGAAATAAAATTGCAAGACCACAGTCGTCCGGTTCGCGACCCCGATATGGTGGGCATGACCTCACTCAAAGGGTGCGAATAATTTTTGTTCGGATCTTCTTCGTCGATAGCGTAGAGTGCTAAAGAGGAGTCGCCGAGGGTCGTGGCCATCAAAGGCTGGCTCTTGGACGAGATTGACAGCGAGCCGACTGGTTTTTGGCCAGCCTCATAGAAGTGTTCAGTGGTCCGCCGACGCTCTAGATCAACATTGAGCATGCAGAGCTGACTCGATGCTGTGCCGAATACGATGTGTTCGACTGATGGATCCTTTTGATGAGGTCGAAGAAGGTTCAGAGCTGTGATGTCGTCCCTGCCTTCTAAGCTATCCGATATCTTGTACGTGTACCAAGAGTGGGAGTGCTTGAAAACGTCAAGCTCAGAACCTTCACACTCCTGCCCATGTTCTGACAATGATGTTGAAGTGTTGGCTCCCGTGTCTTTGATTCTCAGCACGAGTTGAGTTCCTGCCGACCAAGTAAGCACCTCCCTCCTCTCCGTCCATGCGCCATGCATCTCTTCATAGCTATCGATGCTCGGCTGAAAGCCCATCGTTTGGCCTTGGGGACCTCTCCATCTCTTGCTCTCCCACGAATTTAAGCTCGTCACATGTTGCGAGGGTTCCAAGTAGCGTGCAATAAAGGCCTTGCGGTCCCAATTTCGATATAGGGTAGCCAATCCGTGGACTGAATTTTTGGCGTCAAGATCAAGGTCGACGACGCCAAATCGCCCCCTCAAAAAGGCTTTCCAGCCATCGAGCTTGACGAATTCGTTTAGTCTCCGACTGCATAGTGCAATATTGGTGATGTCTCGGGGGCGGTCCAGGTGATTGGCTACGAGCGATAATAGCTCGTTAGGCAGCACGTCGAGGGCCGCCATGGCTATGTTCCGGTACGTCGACTTTGGACGCAGAGCGGAAGGAATGAAAAGTTGCAAGGTAAAAGTATTCTGTTTATTGGCCTGGTTCCTGAAGCTTCATCGTGGAGGATATATACGTGGTGGCTGTCGGTAGAGAACAAATTATGACTGTTGTGCCGTATGACGACAGAGATTTACAGTCATCGTTGCGTGGTAGGAGTCATTTCCGAAAGTGGCTTCGCTTCCATCTCATCATTGGCTCTCAAGAACAACCTCCTCCACTGTCCATCCTACTCTACTCTTCCTACAACGTTATGACTGTGCCAACACGAAATGCCGTCGTGTTTCGCTCCATCCAAGTCGATTGGGATGTGCCCTGCAGAAGGCCTTGCCAGATGCTGACCCAAGCGTTTCCAAGGTTCCAAGGTTCCGGCGAGCTCACGTGATGCGCCGGGGATTCTCGTCGTAGTCCGGGCTGAGCCCTCCAGCGACGGGCGAGTCCACACCTCTCCGCCAGCCCATCCCCCGCGGGGGCTATGTAGGCTTGACCCTGCCGATTCCAAGTCCGCCAGTATTATACACTCCATTTTGCGAAGTCTTGCACAGCGATATTGTGCTCTCGACAACCATGAGCGCCATGTCCGACACGCCCGACGACAAGAAGGGGCTCAGCCTCATGAGCGCTGTCACGGGGAACATGGATCGGCTGCGGCAAAGCATCGATGCTATGAGGCAGCTCCACGATCGCTGGAAAGACAACGGCGGCAGTTCAATAAACCTGATTGCGCAATTGACCGCGCTGAAGTCGAATCTTGGTGAAATGCAGGATTGGATGAATTATGCCATCCACGATATGCACCCTCAGCTACTCAATGACCTGGACTTCCTCATGACCTCGTGCGCTTTACTTGTCCGGAATTTGGACGCCTTGGTCGCTCAGCTACGACAGCCGGACCATGATAATACCGATTTCGCCCTCAAGTTGAAGTATGTAGTGGGCAGTAGGTCGATGGATCGGTTACGGAGCGTTGCGAAGAGACAGACGGACGCCATCAACTTACTACTGGCAGCTTGCAAATGGTCAGTCTCACTGCTGACCATATTTATAAACCCGTCAGTCTAACCACCTGTAGTCACACCACAGCACAGCGAAAGATACTACTTCACAAGAGCCGGCAAATCAGAGAAGAAGACGCTTCGTCTCTACACACACTAGTACGCAACTCAAGATGGAATGGCCAAGCCATCAGAGCCCTCACACAAGTCTCGCGAATGATCCAATGGTTCCGATTTCTCTTCTACATCAAGCTCTTCCGACGAGGCCCAGAAGAATTGCCGACGGAGCAAGAATATATTGACGCTGCCGCTGTCATGCGATCGGAAGCCATCGACAGGGCCCTAGAAGAAGACGCCACGTACCTCCGACGAGAAACCAAGCTCGTCCTTGCAGGCCGACCAAACAGCGGCAAAGACCTCATCATGCGACAAATAAAAGTCCTCTACGCCGAAGGCTACCCACGAGAAGAACGCATCCAATACCGCTACGCCGTCCGCTCCACCATCCGCCTCCTTATCCACTCCATCATCGACCTCCTCCGCGACACGGGCATCAACCTCAGCGAAGACCTAAACCAAGACTTTGCCGTCCTCCTCCACGAAGTCGAAACTGTCGAGCTCAAAACCATCACGCCCGCCGCCGTCCATGCCGTCGAAAACCTCTGGAACAGCCCCACCTTCTCCACCCTCTACATCAAAAACTTCGAAATCGACTTCCCCCAGTACGCACCCTACTTCGCGCAAGAACTCGTCCGCATGTCCGCCGACGACTACATCCCCACCGAAGCCGACATCATCCGACTCAACCAATCCGTCGGCGGCATCAAAGAACTCCGCTTCAACTGGGACGAGCTCGAAGTCCACCTCTTCAACATCGCAGGCCACATCCCCGACCAGTTCCGCAAGCGCTGGTTCCACCAACTCGAAGGCGCCACAGCGCTAATCTACACCGTCGACGTCTCCACCTACGACCGTCCCTACCTAGGCCAGCCCACAGAATCCCTCCTCATAGAAGACTTTGCAAACTTCGACGCCTGGGCCAACTCGCCGAAATTCGCGGGCTCGTCCATCATGCTGCTCCTCAACAACTTCACTCGCTTCAGGGAGAAACTGCAACATTCCCCCCTCGCTACTTTCTTCCCGGATTACAACGCCCCGCCCTCCTCCTCCGCCTCGCAGGAAGACGTCGAGGTCGCCGCGCGCCAGTACATCCTACGCCGATTTAAGAACGCGAATCGCAATCGTCTCAGTATCTATAGCTTCTGGGTCGATATCGACATGAGCGATAACCAGCACTTGTATGCTGCGATGAAGAAGACGCTGACGCATATCCAGCAGCGCAAGGCGAGGAGCGAGGTCGGGGATGCGAGTACGTCGGCGGGTGCGTATAGTAGTGGTGGGACTTTTGGGAGGGCTACGCCGAGTAGTTTTACGCGGAGTGGGACTTTGAGGAGCAAGGGGAGTGTGGGGCTTAGTTCGCAGGGCTTGAGTAGTCCGGGAGGGAGGAGTGGGACGGTTACCGAGAGGGCGGTGTCGCCGTAGGGGATCTCGTTTGGGTGAGGGATGTTGGGATAGTGAAGGAATGGGCGTTGTTGGTTTTTCCCCTGCTGGGTTGGGAGATGGCGTTGTATTGGGAGGCGATATACCAGGGCAGCGTGTTTCTTTTGTTGTAACGTCAACCATTTCCTCTTCTCTTCGTTTAACTATGTACTTTCTTCGAATCGCTCGTCTACTTTTGAAACATCGCTGCCTCGTTTCCATTTCAAGAGCAATTCTCGAAGAGCGAGAGCGGGAAAATGGCGGAGCTACTTGGTAAACGAAGGTAATTAGCTCTAAAACTACATGCTAAAGGAAGGTAATTAGCCCTAAAGCTACATCCTCTCAATTCCATACACCATACCCCGACCTCAACAAACCTCTCCACCATCTCTCCAAACTCACCCAGCATCTTCGTGTCTTCCGACAACAACCCACGATCTCACACTCACGCAATCCCCATACCAACCAACACCAGCAGCGCCACATTCATAACCACAATAACCCCCCAAATGAGCACCGCAAACCCCGCCGTAAACCAATGATTCCTCATCTGAACGACTTCCCCTCCACCCTCACCGATATCACCATCCCTCCTCACAGCAACCTTCATACACTTCCCGCGACAAGTGAACCAAATCAACGGCGCACTGACAAACGGTAGAATAACACTGAGCGCAACCTGCGACCCTTCAAGCGCCTTGCCGAGTCCCTCGCGGCCCACGGCGCCGGCGATGATGATGGAGGGTGTGATGCTGATGAGACGCGTGATGAGGCGGCGGAGCCAGGGTTTGAGCGTCCAGTTGAGTTGGCCTTCCGAGACCATTTGCCCGGATATCGTGCATACGATACCGGCACTCGTCCCGCTGAGGAGGAGAGCGAGGGCGAATATGGTGCCGGCGACTGGGGCCACACTCCTGCTTAGTAAGTCATGGATGGAGAAGAGATCGGCGGAATCGGCTTCGGGGAGTCCGTAGAGAGAGGCTCCGGAGACGATAAGGATAGAGCTGTTTACGAAAAGGGCGAAGGCGAAGAGAGAGACTGCAAGTTCGACGATCGAGTACGACATGCAGGCTTGGATTGCGGCGAGGGAGGGTCTGTATTTGATGTCTGAGGTGACGGAATCTGTTTCCAGATTGTAGTCGGTGGTGGAGGAGGAGTGGGCTTCGTCGAATTCGCGGAGGCGCGGTTGGACGATTCCGCTCCCTAGGTAGAGACTGTGCGGCATTACGGTGGCACCGAGGATACCGCATGCTTGGTATAGGCTGCAGGATGTGAGTATAAAGACCGTGGACAGGGTGAGAAAAGGTAAGAGGGCGTACGCTTGTGATTTTACGAGCGTAGAAGATGGAATATAGCCCCTGAAGACTTCTCTTACAGAGGCTTGAATCTTGCTGAGCTCGTAACAGAAACATACCACTACACCGAGCACGAGAAGCATGACGAATAACTCGAATGCGCGGAGAGACTTCATGGTCCCAGATGGGCGGTAGAAAATGAGGATGATGAGCACATCGACAATGGATATAGCGCATCCGGCAACGAGGGGGACCTTGAGAAGGATGTTTAAAGCGATGGCAGTGCCGATAACCTGCATATATCAGCATGTCTTCTTCCACAATAGAATGGAGATTTACCTCTGCAATATCAGTTGCGATGATAGCGGCTTCTGCAAAGACATACAAAGTGTAGTTCAGCCACGGCGGAAGATGAGCCTTGCAATTTTCAGCAAGGTTCATTCCGGTGACGGAGCCCAACTTGATGCATTGAGACTGTAAGAAGATGGCGAAGATGTTGGACATAAGAACGACAAAAAGGAGTTTGAATCTGAAGGAGGCTCCGGCAGCGACACCGGTCGCATAGTTACCTGCAGGATCTTAGCATGGACTTCTCCAATACCGAATAATGGTATTGAATCGATGTCGATGATGTGCCCACAGTCCCATAGAAAGTCACGTGAGCAAAGAGTTCCCGTCGACCTCGGCCCACGAAAACATAGAGAGAATGGCGTAGGATAGTTGGCCCAGCTCAGTCGAGCAGAACGTAGAGTCTGAAGAAGAAAATAGCATACCAGGATCGATATACGCAACTGCAACCATGAAGCCCGGCCCAATGAATTTAGCATACTTGCGCAGCGCAGCCAACGCCTTCGGCGCGAAGCCTTTGCCAGCAGCACGCAAAGCGTAAGCGCTTCCACCTGCAGCACCAGCACCAATACCAGGCTCAGATGCAGAGCCGGCAGGACTTTTGTTGCTTGTAACAGCGACGGTGCCCTGCCCATCAAGCGCCTTGAGCCCAATGCTCTTGTCGTTGTCCTCACTCTGTCCGCCTCTTTCAATCTCGCTCATAGGCTCGTCGGCAGTATCTATGCGGTGCCCACGCTGCAGTCTAGCACTTGCCATGTGTTCTAGGTCCGCCCGTGTCGTCGCATCGGCGTTCAACGCATTGGGGCTTTGATTGTAGCCGTCGTCGACGACAGGGTCTACGCGGGAGGGGCAGTTCATCGTGAGTTGCGTAAGGCCGTGGTCATGCGTGGTGGTATGTAGGAGGTTCTAGATGGGAGGAAAGCAGATGTATATAGGTGACTACTGTAGGTAGGCGTGAGACCAGAGAGGATAGTTGTGTTGGGGCAACCGGGATGATATATAGTGACGCCTGCTCTTTCCAAGCGCGCAAGTCTCCAACTTGGCCAGTCTTGGAACTTACTACGGGTGCGATCGCGCCGGCGACTGGACGAGCAGTTTGTTGGCATGCAGGAACTTGCGCTGCGTGTCGCCGCCGTCGTCTGTCGTTCGTTACGGAACGAGCTAGTTCCGGGAGATGAAGAGATGTCGGTGTGAGGCTTGGGAGAGACGCCAACAGCGTGTTCCCATCCATCACAGTGCTCGGCCGATTCTTCCGCTGCTCGCGTCAGATGGATGCGAAAGGCGGTGCCAATTGATGCCGTATGGGGCCGGAATTCCTGTTTTGCTGCGTGTGCTATGGCTTACAACAGCGCTGCTAAGAATGGATGTTGCTGTCATCGCCGTGCTCTGTCTTTGATGTGAAGCTAGACAAAGGAGGTGTCAAGCCACGCACCAACGCCGACCCTGCAGCTCAGCTACTGCGCGTGCGTGCCATGCATGATCAGCCATTGGCAGAAAAGCGGGCCGCACAGTACATATCACGACTCCAACTAATCTTTGTCGTGCCTAGTGAAAGATTAAATCAAACAGAAGCACGCAGAGCTCAGGTAAAGTAGGTAAACGTTTTCTATTCAAAAAGAACCCCATGCATCTATGGTAATCGGCAGCAGCTGTCATCTGTAAATACGCCCATCAAAGCTATCAGTTCGTGTGCCAGCCGTCATTATCCCAGGCAGAAGTGAGCAAAGTCCAAAACAAGCCCAAAAAACACAAACCAGTTTCATCCCATCATCAGTCGTACAGACGGCGTTGGCCCGTCCTTCTGACCATCTAGTCGCATATAGGAAAAAGGAGAAAAAAAAGCAACCACACCCTGCACCTATTCCGCTCAAGATGCCTAAAGGATGTTCGATAAAATGGTGTTGATGCATCATGACCCGTGACCGAAGCCGCAGGCAAACCGCTTGCCGAGTGGAGAGATTCCATGTGGGCTAAGACAATAGTCTGTATCTGCATCCGCCGACGTCTCGGCCCCATCAAACCTAGTACTGAAATAGACGACACCGTTCGCCGAAGAATGTTGCATCATCTGCCGGTAGAAGAGGAGTATAGCCCAGAGATGCCGTGCCCAAAACGCCATAACATGCCCAGCCCGATATGCATTGAACGGTTGCGATCAGCGTTGGCAGAAGAGTTCAATCTCACCCAGCTGTTGTCCGCCTGGGTTGAGATCTCTTTGCTGCTCTTTCCATGTCTCAAAAGCTTCTTGCACATCCTCGTCCGACTGTATGCTGACGAAGTCATTCTCGTCCAGATACTTGAGCTTGACTTGGCCTGAGCCGAGAGAGACACTGGTCGAACGCTGGAGCTTCGCATCGATACGGTCCTTCAATGACTGGAAGCTGATGTTGGTGCTCACGACTAACGTCATTGTGCTGCCTGCGGCGGGACAGTGAACTTTGACCTTCAATTGAGTCGGGATGCTGCCGTGTGATTCGTGCGGCGCTGATGTTTGCGGCAATGGAGGCGACATCGTCCGTGAGTCCATCGAAGCTGGAGTCAAGGTGCCCTGACTACGCTCAAAAGAAGAGGCGGGTGTCATTGTACGTTGCACTTGGCCCATAGGATCTCTTCGAACAGAGCCACCCGAGTAGTCGTGATTGGCTAATTCGGCAGCCGTACGTTGCTGAATCAAGCGGTCTCTCTGAATTGCTGGTGATTGTGTAGTTGCACGCGGCGGTAAGCTATTTGGCGAGTTGCTGTGACTGCGATTCACAATAGCAGCATTATAAGCATAATGCGTAGGGAAAGGTGGCATCTCGGGGACGGCAGCTGCCTGTTGTCCATTCGGTAGCCTCCGTCCTGGATGACCAGCGTTTTGAATGTCTGGACTGCTTGCTGCCCTCATCCGGCCTTGTGACATGTTTGAGGGATGTGCGGCAGGAGGTAGTGATGGCCGTTGTGCCGCTCGGTTACCAGCATACTGACCCGGGCCCATGGAGACCTCGCGTGGAAGATGGCCTCGAGCTGGTGCTGTATAGCGATTGTTCTCCTCATTGTACCCGACAGGTGGCTGTTGCCGTGGGAAGGGAAATGTCCCAGCGGAAGAAGAGCTTGTTCGAGCATTTGAATACACAGAGTACGTAGATGCTGGCGATTCAGCTGTTGGGGAGAAGTACGAGTCATTGTTACCTGATTGTGCAAGCTGCTGGGTGCGCAGGGTTAGCGGTGCCTGGGGATGGCCCATGGGGAAGCGAGGTGGTGGTACCCTAGAGTCAGGATCATTCGCACTCTCTCCTGTAGCCGAGCGAGACCGTGGAGTGATACCCGAATTCTGCCTCATACCATAGCTATCCTGGGGGTAGCCAGGAACGACTGTATCGACTTCGTCACCATCGTCGTCGTCGTCATCTTCTTGATAAGGATTCTCCAGTGCCTGGTCACGCATATAGGTAAACTGCGTATCTGAAGGCTTTGACTGAGTCGTCCCGCTGCTTGACCGAGCATGATCTTGCCAAGCACGACGTTGAGTGTCGACTTGGGTTGCCCATTTTTTCATCATCTCTTCGGTGTTGAAACGTATGATAAAGTTCTCGATGCCAGGGTCACCCTTCCAGAAGATCTGACATGTATATGATCCTGGTTTAATGTTAGCTTAGGGATCTGAATTCTCGTTTTGTAGGCATACCTGGTTTCTGTAACGATACCGTTTCGGTTACATTCTGCATGAAGATGCGACCTTTGAGTTGCAGCTTCGGCTTCCCGTTTCTGGTCACCTGGGTTCTGTTCAGGTTTTTCGCCTTTTTTGCGCTGAGCTCCTTGCAACATAACAGAATCATTTCGAAGAGGTATATCTTGTACTACAATTTTGTTAGTACTGTCGTTGTTGAAGAACATGGAGTTATAAGAGGCAGAGGAGTTGTGTGACAAGAGAATTCCTTGCGACTTACCTCTCGTTCTTCATTCTTCCCGTTCATACCGTCACCTTTCAGGACGGTGTATTGGCCGTACAGGAGCAGTTCACCGAAACCTTCAATTCGATGGCCCTTCCAGTCCTCGACCATGGTTTTGAGATCTTCGACGGCCTCTAAACGATCTTCACGATCGATGGCTGCGTTGGTCCGCTCTAGGATGGCAGCAGCAGCCACCATACCTTGGGAAACGTCTTCTTTTCGCTGTTCATCGAGGTCGCCCTTGTCGCGCAATTCCTGTCCATGGTTAGTTTGGTTTCTATGAGAGACAAGGGCCATTGAAGCTTACCTTCAATAGCAATGGGTATTTCGCCAACCGCTGGAATGGCTTCAACAAGAACGATGTTAATGTGGCGGTTGATTCGACCATTTGCTGCATCTCGGCGGACCCGCCTGTCTCCTTGAACTTTTCAAACTCGCGCACAACGATCTCTTCACACTTCTTCTGATTCGCGATATATGGCTCATAGACCTTGAAAGCGTCCTTGTACAGGACGAAAAGGTGACCCCAGTTTTGCTCCGTGGCAGGCTGGGCATTGGTCTGCTCGACACGGATTAGGAAACGTCGCTGGAAGTCCAAGAGAGCATTCAAGTTGAGAAAGACGTCGTGCACAGTATCCATCGTTAGAACGCCCTTCTCCTCGACATTCTTCTTAAACAGCTGTAGAAGCTCGAGATGCTGCACATAGGTCCGCTCCGTGCGCACCAACTCATCGATGATGTGTTCTCGTTGACTTCGCTTTATAGTCGAGTTGACTGATGCGCTGTCGGATGCATCGTTGTCGGTCGTGATAATGCCCATCTGAAGGAGAATATCGAGGACACGATTCACCACATTAACAACCTAGACGTGTCAGTACTAGAAATACTCCTTCGCACTTGCCCTCATACCTTTACGAAACCAGTCGTGTCATCGCCGTACAGATCACCGATAATGGGGCGTTCTTCCGGAGGGAACTCAAGCTCCTGAATGCAGGCCTGCAGGAACTTGTATGTCGCCATCTTCTCGAACTTCTTCGCGTTGCCCTCGTTCATCTTGGAATTGTCAACAATAAGGCGCACGCGCGGATTCAGAGCATTGTATATGTCGAGTAGCGGGAAGCCCCTCCGAAAGGTCCTCCACAGTAGTGTGACGGGGTCATCGTCCGAATCGGCTTTGTTCTCCTCCTCCGTGAGCCAGCGTTCAAAGCCGGGAATCGCCCGCAGACGCCCCTGCAGTTGCAGACATCTCTGGAAAAGGGAAGTCTCCTTGTCGGCGCGCTTGTTCAAGACATTGTTGGCGGCTTCGACGGGCCCACCGTTGACGGGGGTCGAGGAGGGGAACGAGGGTGGCGGGCTGCTGAAGAGCGTCGAGGCGCTTGTGGCCTGGGTGCTCTGGGTATCGCGGGCGCTGCTGTGCGAGTAGCTCGAGTACTGGCTTTGGTAACTTTGGTGGGACATGAGGGACGGTCCGCGGCTGGACGTCATGCGGTGCGAAGAAGCGGTGGAGGGTGGAGGCTGCGAGGTGGTGTGGGCGCGAGCAAGGCCAGAGTGCAAAGCCACCTCCATATCAGATGCTCATCTCCTGCTGCGGCAGATGGCAGGTCGTGGACGGGACGTGGCCAGGGAAGGTGCAGGGTCCCAGGTGGCAGGTGCGAGGCTCGCAGCGGCAGCGGCAGAGGCAACGACGGGGGCGGTCACGGGCAGGGACAACACAGCGGACGGCTGCTCGCTCAAAGCGCTGGGCAGTGAGGACTTGGGGTGTGTAGGTGTGTAGTTATGCGTGTGGGAAGACGCGGCGGCAGTCAAGTCTCTGAGTGCGCACGAAGTTACAGACGGACGGCGGGCTTGGGGGAAGAGGTTGCAGCAGCGGTGGGTAGCAGCTGCACGATAGGGGTGGGCTGTTTCAGGTGGCTTGAGAGCGCCACGTGACCGTTGCATTAGCCGCATCCCGCGACACAGGGACAATCAACACCAGCCCATCCCCAATCGTCCATACAAACGCCTATCATCATCAGTCTCCTGCCAATTTGCCAGAGCCCAACGGCGGCTCCAGGGCTCTAATGGTGTACATGTCGCGTCCGACGGAGCTACACCATGCCACCGCGCTCAGAGTCTCACTCGACTTGAGTGCGGTGCGAGCAGCGAGACAGTTGGCGGAGCCAGCATGTGGGCTGCACTGACACTCCGCATAACGTGGTCGTTCTCGGGATCCAGTGCCCTGTGCCCTATACCCACCCATGGATGGAGTCCGCGACCATCTACACCGGCTCCATCTCACCACAGCATGACAACATGGCGTGTGGGCGGCTTGCAGTCTGACCACGCCTCTGCGTGCTGCATCTGCGCGCTTCTTCTGTTGCCCCTCCAGGTGGAACTTGTTCCCCTCCAGATCCAAGACTGCTTCAAGGAGCACGGTGAAGCTGCTGGCCTGGCTCCGCGCCGACGGCCATGCGCTGCTTGACAAATGGCAACGGTTTCGACCCATGAACACCTCACACCACATCAATTCAAATATCGCTACAATACCCACGAAGGTCTCGCGGCTCGCCACAGTCGTCAGCCATGCTGCCCTGTGACTTCTCAGTACTATCCGACCAACCGCCAGCCCTCATTTCATATGATGCTGCCTGCTTGTACGAGGTATTCTGGCGAAAAACGGCCCAATAGGTGTGGTAGTGACGTAGTCTGTATCATCGAAGGAAATGGTACTTTGATGGCTAGCCATAGTTCTGAGGGACCCTTCGCGTATGAGTAGAACATATTAAATCAAAGAGCTAATAGGGCTTGGGCCTGAGCCTTGAGGGTACGCAGGAAGGCTTACCTTAAGGCTTAAGGCAAGGCATGGGCGGGCCGGTGCGGCTCTGAAATGGCTCAAACGCACGTAGCCCTTTCTTTATAGGTATCACGGTTATCATGGAAAGAATATAAGGATTACCCTCCCCCTTCACAACTATCTGATGTTCAAAGTCTGAGCTGTGGTTGCATTCGTTCCGATATGAACTAAAGCCCAGCGTGCGGTACCTCTGTTGCAGTCATAGTTGTATTCGGTACCAGCCGCAGAAAAAGTGGCATGCAAGTAAAGACTCTGGCTATAAACACAGTAAAACGGACAAATCCTTACCATCTTGAGAGTGAGGTTAAATAGCTGCGTTAGATCCCACTTTTCCTACTCCACAGGAGAGCACATACTACATACATTGCTTGGGCGCCGCTACTTACTAAGCCTTCGGTAAGCTCAACCTTTATCGTCCCCCATGCAAAGTCCACCAGGCGGCAACAACAACGATCTTGCACAGTGCTACAAACGCTCCCTCTGACACGTGCACCGCTTTTGGAAGTGTTCGCTGCTCATGAGCACGCACGTCACACCCGCCAGCCGCGCGCCGATTCGCTCATGACCAACATTTGAGCCTGAGCACCTAGGCAACACAAAGCACCGCCCTTGAGAAGTTGCTCTGCGCCTTTCGCCGTGAAGGCCTCCTGCTTTGTATACCTCGCACTTTGATCGCTCGCAGCCATATATCAACGCCGGTTGTGTGGTTCAACAAATCAACATGGCGGGCCCACTGAACTCCACCGCTTTCGCCGCGCCTTCCTACCTACAAGCGTTCCGTCCGACTTCCTCAATGAGCGCGAATAACAGATTCGACGAGGGGTACTCGGAAGATACGCGCAGCCAGAGCGAAAGCGACCTGCTGATGCGGACAGACTCGCGATTAGGTGACAGTGTAATGGAGCCGGACCCGCAATATGCCCTGCCCGACTGGGTCATGCACTTGAGCGAACATGAGCGGAGTGGTACGTTGAGTATTGTTTTCAAATCACACATGCGAATGCTAACATGAAACCCCTAGACTTCGCGTACGCCATCCTCCGATCGCTGCGGACCTCATCAATATCAGACATCGTCGATAAGCTTAACCCCCTCCTCCACCTCGACCCCGTTGTCCACCTTCCTCCCGAAATCACCTTCCAAATCTTCTCCTACCTTACTCCAGAAACGCTGCTGCGTGCATCGACGCTGTCACGGTCATGGCGGGCCCGAGTAATGGACAGTCCGCTGTGGAAGCTGTTGTTTCGATTAGAAGGCTGGAACTCCAACTTCGGGGTGGTACGCGCATATGAGGATATGGAGAGACAGCGGCGTGTCGAGACGAAAGAGAAGGAGCGAAAGAGACGCCCACTTGCAGCCGAAGATGCAGAGAATGATAAGCCATCGTCCAAGAAACGTGTGCGGGAGCGCCCTCTTTTCGGCGATGGGGTAACAGAGAGGCTCGAACCGCTTTCTCTCGAGGGTGTAGCAGATGCTTCTTCGAAATGGGGTGAGCAGCACGGCGAGGTGGAGGCAGACGACAGCTCCGCACTCAAATCGGAAGATCAGATGGAAGGGATTTCGTACGAAGAATCCTCCCCTCTACCCTCGCCAACAGGGGAAAGCTCTCGACGACGGAAGCGATCTTCGGAAACGGATGATACAACGCCCACATTGACTATCGTTCCGAGCTCGATAGAACCCCCGATCCGTCCTTCCCTTCTTCTGCCGACAATTGAGCCCAAGGTGAACTGGCAGTATCTTTACAAACAGAAGCGACGTCTCGAAGAGAACTGGGACACCGGTCGTTTCACGAATTTCCAACTTCCGCATCCTAGTCACGCTGACGAGGCACACACTGAATGCGTGTATACCATCCAGTATTCCGGAAAGTTCCTTGTCAGTGGCAGCCGCGATAAGACTGTTCGAGTCTGGAACCTGGACACACAGCGCTTAGTGATCCCTCCGTTGGCTGGACATCGGGCATCGGTTCTATGTCTGCAATTTGATGAGCGACCCGAGCAAGACCTCATCGTGTCAGGAGGGAGTGACTGCCAAGTCATATTGTGGAAGTTCTCCACGGGGCAAATGATCACGAAGCTCGAGAAGGCGCATTCGGAATCCGTCTTGAACTTGAGGTTCGATGATACGTATCTCGTAACCTGTTCAAAGGACAAGAGCATCAAAGTTTGGAACAGGAAAGAACTTTGGCCTACCGATGACGCATATCCTCTGTCTACTACCAAGTCGGCGGCACGGTTCCCATCGTACATCATCGATATGCAGCAACAGGTTGAGAAGCAGCATCTGCACTTCAATTCGCTACCTCCGCACTCTCTCATCATGACTCTTGAAGGCCATGGTGCTGCGGTCAATGCTATTCAGATCCTAGATGGCCAGATTGTTTCGGCGTCGGGTGATCGTAGTGTAAAGGTCTGGGATGTCCGCACTGGCGCTTGCACCCGTACCTTCTCCGGTCATACAAAGGGTATCGCTTGCGTGCAGTTCGACGGACGAAGGATCGTCAGCGGTAGTTCCGATGAGACTGTCCGCATTTTCGACCGAGCGACGGGCGCAGAGATAGCATGTTTGCAAGGACATTCGAACCTTGTCCGTACTGTGCAAGCTCAATTTGGAGATCTCCCCGGCAATGAAGAAGAGTTGGAAGCAGAGGCCAGGGCGGTGGACCGGAATTTCTTCGAAGCGCAACGGAAGGGTCTCATCTCCAAGGAACTAACGCGAGCACAGCGCCGAGCACGAAATGCTGGCTCCCGCGATCCGTCTGCCATTTTTGCATATGGCGCTAAACTCCCACCTGGAGGCGGAGGTAGCAGATGGGCTCGCATTGTGTCTGGCTCTTACGACGAGACGGTGATCATCTGGAAGAGAGGCACGGACGGTGCATGGGAGAAGTCTAAAATTCTATATCAGAACGAGGCTGTGAGAGCAGCTGGAGGCCGACCGCGTCGCGCTCCCAATCATGGTCACGCGAACGCTGTCAACCAGAACCAACAGCAACAGGGCGGTCATGCACCCAGTTTCCAAGTTCTAGCACAACAGGCTCAGGCTCAGGCACAGGCGGCTCAAACTCTCGCCCAACAAGCACAAGCTTTGCACACGGCATCCCAAGCAATGCAGCCCAACACGACGAACAACGGAGGAGCTGCCAGTGCAGCCCAGAATGCTGCGCCCGCAAATCGGCCGCCAACTGCTACTCCTACTGCACAACCGGCCGGCCAAGGGCAACCACAGGCTGTAGCTACCAACGGACCCGCACACCATCACCACCACGGCCCGCACCATCATCACCACGTTGCAGGGCAACAGCACACAGCTGGGGGTGCGATTACCCAAGGTTCCTCACGAGTATTCAAGTTGCAGTTCGATGCTCGACGAATCGTTTGCTGCAGTCAGGACCCAATCATTGTAGGATGGGATTTTGCAAATGGGGATAAAGAGATTACGCTAGCCAGTCAATTCTTTGCAGACTCCGTTTGAGCGAACACGACGCGCAGATCTGTCGATACCTCTGGAGGTTTGATGTTCAGATGCTTGTATAATATTTCTCTCTCGAGGCGGATATAGGCGCCGTCGGTTATTGACTTTGGGAAGACGATGGGGTTGGGGAACGGATATGGTGGCAGCCAAGAGGCAGTGTCTGCACACTTTTTAGACGCTTAATGAAACGAATTAGAAAGACCTCTAACACATGCGTCGTTCAAGAACAGGCTTGCGTAACCCTTCCAAGGTTTAAGGGCCCACGAAAATCCTCCAACATCCGAGCAGTCCGAACGAAAAGCAAACGGGCAAAAATAATGGAGCAGAGTAAGACGGAAGTATATATCACATCTTTGCCGGCAAGGCTGAGAGCAGGCAGCCCTGGAAAGGTTCGCATGCGGTACTCCGTAAAGTTACCGTGGACCCGTTTCCCATCAGCTGCAGAGTATTCGGGGCGGATATTGGTTGCTAGGGGCCCACTCTGACTAGACACGTGCGAGACTATTACATACCTAGGCGGGGCTACTCGGCTTGGGGGCGTATCGGGAGAGCGTCGAGCATTTGCCTCTTGGGGGTGCGAATTTCGTCCGTGGACCGAGATGACATAGATCCGAAGGGAGGGAGGGGCGATTGTGTAGAGATGACGGAACTAGATGAACAGACACTGCGTCTTTGTCGCTTTGTTGGAGGAGATGGGAAAGGTTGTACGGTGATGGACAGATGTTACCAGACGTGACTTCCGTAAGCAGCGAAGAAAACGGTCAAGAGCGACTGCCTCTTCGAGATGGTGGTGGAATTCCGGGGAAGCAGCGATGCGACGCTGCCAAGACAAACACTGCGGCTGCGATGGCGATGGCGATGGCGATGGCGATGGCGATGGCGTGGAAAAGAGGGGGAAAGATTCTCTCCCACAGTCCGGACGCTGGAACTCTAGAGGCGCGGAATGCGTAGGTTAAGGATGTTGGCTGCACAGATTCGTCCGCCAGATCGGAGCATCGGAGCATCGGAGCATCATGACATCGCTTTCGTACTCGTTCAGCGTATCTGTACGCGTATCTTACCACGGTACCATGCACAGGTGCCTACCGTACGCTTCGCCTTGCCCCGTTTCGAGTTCGCATCTTCGGAGCCAGCCAATCCCGCAGCCCGCCGCGCACATGCCAAGCAGCCTCCCGCTACTCGAGTGCTTCGGCTAACGGTCTGTAAAGGCGGCCGGGCAACAACTAGTCCGCCTCTTGGGTCTTGACCGTGCGGCCTGCGTCTTCTCTTTTTATCATCGGGAAGCCTCCCCTGGGCCTGACGTTCCATCTCTTTCGCCCTTAATGCTCGTCTCCCCTCGCTTACGCCATTTAAAACTTTTTCTCCCCCGTGTTCTCTTTTCTTTGGCTGTACGCGCTGGAAGTTACCAGCAGTCCACTTCTTGAAAGAACCGGCAGCGACGATGAGTTTGGTAGGGAGCTACACCTCCAACGGCGATCTCCAGGCCTCGCACCACGTCCCGTCGCGCGAGGCTGTGGCACGGCGCCCCTCCCATGCCAATGGGCCTGACCATCCAGGCTCCGACACCTCGGAAGCTTCTACGATTGCCGCCAACCAGGATGGCTCTCGTCTGGAGACACACAACAACGAACGCTCCGACCCCAAGGCTTCGACGCTTACTACCAACCAAAATTCAGAAGCGGCCAGTGATGCCGACGAAGCCAGCATAGAGCGCAGAGAAAATGCAGTTCACCAACTAGCGAGGCGGTACACACAGCAGAGCGACTATTCCACCACACACCAGAACCCTTTCCGTGCCCCCGAAGGATCCCAGCTGGACCCTCATGGCCCCAACTTTAATGCCCGGGTCTGGACCAAGGCCATGCTTCAGACACACCTCGACGACCCGCAGGCACATCCCACACGGACGGCCGGTGTCTCCTTCCGGAACCTCAATGTCCACGGTTTTGGTAGTGACACCGATTACCAGAAGACTGTTGGAAACGTTTGGTTGGAAGGTCCTGGCCTGGTGAGGCAGTTGATGGGCAACAAGGGACGCAAGATTGATATCTTGAAAGACGTTGATGGTCTGGTAGAAGCCGGAGAGATGTTGGTGGTCCTTGGTCCTCCCGGATCGGGTTGCTCCACTTTCCTCAAGACACTGGCGGGAGAGACGCATGGCTTCTTCATTGACCAAGCGTCTCGATTAAATTATCAAGGTACGTCCGCTAGGGAGACCGTTGCCCGCATCAACCGCTAACTTCGAGCAGGTATCAGCGCTGAACAGATGGCCAAACACTTCCGAGGCGAGGCTATCTACACGGCCGAAGTGGATGTCCACTTCCCCATGTTGACTGTTGGCGAGACACTCTACTTCGCCGCCCGAGCCCGAGCCCCACGCCACATTCCCGGAGGAGCCACCATCTCACAGTTTGGCGAGCACATGCGGGACGTCATCATGGCCATGTTTGGTATTTCTCACACTATCAACACCAAGGTTGGGAATGACTTCGTCCGTGGTGTGTCAGGGGGTGAACGAAAGCGGGTGACCATTGCCGAGGCCGCTCTGAGCGGCGCACCTCTGCAGTGCTGGGACAACAGCACACGTGGTCTCGACAGTGCCAACGCCATCGAATTCTGCAAGACTCTTCGCATGGGAACCGACATCAATGGTTCAACGGCATGCGTTGCCATCTACCAAGCCCCCCAATCTGCCGTTGATGTCTTCGACAAGGCTCTCGTTTTGTACGAGGGGCGCCAAATCTATTTCGGACCCGTCAAGTCTGCAAAGCAGTACTTCATCGACATGGGTTTCGACTGTCCAGACCGACAGACCGATGCCGATTTCCTCACCTCCATGACCAGTGCGATAGAGCGTGTTGTCCGTCCAGGATGGGAAGACCGCGTTCCACGAACACCCGACGAGTTTGCTCAACGATGGAAGGATTCCCCCGAACGTGCTCAGCTGCTCAAGGAGATCGATGCGTACGAGCAAAAGTACCCCGTTGGCGGTGAACACCTTCAAAAGTTCACTGAGTCCCGCCGTGCACAGCAAGCCAAGGGCCAACGTGTCACGTCACCTTACACCTTGTCTTACAATCAGCAAATCCAACTGTGCTTATGGCGCGGCTACAGGAGATTGATGGCCGATCCCGCCATCACGTTGTTCCAGCTCATTGCTAACTCCATTATGGCGCTCATCATCTCCTCCGTCTTCTACAACCTCCAACCAACGACGAACAGCTTTTTCTCTCGTGCCGCTCTCCTCTTCTTCGCCATCCTCATGAACGCTTTCGGTTCCGCTCTCGAAATCCTGACCCTCTACGCTCAACGTCCGATAGTAGAGAAGCACTCTCGTTATGCGCTTTACCATCCATCCGCTGAGGCTTTCGCATCCATGCTAATGGACATGCCTTACAAGATCCTGAACGCTATCACATTTAACCTGGTCCTGTATTTCATGACGAATTTACGGCGAGAGCCTGATAGGTTCTTCTTCTTCGTCTTGATCTCCTTCACCCTTACACTGGTTATGTCCATGTTCTTCCGGTCCATTGCTTCCCTTTCGAGATCGTTGGATCAAGCTTTGGCCCCGGCTGCTATCCTCATCTTGGGTCTCGTCATGTATACCGGCTTCGCCATCCCTCCTAACTATATGTTGGGTTGGTCAGAGTGGATCCGCTACATGAATCCTGTCAGCTACGCCTTTGAATCGCTCATGGTCAACGAGTTCCACGGCCGAAACTTCCTGTGTGTCAACTACGTACCCGTTGGGCCAGGATATGAAGGCATTGGAGGCAACAACCACGTCTGCTCGACTGTTGGTTCCGTACCGGGTCAAGACTTCGTCAGTGGCGACGCCTTTGTTGGCTCGTCTTACAACTACAAGAACTCGAACAAGTGGAGGAACTTTGGAATTCTCTGGGCTTTCATGATCGGCCTGGGATCCATCTACCTTGGCGCTACTGAGTTCATCACTTCAAAGAAGTCGAAGGGTGAAGTATTGGTTTTCCGACGTGGTCACAAGGCTTTCAAGAACAGGTCCACAGATGATCTTGAGTCTATTCCTGCTGGCCGCACTGTAGGCGCTGCCATGAATGGTTCTGATGACATCGCTATCATCGAGCGCCAGACTGCCATCTTCCAGTGGAAAGACGTTTGCTACGACATTCAGATCAAGAAGGAGAAGCGCCGCATCTTGGACCACGTTGACGGATGGGTCAAGCCGGGTACTCTAACTGCGCTGATGGGAGTTTCAGGCGCAGGCAAAACGACGTAAGTAACTGGTCACTGTATCTCTTCTCTTGAACCCCTACTAACGATTCATCAGGCTTCTGGACTGTTTGGCCACACGAACTACTATGGGTGTCATCACCGGAGAGATGCTGGTTGACGGCAAGCCTCGTGATGATTCCTTCCAGCGCAAAACAGGTTACGCTCAGCAACAGGATCTACATTTGTCGACATCCACAGTCCGCGAGGCTCTCACGTTTTCCGCCCTTCTTCGTCAACCCGCCCACGTTTCCCGTCAAGAGAAGCTCGATTACGTCGAGGAAGTCATCAAGCTATTGGAAATGTCAGAGTACGCCGATGCCGTTGTTGGTGTCCCTGGCGAAGGTCTCAATGTCGAACAGCGCAAGCGCCTCACAATCGGTGTGGAGTTGGCCGCTAAGCCGCAATTGCTTCTGTTCCTTGACGAGCCGACATCTGGATTGGATTCGCAAACTTCTTGGGCTATTCTCGACCTTCTTGACAAGCTCAAGAAGAACGGCCAGGCTATCCTTTGCACTATTCACCAGCCGTCTGCTATGCTCTTCGCTCGTTTCGATCGTCTCCTTTTCCTTCAGGCTGGTGGCAAGACTGTCTATTTTGGCGAGGTTGGCCCGAACTCCAAGATTCTTATCGACTACTTCGTACGCAACGGTGGACCACCTTGCCCGCCTGATGCCAACCCTGCCGAATGGATGCTTGAGGTCATCGGTGCCGCTCCTGGATCTCATACAGATATCAACTGGCATGATGTTTGGCGCCAATCTCCCGAATACGCCGAGGTTCAGAATCACCTGGCTGAACTGAAGTACGAGCGCTCCCACAACACCGACCTTCAACGCACTGTTTCGGCACAGAAGCGTGAAGACAAAGCTGCTTATCGCGAGTTCGCCGCCCCCTTCTGGGAGCAGCAGCGTGAGGTAACCATTCGTGTGTTTCAGCAATACTGGCGCTCTCCGGTCTACCTCTACTCGAAGACTGTTCTCTGTGTCCTGTCTGCTCTGTTTATTGGTTTCTCGCTCTTCCATACGCCCAACACTCAGCAAGGACTTCAGAACCAGATGTTCGGTATCTTCATGTTGATGACCATCTTTGGTCAATTGGTTCAGCAAATCATGCCGCACTTCGTTACCCAGCGCGCCTTATACGAGGTTCGCGAACGACCCAGCAAAGCCTACTCATGGGTCGCTTTTATGCTGGCTAACATTGTGGTCGAACTCCCTTGGAACACTCTCATGGCCGTTTTGATCTACTTCTGCTGGTACTATCCTATCGGTCTTTACAACAACGCCATTCCCACTGATGCTGTCACGCTTCGAGGCGCCCAAATGTTCCTCTTCCTCTGGATGTTCCTGCTCTTTGCAAGCACGTTCGCGCATATGGTGATCGCAGGCTTAGATAGTGCTGAGAACGGAGGCAACATTGCCAATTTGTGTTTCTCCATGTGCCTGATCTTCTGCGGTGTCCTCGCTACTCCCGAGGCCCTCCCCGGCTTTTGGATCTTCATGTATCGCGTATCGCCCTTTACATACATGGTATCCGGCATGTTATCAATCGGTGTGGCCAACACCAACGTTGTCTGTGCCCTCAACGAGCTACTCCACTTCGAGCCCACCGGTGGCAGAACTTGTGGCGAATACATGGCTCCCTACATAGCTATGGCCGGCGGCTATGTCCAGGACGAGAACGCAACCTCCAACTGCGAATTCTGCGCAATGGGCGACACCAATGTCTTCCTCGGCGCCGTCCACGCCGAGTACTCCAACGTCTGGCGCAGCTTTGGTATTCTCTGGGTCTATATCTGCTTCAACATTGCCATGGCTTTATTCTTCTACTGGCTTGCACGTGTGCCCAAGGTCAAGAAGGAGAAGGAAGACACCACGAGCGTTGGTGGAACTGCCGCGGCAGCTGAGGAGCGCGTTCTTAACAACCCGTCGCGCTCTGGAAGTGAAGCAGATGGCGAGAAGGGTGAAACGGGCGGTATCGCGGAGTCTTCCACGGAACCGACTGGCTCGAGAGAAGTCAAAACGTGACGCTTATCTCTCCTCTCCTTCCACTCTCTTATTCTCCCTCGCATTCCCTGTCCTAGTTTTTCTGATTCTACTAGACGATTTCTTGTATATCATTTGCATTAGCGACATGCACATTTCCCCGACATATATTCCCTTGCGTTTTAGTTATCTAAGGCGGGTTGCCCCTCTCCCTCCCTTTCCCGAGGTGAAGATATAGACTTTTGTTGCGGCAGGTTTAACTGCATACGCCGTTCACGCTCCAACGAGCGGTGTTTCTCTCATTTTCCTAATTGTTAATGTTTTAAATAGCGTCGGCTCGGGTGTAAGAGATGTTCTCTGTATAGAGTATATAGAATGTCTGAATACTATGAGGTTTGCAATAACACCGCTTTTTCTGCTGCGCCGAGTACTGTGCTGTGTTGCGTAGGGCATGTCTCTGGATGAAAGTAGGTATCTATGCGTGAGTTGACGATACGAGTAAGAGTCCAACACATTTTTAGAGCCCGGAGCAGTTACACATGCGTGGACATCGCCTACGCCTGCTCCCCCCACAACATTACGTGGAAATGGTGGTATCTAAATCATAAGTAATCTCTGCGAGGTTCCTGCGATGCAGAACGGAGCCGTGGTTCATCATCTACGCTTTTAGCCGTCTGAGTAAGCGCAACTGCGCATGGGAGTCATACATGCGCAGTGGGAGTGTTGCACAGCAGGCGAACAGGCAGACAGATAGACAGATAGACAGATAGACAGATAGACAGATAGACAGATAGACAGATAGACAGATAGACAGATAGACAGATAGACAGGGCTCTTGATGGAAAACTCGCATACGCAAAACAAAAAAAAAACGCAATGCAGCGCATGTAAGAATAGAAAGACCAATAGAGCAGCGGTAGTGAGAACGAGGGTCCTGGCCAATGTCAATGATGCACTGTACAGTACAGTTTCCTCAGTATATTCGTGGCGGCGGTAGAAAAGAAAAGGGTTGAGCTACTTGGATGAATATTTGGGACTATGCACGAATCCCTTTCCCCTACGGGGCAACTCGCTACTACGCATGTATGACAAAAGGCGTGCGCAGTTCCTTTCCTTGAAGATTTTTTTTTTGTAATATACAGCTTTTGCTACAGAACTAAACGTATGTCATACTACCCTCTAATATCTAATCATTCTCATCCCTAACTTTCCCCCTCGGTTCCTACCTTGCGTTCAGTAATCCCACAGCACCCCCCGGCCCCCTCGCTCGGCCTCGGTGCAATGCAGTGCAGTGCAACGTCATACCTGATATGTAATATCACGCACTGCATTCATAGATGCAGTGAGATAAAGCCGTGTAAGCTCAAGCCCTGATTTCCTGCCGATGTCGATAGATATCGGCATCGGCATCTCCCCTCGGCACTCGGCATCCCATTTCTCACCCACCCACCCACACACCCAACCAACCAACCATCCATCCATCTGCGCAGCTATCCCATCTGATTCCATAATCATAGTACATGATGCTTATCCGGCCACCCTGCGTTGGTCGGCGCCATGAAGTTTTCCGACCCTTGATGAAAATGCTTCCAAATCACTTGCAATACCTGCAGAGGAAGTATTTGAAGCGTGGCAATGGGGGGCGCGTGAGTTGATTGGTATTCGTGAAGTGCGGTATCGGAGTGTTGCCTCTTTGGATGGGATGCGACATTGGGATGGCGAAGCGGGGCAAGGCGAGACCTCGTGTTTTTTTCTCTCTCCAAGATTGTTCAGGCAAAGTATTGCTTCTCGCATCCCAACTATCCCGATTTCGCGGTTGGCGTATGGAGCTTACGGGCAAAGTATCGACTCTATTCCTTGCTGTATTATGCGACGTGTTGAGTTGGATGGACGTTATGGCATTGGGGGCGCGTCGAGGGCATTTTCCTTTTCCTGTTGAAGGCTTGTGACGTTGGCCAGCGGGCGTGGTCGTTGTTGAACTGTTAGAAACGGGAAGATATGTTGTGCAGGAAAGCGTTATGAATAGGCCATGAAAACATTCTGAATTTGTGATTCGTACAAGGATAGGGACGGGAAAAAAAGATGAAGAAGCTGGATATCGTAAAAGCTCTCTAATTATGAAGTATACCGCGGATGAAAAAATGGTGAAGACGGTAAGCTCATACACGAGTTCCCCATTCCTTGCTCAGGCCTCCTCCTACAGGCGCTATACGTTCCCATCATGAACAGGTCGGGATCTGGTGTATGCGCTTGGCTAGGCGGTGAAGGCAGCAGGTCGAAACTATCGTGGCTATGTGGTGGAGGTGTGAACCGGAAGTCGTCGGCTGAGCGCGTAGTCATAGGCGGACTGAACTCGATGTTTGGGATCCACGTTGGTATGTTCCAGGTAGAGATATTGACAGGCGGAGGGATGTCGTATAGTGGAGTTGTCCACGGTGGCTCGAAGTGAGAGTAGGTTGGAGCGGTGCCGGGATACTGTGTCGGATATGGTGCCGTTGTCGCCGCTAGTGTAGGCTGGATGACGTTTCCGCTGCTGGAAGAAAGGGCGGGGTAGTGTTCGTTGGATGGAAGTGTCATGTTTCTTGCTACCGGTGCTGGAGAGAAGTATTCTGGCGATAGTACGCGCTGGTCTTGGGTATGTTCATGTTCTGTGGAGTCGACAGGTTCGTCTTCGGCCGAGCCTTCGTCTCTGATGAGTTGTTGGAGGTATTGGAGCTTCCTCTTTCTCTTTTCTCCTGAGGAAAGACCCATCAGCAATTGTTCTCGGTCGGGAGGTGTTGTGAAGGAGAAAAGGAAACTCACTGTAGTTCCGTGAAGCTATTCTGTTCTGCTGCTTGCGAATCTCGCTGTTGACCTTCTTTGGCCTCTTCTCCGGTTCTTGACCCACTACGCTAGGCGTCTGTCTTCCAGGTTGTCGCGCACCGTGCGACTGAAGGATATGCGTTGTGTACATGGCGCCAGCAGAAGTTAGGGGTACAAGTAGTTGCAGTAATGATGATGGTATGCGTAAATGGAAAGGACGTATGGCGGTCGCTCCCCTAATATCTCTCGATAGGACTGCAGTTACAACTAACGATCGCTAGGGTCATGCAGCCCCGTATATGTATCTCTCGGCGTTCTGGAATAATCTTCACAAAAAAGCCGCTTTTCCGGAAGGGGCGCTCAGTTGGTATAATGCGTAGCAGTGCCTTTTCTAGGAAATGGCTGAATAATGACACAGAAATAGTAACTGAACGGAGAGTAGCAGACGAGGAAATGTAGCGCTGGGTCCTTCCGCTCGACCAGCGTCGAGCTAAACCTTAATCTGGCCTCTAAACGGCGCCTCTGGATCAGGGGTGTGGCGTGGATAGGAGTGTGGGTCGTTAGCCGGGTGGCATCTGCGAACGAATCCTGTTGCGAAGGCTTCATCGGCCACTCGGCTCCTGAAGCATTTTGCATTTAACATATACCATATTGGGCTAAATACATCCTCGGATCAGTGCCTGACAACCGATGACACATCGAATATCCAGCTGGATAGCGAGCTTGGCCCGTGAACACCAGCGCCACGTGAAGCACAATTGAGCGGTGGACGGTGAACGGTAATGCGGAAGATGGCAATGGAATGTCGGTCATGCCGTTTTTCGGCGGGCATGAAGGCTTGCGGTACTGGTCATAGAACATGGAAGTGCAATGCCGTGAAGTTTTTCCGAATGCTCGATGTGCGCCATCTCAGCCGCTACTAGCTCCATTCAGACTGGTGGATGCCTTTTTTTAGACCTCGGCCAATAAGGCGTGGACCAGGATTTGATGCGTAAGCACTGGCTCTCAACAGCTTGACCGCTGCCGACCACCGTCGGTCAACCACTCGAGCATCGCATATAGACTTTGTCGTTATATTGGTCCTGCGGCAGCCCTGCCACTGGTGCCTTCTAGAAGCTTTCTATGACTCTGAGCCACAGTGTCGGATCCCGCATGAATGCCAGGCAGAAACTATGTCAATGATAGCGGTCGAGATGATAGTCATTGATAACTCAGCGTCACTCCGACTCCTATGCGCAGAAGTATAGTCCAATCGTCCGATGAGATGTTCAGTCCAGTATCCTAAGACAGTTAATCCCTCTTTCTCCGTCGTAAACCCGATACAAAAGTAGTCAAGACCAGGTTCTCATGCAGCCCTGCGCAGCCACAGCAAGGCTATAGAAGCGTTAACTCCATGAACACCTTTCGGCGCTACGGATGGTGATACACGACGGGGATCTATAAAGGCTGGGAGATATTTCGGGTAGTACAAACTACGTACGCACACTGTCGTAATCACTCATGGCTAAACTAGCAAAAAAAATAACCGCTGGCTTCCGAGATAATCTCCTAGCTTTCCAGATTAGGGAAAATTATACCTCCCCATGTCCAACAAGTATTTGTCACTTCAGTCCAAAACATGCGAACTTTGTCTCACTGGAAATCCACCTCGAATCCCCTCCGACCTAGCAGCTCGCGAGCAGGTCAACAACCACAGCAATGCTTCGATATTATAAACAGGCAGATTCTCAATCCAAAAGACAGTGGAAGAAATCGTTGCCGTCCTTCCTAGCGACATCGCTGGTAAGCTAATATGCAATAACAGTGCTGATCATCCAAATTAGACCTAATGAATTCTGACTGCATATGTTTTTGACGCGTGGTTCTGTTCCCTGGGACCGTCAAGCCAGTAGTTTCTCTCATAGTCGTAACACTAAAAATGCTTGTGATGCTTGTATTAACAACATTGGTTTCCAGATGACCACTACGATCGACATTGACGGCCCGAGCTCTGGCAATGTGAAGGGCGTGCAGCTTGACCTCACCGATTTGAATCCGGTGGGGGGACTGCAATCGAGACGCTGGAGCTTACTTCTGCGAGCGTACGTAATGGGACGTTATCGTTTCACTAATGAAGCGGGAATAACGAGTGAGTGCCCAGGTCCTTGCGGCCCCCAAATCGAAGATAGGAGGGACTATACTGATGAGGAAGCTCATAGTGCTACCCCAGTTTCAGACCACGAAATATGCATGGAGAAGCAGGCTAGTACTAATCCCTGATGGCATTTTTCGCGGACGAATCTTCTCATGCCTGCTCTACTGAAATGACCTAAGCGTGCTAGGTTGTGAATGTATCAAGCACTGGACATCATGCTGGTAAGAACCCCCTCAAGGAGATAAACCTCGACATATCCTTTGTAGGTTTTTTTCCCCAATATCAAGGTGAACTGTCTTCGATCGCCATTTCACTTGCAGTAAAGCATTTCCACATCTCCCATCACAGAAAGGGAAAAAATTACGAGCCCCTTGCCGACTTCAGTGGCTCCGAGACAGAGAACATACGGTTTTCCGTCTCACTTGCTGAGAAGCAATAGAAGGAGTCTGAAACTCAAGAGTCGAGCCCGGAGGTAAGAAACCCCCCTTTGACCTCCTTAGCATACCACCAATAGGGATGCCGCGGCGGACGCTCGCACAGGGAGGGAGCTTGAATATGGACGATACAGGCCGCACATGATGGCAAATCATTCGTGTAGAACAACCTTGCTAGAGGACCCACAGGTATTGGGTGAGAAGTTCGGAGATCAGGAGTTTCCTCACGGCCGTAAGCGGAAGGATAGTGGTGGTGAAATGTCTCACCTGGTGCACATTTACGCAGACAGAGTAACTTTCGATGGAGGAACTAATTTTAACACTTGACTTGCTCAGAGGCATGCTTAACACGAGACTCATACCGGCAATAAAAGAAGAAAACAGCCTGGAATGCGCAGAGCGCTACCAACACGGCCAGTCCCTAAGTCAGAACTCCCGTAATTTCCAACTGCATGATATAACATCTCTTGAACGCCATCTACCCTCTCCAGATCTCTCCCTTCTTTTCTACTCTTATCCTTCTGCTAATGCCAACTTCTAACAGCGCAAATTTACCTCTAATTTGTTTACTTTTCCTGTCACTCCCTACAACCCTCTAAACTGACCCCTCAACTAGACTTATACCATTCTCCTAAGGACCAACACATGTCCCCATCCCATACGAATCACACTTGACACGTACATGTCTTTTCTCTACCTTTCCATCCCTCATCGACAAACCGACCTACTACCCTCCGTCTACCGCGGCACCATGCGCAACCATTTTACTCCCAGCTGCCAATCGTCTCTCCCACACTTTAAAAAACCTCCCGCAAAAGGGTCTTGTGGCGGTACGCAGACGCCAAACATATCGTTGAAAGAAATACATATATATTTTGGCGCTTGCTGCGCCGAGTATTATGAGTATTGTGGCGAGACATCTGAGTGCCGCTCTCTTCCTATATTCCAGCCACACTATGATTCCTCCCGAGGTGGGAAGCGAGTGTTATATGACACAACGCTACGCTTTGTGGTGTAGGATGTGTATGTGGGAGGAAAGTAGTGATTTGAAGAGTTGACGATCCTGACAGAAAGTAGGAAGAAGCGAGTTTACTAATAACTCGCATTTCTGCAATTCGTACAAGACGCAATGTCTACCACAAGAAGAAGCGCAGGGTGAAATATAGGCACGCATGGCTCCAGAGCCAGACTGACAGCCAATCATTCCTCTCATCATCTGGTACGATCGACAAAGCGCCAACTCCAACGTCGTGGCGCAAGCCTACCCTCACTTCAAAACAGTTCTCGCAGAACAGTATAGCCACGCACACAAGCACACAAACACTTAGACACACATGATCGTGACCCCTCTCCACGGCTCCTCAGCACAGCTACGTAATGCTACAAGCCAAAAGCTCAACTCCTTCCAGCCATCTGATGCTGCCTCTTCAAATAGCTCTCCTGGAACACAAAGTCAGTTCCGGTCTGTCGACTTCGTAGGGACATCGTGCATGCGCACATATGCGCTGTCAGAACTGGGATTGCCTCACCTCATCCAAACTCTCCAGCAATCTCCCTTCCTCGGCGACTACTTTCCTAACAATCTCCGAGACGTTACCCTCCAATACGACCTTGCAAGCCCTAGGCAGCCAGCGTAGAATATGGAACGCATTCGCGTACACCGTTGATGCCGCACACGCACCGGCCCGGATCGACGTTGATCGATCATCACCAGGAAACATCAGTTCAAGCACTATTGTGAACCTCTTTAATCCCCAGCAGTAGCGAAGTCCCAGACGCACAAGATCGGCAAACCCATCAAGGATATCGTGGTGTGAGGGAATGGTGAGTGTGACGTTTTTGATGAGGGAGCGGCTGCGCTGATGAAGGGAGGCTAGGGTAGAGATACCGCTCGTCAAGGAGAGGACGAAGGTGTTATCAGCGTAGAGAACTTGGCGGGCTTCCTTGTAGATCTGGGAATTTGCGCGGAGGAGTGCTACATTGATGGGATCATTGCTGCCAGCGACGGGCGAGTCAGAGGCCGTGGAGATCCAGGAGATATCCGAAGGCGACGGCGACGAAATCTCTTCTGGTACCGTGGTACGGCGATGATGCAAAAGCAGCGGCTCGTGTTGGAACAAGGCCATGCGGTAAATGTGTATGCGTAGCTCGGCGGGCAGCTTCATGAAGTTGAAAGTACCATTCGGGGCGACAGGTGGTTCCTCCCTCAACGTACTCGGTTCGGACGTGGGGAGACCGGTCTTAAACGGCTTCGCTCGTCCAGTCCTCCTCCTTTTCTGTGCAGGCGGGCCATCTTCTGAAGAAACTGAGGAGCGTCTATCAGGTCTCTTTCGCAACACTCGGGTCACCACAATGACCTTTGGCTCGCATTTAGCCATTGTGTCTTGTCCGTCTTCGTATATCCAACGCGTCCGCAGAATTCCACCAACACGCGTGTTGCTCGATGCGGGGAAAGGAGCAGAGGCAGCCGCTGAAACCAAGTCGCAACACTCGAGATAAAATGCGTACAAGGCCCAATGGATGCCAGTCAAAATATACCGTCGATAGAATGGTAAAGTGAGTTGCTCGCGAAGATTGTGCGGGGGTGGAAGAAGCGATGAGGCATCTGCTGGTGACGTTGGAAAGGCATGCATAGTGCACTGATGCTTCTGCGATCGAGCGATCGACGTGGGTAGCCTTGGCACTGCATCGCGCTAATCTTGATGCGGGGTTGAGTCCCACATAAAACATGGGGTCCATCCATTGCATCCTGTACCCTCAGCAGAATGTTGAAAGGCAGTCTATTAATTTCAGCCATAAAGGTAAATAATACTACCTCGTCAGAAGTACTGCTCGACGTGCTTAAAGCTCCTGACCCATTCTTTCAAAGCTTTTGCAGCGCCGTCCCAATGAACGTCCGAATTGAATAGAATAAGCACGGAAATCCCTCTCATAGCACAATCGCTCCAAATATCAAACATAAGAAAACGGCCCGTCCTGAGTCTCCACCGTTACTGCAGATTAAGGATGCATATTTACAAGTCTATGAGGTTGTTGTTGCCTTGTTGTCGGTTGGCCTGCTGGGGAGCAGCTCCAAACGGATTCGAGTTGCCGTAGGGGTTGGCACCGAAACCGCCTACAGGCCCCGTCTGTGCAGGCATTATGCGGTTCTGTTGAGGCATGCCTGTGAATTGCGAGTTGAGGAACGGGTTGTTGCCGGTTGCATTCGCATTGACCCTGTTCAAACCAGAACCTGCGGAGTTGACGAACGTTCCAGGAGCTGTGTGTTGGGCGGGAATCCGGAGGTTTCCAGTATTTCCGAATGTGTCTTGGCCCTCTCCGGACGCTAGGAGAGCATTCAGTCTGGCAGCGTGAGGATCCTGCGGCTGCGCTGGTGGCGGCGTTGAAATTGACACCGGCGGGTTGAAATTAGTGTTGTTGAACTGCGACTGCGTTTTTTGTTCGAATAGGGTGTCAAGTGTGGGTTGTCTCTGAGGCTGTACTCCCGTCGCGGTTTGCGGGCGATTGAAAGACTGTGCGAATGGGTTGTTCGATCCAGTCGGCTGAGGCATGATTGGCTCTTGAGGTTTGTTTGTTGCCCAAGGATTATGACTACCGGGCATCAGTGAGCTCTGATCTTGCTGCTGCTGGGCTCCAAATCCGTTGCTGAATTGTCCATAAGGGTTGTTTACGTTGAAATTAGTGTGTTGAGGTTGCAACATCTGCTGCTGTTGCTGCTGTCCGAAAGCATCGAACCCCGCGGGCTGTTGCTGTTGAAAGCCGTTGTAGTTGGAGTAACCATTCGGGAAACCTGTCTGGTTGTTCTGCATGCCAGTAGGCTGCGAATATGCATTGTTGAGAAACCCAGTGTTCTGCGGTTGCTGCTGCTGGCTCTGATCGACGAGATTGCCGAACCAGTCGACCTGCTGCTGCTGCTGGTACCCTTGATTGTTTCCTGTGGGTTGGTACGCCTGGGTTGAAGTATCGCTAAAGAGTAAGTCAGGAGTACTCTGCTCCAACTGTCCTCGCCGTAGCTCCTCCTCCTCCTTACTGAGCTTGATGGCCTTTGCCAGATCATCGTCATCGTCCACATTTCCTGAGGCACGTTCCCGACGCTTCCGCTCCTCCTCGGCTTCATACTTGCTCGCTTCCAAAGCAAGCTTCATCTCAAGATCCTCCTCGTTATCCCTTCGCTGACGCCCCTCTCGTCGGCGAGGAGGGTTCTCCAAGGAGGGTCCTCCGTGGAGTCCTCCACCGTATTCCTCAATCCCTGTGACGCGTGACTTCCATGACTTTCGGTCGGTTCGCTCGGTGCGCAATCGTTCTTCGTCCATGACCAATGCAGTGAGCTCCTTGGCTGCAATTCGAACTACTCAAAGGTCAGTATTATTTGCGCTACCAGGTTCCAGCTACGTACTGTTTTGCCCCACGTCGCGGCCATCTTCGTCGATGTACTGAAACTCGCGCAGTGTCTTAATAATGTAGATGTTTTTCCGCGCCCAAGTGACAACCAGTTCGGACCCCTCGTGCAGGCAGTAGTCAAGCACTTTGAGCGACTTCAGTACGTGTCGCCAGTTCTTGCCCTTGTCGTTCAGTCGCTTGTCGAGCATGTCCATGACCTGATAAAAATCCGTAGAGCTGCCACTTTTGTTAGCGCGCCGTTCATCAAGCTTCAGGAGACGGCGTACTTGTTGAAGGTGATCTGAGCTATCTCCGCCATGTCCGACCCCACCGGACCCCAAGGATCGTTGCTGGTTGCTGCGAGAGTCAGTCTCGACGTGCGATACAGGCTTTGACGAGAATCAATTACCATTGCGAACCTTTACTTCCACCGCCGAGTACCCCTTAGTGACGTTCTTCACGCTCCTCACGACTTTCGACATGGTTGCAGCGAGGACGAGGAAACCCGCTTGCAGGGCGGCGCGCAGTCACTGTATGTATTTGTGGTTTGAACGGCAATGGACACGTGTGGTCGAGATGGCGCAGAGTGTTGGCCAGAGTGGGCCGGTCGGCGCTGCGGCGAGTTGTTGGGTTGGGCAGAGGGAATGATGCAACTGATGTAGAGGTCTACAAAGCTTGGCTTGGCAGATGAGCAAACGGCGCTGCCGGTAAGATGATGCGCTTGCCTGACAGGGTCAACACTACGCTCGAGGCTGGAGTTATAGTGAAGGGCAAATAGACGTCGTGGGGTGTGGTGTTGATGAGCCCGACGTTCAGGGTGCTCGTCACCGATGGCCGAGCGAGGCTGGGCGCTGGTGCTGGTCAGTGCTGAGCGTTGACTTTTCTGAGAGCCATGTTCATTCCTAGAGCTCACATTTCCGTTGCTATCTGTCTTAGTGACAGCCGCTCACTCTAGATGTCCTGCGCAACCAGAATGTCTTTGCACACCAAGCTAGTTGCATTCGAATAGCATTCGATCATTTCATAAAGAGCGTCTTGAGAGTTATTTGAAATACTAAAGAGGCGGATAGATTACTTTATCTCGTGTCACGTTCCACAGCACATGTACAATGCTCGCCTGCTACCCGTGGACCACTACTTACGTATCAGGTTTGCCTCTTCTACCAAGTGTGTATTTCTAAGGCCAAGCAATAGGCTGTTTGCCACTGATTGCATGTGGCGCAGAGCTTACGCAACGCTCTCGCCGTCACAAAGCAGTGGACGTTACAGCTCGGCCCGGAGGACAACCTTTGAGAGTACAAATTATTGAGCGACGCATCGGGCGCCTTTGTAATAGTCTAAGAGCGGATGTAGATCCTTCATTAAGTACCAGTCTAGACAGATTGCCTGTGTGCAAAGGAAACACCAGAAACGACAGTGAAAACCTGCGAGCCGGAGACGCTATTGCCAATCTTAGGACGCGCGACTACGCCTGTTCCGATTGAAAAAAAAAAAAAAAAACCCCCCTAAAACAGACACTCCGTCGCCATAGATCGACCGCATGAGTGAGGATGCAACAAAAGAAACACACCAGGAACAAATACTTGGAAAGAACCAAAAAGTGTGCCTACCATGCACGATGACACGCCAGCAGTGAAGGAAAATTTTGTGTAAAAAACATGGGTAGGGGTATAAATCCTGCCGAACACCGGAGAAATGAAGTCTGGAGACAGTGATACAGATGAGCTGGCAATAGAGGCGCCATGGTCGCACACAAGGGACAACGTGAAAGATATCCGGAGAAACACCAGCACGCAATACAAGACACCACACCTGAATCTTGAGCGCACACTCAGAATGAGGAATGTGCTCACCTTCACGCCGACGGCTTATTGTACAGCTGGGGCCCACATTTGTTGACCTTGGTTGGCGCTGTAATGGTCCGGCTCAGTGCTGTTCGGGCGACGGATGTTATTGTTCTGGTAGTACATGTTATGCTGGGGGTTGTACTGAGGCTCAGGATAGACATAGCCATTATCACCAGCGCTGGGAGACGGCAATGCCTGCTGCGAAGGAGATTGCCAGCCAACCGCCGACATGTGCGGGCTTCCATGAGCACTGTTGTTACCAGACTGGTTATGGTTGGCCGACGCCGGTGGCTCCAAGATCTGGGGTGGGCCGTATCCGCTGGGGTGCGAAGTGATGGCCGGACGCGAGTTGCTAACGCTCGAAGTGTAGGACTGCGGGGTCAAAGCAGGGGACGCACGAGGGCTTGGCTGGGGCATCTCATTGCGTAGATGAGGAGGCACATTCATCTGTCCCATGTATGCGTAGTCAGAATTCTGGCGGTGCATACCAGGAACGACACCTGCGGGCATTCCAGCGGCTGGGGATAAGGAGAGGGGTCGGTCATTTGGCGACGGTGTGTTCAACGGCGAAGCCGTCTCAGAGTACTCTTCAGCATCTGAACGTCCCGACCTGCTCGGGGCCGAAGCGCGAGAGGCAAGAGCAGCCGCGGTAGCAGCCGCAGCCTCCTCAACAGTACCGGTGTGATGATTTTGATGACGAGTTAGGGTAGTGCGACGTGTGAAAGTCTTCTGGCAGTCGGCATATGGACATTTATACGGGCGCTTGCCGGAGTGGATACGGCGATGTCGTGCCAAGGAACTCGAGTCACTGAAAGGCTGCATGGTGAATTAGATTTGGCAGTAAAACAAGCGCCATGGGAAACGTACCTTGCCGCAACGCTCACACATGTGAGGCTTCTCGCCAGTGTGGACGCGTTGGTGGACTGTCAGGGCCGATCGCTGGATGAATTGCTTGCCGCAGTTAGGGTAATCGCACACGTGGGGGCGGATACCGCTATGGATGCGTTCTGAGATGTCAGTGATGGAACTTTTGATGATCGACGTCAAAGCTTACCGTGACGTGCAAGGTCACTGCGTCGCGCAAACCCCTTGGCACACGTTGAGCACGCGAAAGCTTTCGGCGGCCCATTCTCGTTCGCAGGACGGCCACCGACGGGCGGATTCGTCTGCTCACTGGCGGGCGGTTGTGCATACGTGTGGTCGGGCGGAGGGATGTAATTCTGGTTGTTCAGTAGAGGCATGGGCTGCTGCATGTGCGTGGGTGACGGGTAGCGCATCTGGGTCATATGCTGGGCTGCCATTTGAGGGTAGGGCGGCAGCTGTTGCGGTTGTTGCGAAGAGTACCTTGACGATTCTGAGTGGTGTGGTGACACGCCGCGCTCAGAGCCCGTCTCCGACTTGATGCGACCGCCGTTCATGTATGCGGGGCCGCCGAAGTGCTGGTGCTGCGGCTGCAGCTCGTGCTGCATAGCGTGCTGCATAACGAAGGGTGGTCGAGGGTGAAGCTGGATGCCTGTGTCCGTGGTTAATCTCGCGTTCAAAGTGGATGGAGAGGGTTCGCGTCGAGGGCGACCACACGACGCGGGCGAGGCGGGGCGGGAGGGAGGGGCGGGCAGGTGAGGGCGCACCAGTGATGTATTAGACTGACTGACGGCGAGCAGCAACTCGTCGCGATGGTGGTGCCCACGATGTTGGGGGTGGCCCGTTCCTTCTTCGTGAGGGCAAAAAGATGTCGGACCGCGCGCAGGTCAATGCTTGAAGGTTGCACTAGAACGACACACGGTCAGTCGAAAGCTCGCAGACAGGCAGGAAGCCAATGGATGGCGTTTGGTGCTATCGCGGCCGTGGACGTGTTGTTGTTGATGGCGAAGGCTCTGGCCACGCGGGTGGTGCCTCGAAAAGGGGAGGCGAGCGGTGACGGCCGCAACGGAGGCCGGCGGGCTTTCGCGGGCGCCCGGGGAACAATACAGCTGCGTACGTACCTGGAGAATGTGCTCTCTAGCGGCGGGCAGGGCACAGGACGGGTGTTGATGTCGATGAGGGCGTGGTGTGAAAGGGTACGAAGGTACGAGGGTACTTCTTCCCTCTGTTGCGCGTTGTGGTTAGGGCGCTAGGCCAAAAGCGACTCGGCTAGCTCCGCAGGTGACAAGCAAGAGATGCCCCGATGTGCAGCAGCGTGCCAGCGTCAAGGCGAGAAGCTCAGGCCAAATATCCGCTGCAGACAAGGGACAGTAGGTAACCACAAGGTATCAGTAACAGTGCCCCGGCGAGGGGGCGTCCGCGCGCTGTTTATCAAGCCGCCGCCGGATCTCTGCCCTCTCCTTTGGGCGTGCTGAAACTGCAAATCTCACCCACTCCTGATTCTGCCAAAGTAATCGCCAGCCGCGCCGCCTCTTCCTGCGCAATACAGGGATGACTAACGGTCCGCTGACTTCTGCTCAGCTCTCCGCGACTGCGGAAACCCGAAGCCAATGCGGGTGCTGGCCAGATCTCCGGCTCTGGCAGTGTCTCGACGAGAATGTGGTCGAGTTGGCAGTTCGGTCCAACACACGATGCTCGTATGCATACTACAGCATCGTTCTTGCCCCCGGTACGGGAGAGCAATAGAATATGTGGCCCAAACTCGTCAATCTACTACCGCTCCCATTCCGCCCAGCTTATGCTAGCTGACTGTGTTGGCACTACCGGCGAGCGAATAGGAACGAGCAGGCAGTGACTGGAGTTGCACCGCGCCCCTTTTCTGTTCCCAGTGCACAATCTGGGAATGGGAATGACCGAAAAATAGTATTAATTCACTGTTCAATGTTCATTGTAGGCTCGCACGTGCGGCATGTCACAACATCCAATGTTGAAACTTTGGATGGGAAGCCGCTCTGCGTCGCTACTCTCCAGACTTCATAGATTCAAGGCATCCTACGGCCTCCTTGGAGGCGTTTTGTGGAGTCCGCGTGGGTTGGAGATGCATGATTCAATCCCCGGGCCGGTAGCCAGCAGGTTCAAATATGGAGAATGCCAAACTTGATCAAATGGTTGGTTTCAACGCTCGCGTCGTGTAAAGCGACATCAAGCAACCATTTGATGGTGATCACGTCGCAGAGCTGGGGCTTTAGAAGACGGCTAGAAGGCCATTGCATGGAGCTTCGACGGCATGCTGCCGCGACAGATCCATGCATTCTCAGACAGCGTCAGAAACAACGGCATCCCAGCGTGCTGCGCCAATTAGCCTGCTGCGAAACATTATTCCGTGTGCATGAGAGACTTTGAGGCTCCTGGACCCTGATACGTTCCAGGTGTTGTGACGGCAGCGCACAACAATACGGCGAGTATCCCCTAGGGTTGTATTGATGCCTAGTAGGCTAGAAGTTCTGGACGAAAACAATGCATCACCAACCTTTATAGCTTCCTGCGTCCTTGAAGACGTTGATCGATTGGTGTGCATATCCTTATTACACCCTTGGTTTAGTTGTGTACCTGCACTCGCATAGTTGCCTGAAAACTGTATTGTCGCACTGCAGCTTCGGGCTCAAACACGATCCAACAGTTCGTGGGCAGCACACGACACGCCAAGCATGTCAAATCGACGTCGATTTGAGTTTCCAGCGAGTCCCTTGGAGCTGGACATCGTACCTGGGTAGCTGCACTTTTTTTACGCCCAAAATTGCAGGGGCGCGGCGAAGAGATGCTGTCATCACCCATGCCTTTTCTCCATCTGCGTGCGAGCCGTACTGTGTATAGATGGCGACAAGACGTTGCTGCCATGACACCAGAATGACATGCTTCTACGCAGCTTCTACCGCGCTTCTATCAGATCTGTCTGTGCTTCACAACGCACGCGGACGTCCGAGCCCCAATGCATGCTTCGGAGGTCGATCTGCTGGCTCCCGCCGACGGCGAAAAGTCGAAACCACATCGCATTGCTCGCCCTTTTACGACACTGCACTCATCTCGGGGAGCGACGGCACCCACAAGAAACAGACGGCGCATCTCGCTCGCTAATAACAAGCGCGTGCATGCAACGAGCTCCGGCACCGACCTGTCAAAAATATCCGTTTAAGCTGCGACAGGATCCAACACACACGGCCGTTTCACCACAGTGACCACACACGCCTCCTGTTCGTCGGATTGGGAGGCATTCGTCGCTCTCGCTCGCCCATTATTCCTCCACCAAGTCCACTTGAGCTCTATTTTAATACCCAAATCAACGCCACGCTGTGTGCCAACACCCTTCTGGTGGGTGTGTCAGTGGTCAGCACAACGGGTGCGGCCCCGGCTCAACTCCGCCGCCTCATTCTCACCACCATCATCCTAGTCTGGCGTCAAAGCAGCGGCCCTGCGGGGTTCTAACAATATCCGAGCTCCTTCCAGAAGCCTTCCTCTTCAGCTTTAGTCAATGCGAGGCAATTTCCAGAAGATTGCGCTTTGACGTCCGCCCACGACAGTCCGTGTCGCAGAGTGCGTCGTGCGTCCTGTGTTTCCCCCTGTTTTCCAGAAGCCTACCCCTTTTGCCCTAGTCTTATGAAACGGCGAGCTCGTGCGGGCCGGTTGTTGAAAATGGTCTCTCCCGACTTTCCGTCCTCACACGATTGTATTGACGGGAAAATTCAGAAGCCAGAGTACGGCAGCCGTCTCTCATATAATGCACGCAGCTCGCAATTTTCATTCACGGTGGTCCAGCCATCTATCTGCAGGACGTTGCAATAATTCCCCGGATCATGCTGCCTGATCTCGCAATAGAAGCGGACGTGCATTCTACCGTGCGAATGGCTCACCGGGACCGCGCCAAATCCTTCTTAGAAACACAGCCCCTTCATGCCGCCTGCCAAATACTGAACCACCCCGAGATCTGCTCCAATTCTCCATTTCGAGAGGAACGTCGACCTCTTTTGCAACAGCAAGCGACAGTAGGTAGGTTGGTATACTGGAGAAAAACAGGTCACCCCTAACTTGGATCATCACTCGGAATCCTTGCATGTCCTTAGTTCCAGCAAAGGCAGGTCACGGTGGTCAGAGGATCACAAGCTGACTGCAGCCCCGTCATCCACACTGTTGGATTCGTCACAGACTCCCGCTTGCGGCTCTGCGATGGCTGATCAGTGCAACGTCCCAAGGGTGGCTCGTCTCGCGCCACTTCCCCGCTTGTGGGTACCTGCAGAACGGCACTCAACGTTAAACGGTGTGCGCCTCAATTCTCATCACAGAATCCTAATAGCTCTACCAGACTGCATGAGTAGACGCCCAGTACTCGGTACCTCGTGTGTAGTACTTTCCGTGTTGGCTCATTGCAAGCGAATGATCCAAACGTGGGTGCGGAGAGATAGGCCACTCCAGAGTCCACCATCGGGTCTGAGACTAGTCATATCAATTCCACGACACAAGTTGTTTTTACTACAGTAACTTCATATCCCCTCTAAAATCACTAGTATAATACAGGGCCTATCGCCGATGCAAACACACAAATCTTAAGAGAGGCGTAGTACCGAACACTAATCCAAATCCCGGCCAAATCGCCTTCTCCATCAGCTCCAGCACATGAAAATCTCAAACCCTGGGTACGCCGCCAGTGCCGAACAGTTCCACCTTGATCCTATCGCTCGAGACTCCCAGATTCTTCAACTTTTCCTCGGTATCAAGCATGAATTGAGTGGGCCCACAGACGAAGTACTGCGTTTTGTCGTTGTCTGTGAACAACACGTCTTTGCCGACTTTGCCCAAATCGACCCGACCCTTGATGCTGTAGTCCTTCCCCTCAACTTCGTCTCCCTTAGGTGAGGAAGAGAAATATAGCGTGTGCAAGTTCTTGTTTGCCGCAGCAAACCCATCAACCTGCGTCTTGAACGCCCGAGTCTTGTTATCGCGAGCACCGTGGATCCAGGAGATCGGTCTCGAAGAGTGCTCCTCCACCAACGACTTGAGGATACTCATCAAACACGTCAAGCCCACGCCCGCTGAGATAAGCACAACCGGTTCCTGCTTCCCTCCATCCTTCTCTTCAAAGAAGAAATCGCCAAAAGGATGTGTAAGCCGCACAACATCCCCAACCTCCTTCCTATCATGCAATATATTCGACAAATACCCGGGATGCGCCATATGCTTCGGTTCCCCAATCTCAACCGCCGGCTCCTTCTTCACACTAATCCTCAAATAACTCTTCCCCGGCGCATCGCTCAAACTGTACTGCCTCGCCTGCCACACGCCGCCATCCAGCTCATCGATAAAGATATTCACCGAGATATACTGTCCCGGTTTGAACACTGGCAGCTTGAGACTCTGATCCACGGGTTCGAAGTAAAACGAAGTTATCTCCTCGCTTTCCTTCTCCTTCTTCGCAATCTTAAAGTCTTGCCATTCCTTCCAGTAAGCCGTCTCCTCGTACATGACTTTCTCCCTCTCGATCATGGTGTTGGCGAGTTGCCAGTACGCCTCTCCCCACGCATCCATAATCTCCTCCGTCGCGGCGTCGCCGAGCACGAGCTTCATGTTCTTGAGCAGGTACGTGCCGACGATGTCGTACATTTCGGGCTTGATGACTAGGCTGACGTGTTTGTGGCATATGAGTTCGATAGCTGGAGAGAGCACGCCCAGATCGTCGATGTTGGCCGCGTAGGCGTAGAGGGCGCCGGCGAGGGCGCGCGCTTGGTGGCCTGTTGCTTGGTGCGTGTTGTTGAAGATGTTTTTGAGCACGGGGTTGGAGGAGATTACGTCGGCGTAGAATTTCGTTGTTATGGCTACGCCATGCTCGGCGAGGACTGGGACTGTAGCTTTGATTATGGAGGCTTGTTCGGGGGTTAGGGCTGGTGCCATGGTGTATGATTGAGTTCTAGAGTTTGTGGGGGGGTCGGTTGTGGGTGGTTTTTTGTTCGGATGACTGTTGAGGATGATTGTAATAGGCTTCGGGAGCAAGATCGAAGTAATGAAGTCTTTCTGAATAGTCGAGTACTGTTCGGAAACGTTCGTTGTTGTAGTCTTGCAATGATGCAATGTGATAATGAAAGCAACTTCCAACCTGCGCATCCCCACCCATCCATCTTATACACGCTCCACTCCCCTTCACCCATCACACGCACTTCTGCATCCCCATCCCCAACATCAAAAACCATACATTTCCGCGGAAAACCACAACCGCGTAGGTAACAATTTCGAAGCTAGAAGGGAATGGCAATACATCAGCCCATGCGCTCACTCAGCAGATGCATGGAAAGCATTGATTAAAATTCTGCACTTTGTTACGTAGTAGTGCGGTGATGTGATAGGCTCGCAAACTAGCCGTTGGGTAAGGGCCACATCTCCGCCTCTTTTTCGGAAGATGGGCGGGTGCTATGGATTTGTGAGCAGGTTGGCGGTGGTGTGATGTCGGGAGTGCAAGGAACAGGGCTTAGCGTGTTAAGGTGCTTAGGCGAGAGCCGGGAGAACGTGGAGTTGACTTTGTTTCTACGTACGTACGTCAGAGTTGAGATAGCGGAGTAATGGGATTTGTATTATTTGAAGGTCTAAATTCCTCATCATGGTCTTTCATTGATGTTCAATCAGAACTATGGCACGGCGTAGAGATTGCGTTATCATCTATCGCTCACAACCGCGATTGAGACTCCATACACTTTCGCAAGCTACGAAACCTGCTGTCACATTGAGCCAATCCCAAACCTCTTGGAGAATTGATATAACCACAGCATGCTCGCATCTAAGGAATACGAAAGTCTTGAAAACGGTGACTAAAAGTCACCTCATCCCCCGACGTTACAGTTACGTTCCCAAGACCGACTTCTTCCGACACGGACGAGAGTACACATGTATGGTAAGCAACAACGGAGCAGCACGTATTAGGGAATTGGGCTCGGCGATTCGGCAACTCAACCGTGGAACGATCCGTGGAGCGTGATCGTAGGTATTTTTGGTGTTTGATATTAAGGTGTGGTTTTCTCCGCGGTTACCATACAAGCACGGAAGGATGGATGGGTCGACTAGCTTTTTCGGAGGGCTTATTCAGCATGACAGAATAATAGGGTTAATAAGGATATCCGAGTCTTGATGTAACTTGAAGTGAAAGTTTGTATAAAATTATGTTTCTACTTCAGCCAACTGGTGCGATACATGTGTACAGGCCGGGGAGTGTTAGATCACGTGCTTTGCACTTGGGCGGGCAAAGAGCAGCGGAACTTCAACAATTCATCAACGCCATCACCATCACCATCATCATCCTCCCATCAACTCCTTGATTCGATGAAAAACTTAGTAGGCCTTGATTATGCTGCTTTTAATTCCTCCCACGCGTCTGACCATTTCATCACAGCGAAGCACCATGCGCAACCGGGGATTGTCCATCTCTCAACTGCTACATTACTGCGAACCATCAATATCTCGACCTTTCCCTCCAATTCTTTGCGTGTCATCAGGGTGAATTCTTAATTCCGATACCAGGACTCCCCCAGCTTGGAATTCTTGAGAGACTGGTTTCGACTACGATTGGCGGTACTACGGGCGGTTCGATCGGGCCCTGGGAGCCTTAAACCTTGTCGCTGAACCTAGGCAAATTATCATTCTCCCTGTGATTCTTGGGGGAACGTTCTCTGCTGCCAGGCAACAACTCGTCACTTAATTGCTTGAGTCCTTCGGATGCTATTATCCGTGTTTCAAGCTGAAAGAAGCTCACTAATGCTTCTGCAGGTTTAGATACAGGAGTCCAAACGAAAGTAAGCAGTGTGCACGTTACACATAGTTCTCATACATAAATTTACTAACCTCAAAATTGCTTGTAGGTGCACGAGCTGTCGAGCCTGTTTCTCTTTAACAGGCCTCTGCGGTTGCCTTGCAATATCGGTATCCATGTATCTGGTTTTTGGTACACTACTAGCAACAAGAAGCAATTCGCTTGATGATCTCGGCATGTCTGTATCACCTTTTATTGCTACCTAGCTGGAAGCGGTTTTAGCGCTTCCGCAGTTCCGCTTTGGCTGTCTTGCAGTAGCTGTGCGTTCCGTTTGTCCCGCTTGAATGCACTGCAAGATGTATCTATAGAAGGTATACATGTCACGATCAGCAAAAGAAACTCAAGCTCATAGCACTCTACCACGCAATAGCTAAGAGGTTTCATATCCGTGCGTTAAGCTCGGTAGTTCTCTCGCAGGAAAATGCTCATGGCGACCGGACCTGAAGCCAAGACATTGAAAAGGTGACGAACCAAAAAGCTGGGGAAAAACAAAGTAACACAAAAGCTACAGGCAAGGTACGGCCCCAATACTAAGACTGCGCATGCTTGCTGCAGGAGACAGATACAGACTGCTGCCTTGCCTGATGCGACAAAGTACTAGGGAACCGGCAAAGCACATCCGCATGGACACGGCAGTGTTGATCATTTCCGGCATATTTTATACAGTGATTTGTGTTCTCCATCCGATTGAATCAGAGACATCACACACCCCATCAAGAAATCCATTTGTTGCATCCGTACCGTAGAAACCTGCCGATCGCTAGGCTACAACTAAGATGCACATTCATCACAAGGACGCTGCATCGATCTACTCCTAAGGGGTGTAAAGACACCACCCAAAAGAAATAATTGGTGGCGTTAACGGAAGCAGCGAGCCGTCGCCAGCGTTGTAGCAAACACCTCGCTCGGATGGAGATCGCACCTTCTGCCGGCCCGGTTCTTCCGTATTTGTGCAGCCGTGAGTCGGGAGTTTTGCAAACCCAAGTTGTAGGGGAAGTGTAACGCAAAGCATGACATGTATCACAAAAGACTTTTCAGCTCTTAAGCAGACCGATTTGCAGCAGACGGACCACATACGTTCCTGCACGTAGTCATATTGAAGACATGCCCTGAATCGACGATCAGTGAGAAGAGAATTTGAGTCGACCAGGTCCTTTCCGTTTATTGTTGCGGACCTACTTTACGAGTACAATAGCTTTGGAAACAACGAACCACTTCTCCAACCTTAGTTTATCGCAGACTTGCGACAACGCCGAGACATTCGTAACACCCATTGTGAACTTTTGCCTGTGGATCAGAGCAGAAGCAATCCCTTTCGAGCCAGCAGAGGTTACAGGATCGTCAAGCTCCCCTTGAATGAGAGCAGGGAACATACATAGCTTCACTCTCGGGTGGCTGGAATCAGCCCTGGTTCGTACATCCCTGCTGCCCACGGCCATCCACGTATCGTCGTACTCACTACCGGCCACTACCCACTGTATCCGGAAGCAAACAGGTAATGGAGTAGTCTGACGTGAGATCTTGAATTGGACGGCATGTAAGAAACTTTGGTAGAGGCGATGAATGCGAGGCGTATCGTCTTGAGCACTTGGGAGAAGCGTCTTTATCTCATGATTGAGAGAATTTGCCCACTCCATGCATTTCCGTGGGGGTTCGTCGCCAGTGAACGTCGGTTCGTTGACGAGAAGCTTGTAGACAGCCAGGTGCAGAGCTTCAGCCTTTGCAGGTGTGTCTGTATGTACGAATCAGTCAATGATTCTCGACGTATCAGTGATGAAGCTGCGTTACCTTTAAGAGCTGCAAGCTGATATACCTTCTCCAGATATTTGGACGAATCCCCAACGAACTCGGGGTATTCGGAGCCAAACACGAGCTCACAGAGCATCCTCCCAACATATGCCTGCAGCACTGCACCATAATCCACCTCAGCAGAAGATCCAAGCGGAGTTTCCCATGTGTTTGAGACGTCGCCAATCGGGGGCTGCGAAACGGCCGATAAAGCATTGGTGGCACGATCGTCTTTGGGTACAAGTAGGTCTTCCCCTTCAAAAGTATCCATGACATGGTGATAGATTCGGGCCCAACCTGATTGAGTTTCCGGAACGGATGGGAGATGAGGGAGCTCATTAGTGTCTAAACTTCCAAACACGACCTTGAAAGTTGTACTGAGCTCTTCCCGCTGGCGGTCGCGCTTGATATAATCATTTAGGATCAACGCAAAGTCCTTACCAAAGTTTTGGTTATGATGAAGTTCCTTGGTAAATGGAATCATTCGCTGCCGCTCCGTATCAATCTTGGCTAGGTGGGTGCTGAGTATATCCTTGAGCGAAATGACCTCACTTGTCAATCTTTTTTTGTCGGACTCGAGAGCCTGAACGCGAGTTTGTTGAAGGGTGATGACTCCGGTTGGAGGGAAATTGGGATTGGGATTGTTCCTTTGGAAGGTGTCATTTGCGTGGATGTGGTCTCTGGAAAGGTTTGTACCGTAAGGCGAAAGGGTATGGGGGGTTTCCGCCTGCCTTGCACTTAGATAAGTTGGTCGGTATGCCTCCTCTACGGTCCCCCCTGGTATGTTTATTTCCTGCCGTGGCCGAGGCGGGAGATTAAGCTTGATCCTCAGATTCTTGTTTGGTTCGAGTTGCTGATGTCGCTTGGAAACCGTATGTGGTCGACTTGAAGCATCACGGTGCTTTGGATGGAGGAAGTGGACGGATAGGGGTGGTAGCTTATAGTCGTGGCGGTAGGCGTTGGCCTGGTCGAAGTCTTCTCGAGTCATATTACCCCGACGGATCTAAAGTCACAATCAGAATAGCTCTTTCAGAGCAGGGCTTCGCCACTCACCGCATCTGTGCCTTCGGATTGCACCCTTTTCATCAATCCCTTGTCATCCCTTCGACGACCCAGCACACGCTTCCTCATAATCGTCCACATGCTTTCTGAGGTGTACCGATCCTCTTTAATGGACTGACTGATACTTGAAGATCGCGACCTGTTAGCGTGTGGCTCTCAAAGTCCAACAAGTTTCAAAATCACCTCACTTACTCTGTCAAGATTGCGATGAAGAAATCTGCTTCTCCTTGATGCACGTCGATGAGGCAGAGCAGGTATGGCCACAATCTGGCGTCTGAAGGTGACGACATTTTAGCATGACAGATCAGACAAGGTCGATTTCGAAAAAGAAAGAAAAATTAAGCGACGAGGCGAAAATTCGTGAAATAGCGAGTCCTCTTAGGTGACGAGTGAGGAGTTGTTGTTCAGTCAGAGGTGTCAAGACGAAAGTCCCATGTGATGGCAGTCTAGAAAGTGGCTAGAAGTGGGATGGAGAAGCGGTGGGCTCTTCGTTGTTGCCACCGGTGATACCGCATGTGAACTACAATCCTTGCTGCATATTTTCAAGACTTAAGACATAAAAAGGATCCTTCTGCATGATTACCCTGGCCTGACGGTTTCTCGCAGACTAAATTGCGCCTTCACTTGCTGCACAAAACCTGCATGTTGCACAGAATACGCGAAAAGGTTACGGTCTATTATATTACCCTCTTTTAGTCTAATACACCCTACCCCGTTGTTTCATTGGCATAGTTTGACTTTCTCGCAAATACCTTCAGTCTCGCTTTTACGACAAAATTGTGCTCACATCAATCCCCGTCTCCGCTGAACTATCACTTCCGTTCCACTATCAATTTCAATTGAAAGGCCCTCAAATCTTCACTTTTTGGGTGCAGTATCAGTTGCGCTTCCCCTTCAGTAAGAATTGTGATTTTGTAACGTTGTGGAGAAATATGCTGACCTCTCGAAACGACAGAGATGAGAAGGTCAGAGCGCATACAGACCTACCGTGAGCAACAGCTTCCAGCCAGGCCCCTGAACCGGCGCTACTCAGTCCGAACGGAAGCAGGTCCCGACCCCACACCACTGCCGTCCACACCGCTCGACTCTGATGATGATCTCAAGATCTCCCTAGATTTCGGAGCCACGAACAGCATAGTTGCGGTTTACAACCGTCGCCTACTAAGTGCCAACGGCCGTCCTTACATCCACGTTATCGGCAACTTCGCCGGCGAACCGAACTGGGCGACACAATCATGCGCAGGAGTACCATCGGTGGTGGCCTATAGAACCCCACATCGCCCAACTTCAGACCGGGATACTCCATCGACAATTGGCGAGGACGATTATGACGCCGAACAGGACGAAGCCAGGGGTTTTCTTTGGGGGTACGAAGCACAGGAGCCGCTATATCTGTCTGACTCCCATCCTCGATGGGTTTGTGTGGAGGCATTCAAGGCCGAACTTAGTGATGATGACGACCAGGATGCCATGAGGCTACGACAAGAGGTTCAGGAGAAACTGAGAATGCTGAAAGAGTTTGGGATCGAGAAGGATATCAGTATGGTTATTGTCGATTTCCTCACGGCGCTCCTCTTGCATGTCAAAGAGTGCTTGTTGAGTAGACATGGATTCACACCTCGAACTCAAGTCGAATGGTCGATGTCTATCCCTGAGGGATTCAACGCCCCCAAGTTTGTGAGACTGATGACGAAAGCTTTGAAGGAAGCTGAGTTCCACCCATGTCCGTCAACGAATCATCACAAATTCTTTTTCGTGCAAGATTCGGATGCTGCGTCACATTACATCGCACATCTGGCGGCGGGGGATTTGGAGATTCGGGTAAGTTTCCTAATCATTCCCTGATTAAGTCGCCACTTCATACTTACCATGCTAGCCTGGCATGGTGGTGACCGTTCTCGATATTGGTGGACTGACCGCCGACGTTTGCACACTGAAAACTAGGAGGGCGTTTCCACTACGCTTCGAAACAGGTGCTGCTGGCGCTGTGGAGCCACAAGGTATTTCCGTCTTCCACTCACTTAAAAAGGTCTTCTGGGACTAATTATTTTAAGGGACTTCATGCGGAATGCACCATGTCAACCACGCATTCCGTGACATGGTTGAGAAACACCTTCTCGATATGAAGTACGCGCCTCAAGGTAGAGACACCATGGAAATGATTTTGAGTAGGGCTGTGATGGAGTTCGAAGATAAAATCAAAAGGTCAAAAGCAGTGACTGGAGGGAGCAGTCACAGGGCTCGTTTATACACCACAGGCGTGGAAGCATCAAAGCTAGCGTTCACAACGTGAGTCGCACTTTTCACCTTCGGCGATGGTTAAACTCCGTACTAACACCAACTAGGGAACAGTTGCAGCTGGTCTTTAAGCCAACGATTAGACGTATTCTAGACCTACTCATTGGCCAGTTGGAGTCGGCAAGATCGCTTGGTCATCACGTCGACGTACTCATACTTACAGGAGGCGGAGCCGATTCAAAGCTGGTGACTCGTCGCATTCGAGAAGAAGTAGACAGGTTCTGCTTGAAATATCAGCTCTCGACAATCAACGTTAGAAGTCCGCAGTCTAGGACGATGGATGGATTGTGGGTTCAACCTAGACACTCTCTCGCCTACTGATCACTAACAATGCTCCAGAGTCACTGACAGAGTAGCCGCGCCAGCTGTAGCTATTGGAGCGATATATCGATCGCTTAACAAAATTGATGGCCCAGACATGGTACTCAATTTTAACATAATGCTGCTTCGTCATATCCCCTTCGAGTCGAACACTCAAAAGAGGGTTTCCAAAGAAGAGTTCGAAATACTTGAACTGCATGAGGTGGAGACCTCTCAAGACGGAGGAAAATATTGGATGAATCGTCTTGTGCCTGTAGCGAAGAAGCCTCGATCGTTTGACTTGGTATATATTCTCCCTTCTTCAATGTACATTTGAGCTCACGAACTGTCTAGGAACCGAACGTGCTTGGACAAGGATACGAGGTATCGTGGCAAAGCACTCATGTCATATCGGTGAAGACTAGCGAAGGCATTGGGGCGAAAGCAAATGTTTTGCGAGAGCGCTTATACGCGAGCAAGGTTTCACTGCCTAAATATACTCACGTTGATGATGCCCAAAGAAGGGGTGAGTCCTCGCATTCAGCCTTTGTTCTAAGAAGCTATGAACCTGACATTGTAACTAGGGGCATCCAAAATCGTCACCTTGTCCTGGGACGCTACGGAACTGATTCGTGAGTTGAAATTGAACAAACGCGTGGTCAGACGGATTCGCGACGTTGAGGTCTACAGTCTGGAATTCAAGATTTCCTTCACTTTCGTTGATCGCCAAGTAGTGTTCAAGGCTCGATATTGCGGCGGTGGGACTCAACGCGAGGAAGAAATTGGCAGAGACTTCAGTGTGGCAGCCTGCTTTGAACCAGGCTATGCGATGGCGTGAAAGTAGGTATGCAGAGCTGTCTTCTTTTCCAGTCAATGTAGATAGTACCTTGGTACATAACCTATCGAATGTGATAATGTAAGGGAATCGTTGTAGTAAACTATCCACTGTGCGCGCAGGTATTTATACCTGCACTAAGTGATACAACCGGTCTATCCCCCCAACACCCCAACACCCACCGTATACCGCCATTCCACGAGCCCAAGCTCATAAAAGCTAACAACAAAAAGACCCTCATCCTCAACTAAAGAACCCATCATTCAATATAAAGCCCGAATGGGCGCGCAAAGCAAAACAAACGCGCACAACAAGTCGCCTCAAATACACTAACATTTCCAACCCAAAGCTGTCTGCTGTATACATCACGGCAAAACGCTGTCCAAGATAATCGAATATCAAGACCTTCCACGATTAAAATATCATTCTTTGTCAATTCCTACTATACACATTTCGAATCGGATATCCCTCTCGCTTTGTCACCGTATGCATCCGTGTCCGCAAAGCAAAAGAAAGGGGGAAAAACTCGCTCGCCCATGTGCTCGCTATGCCGAAAACGAACCTTCGCAATTCAGCCCTTTCAATACCACTTTCCCACCGATTGACACGCGCAGACATGGAGTTTTCTTTCAATCCCAAAAAACAACTTTTCATACTCGCCCGCATCATGCTTTCCAGCGACGTGACTAACGACCAGCAGCGATGACATTGCGGTAATAGCCCGTGCTCAGCTCAATCGAGTGCTTGAGCCATAAATCCTCGGTAAGCGGGAGTTTGAGTATGCGGGAGCGGTCAGATGACTGATATTGTTAGTCTCTCTTCTTTGTTCCCAAAGGTCACAACAGAGCATACCTGTAGCTTGGCAAGACCAGCGGCAACTGTGCCCGCAATCTCTGTCAACGCAACCCTCTCCTGCAGCTCCATCTGCTTCCACCTCACCGCTACGGTCTCCATCGCCCGGGAGATCTTGACCAACAAGTCCCGGATCCTCTCATTCAGCTCTTTGTCCACTCGGTACGTGGAGCGTTGACCCGTCAGGTCTAGAAGCTCGATGTAGTCGAAGTATATCTGGCCGCCAAAGTTCCAGCCTTGAACAGGTTCTTTGCGACCACGGGAGTGGCTGGGGTTTGAGGTCGGGCTGCTGGGAGGCGTGGGCATGAAGCCACCGAGGAGCTCGCGCAGAGCATCATAGTCCCGAGAGATGACGGAGTCAGGACCTACGCTGCGGCAGAGGACTTCGTGGGCTTCCTTGAGCTCATTGGCCTTGATGAGGTGCATAGCCTGGCGAAGTGTATCGCCTTCTACCTTCGCTTGTAAGGCAGCAGCTGCATGGATCCAGGTATGCGGGATGTCCAAGTCCTCCGTAAGATGAGTGTATGTAGCATCTGACTCAGTAAGGGAGAACGTGTGAGAGAATTGGGCGAGGAGCGAACGAATGAAGTGCTCTCGTGTAGCACCGTGCGACACATGACCGTAGACCCATGCTGCAGTCGTCCAGTGCTCTAGGGTATACAATGAAGCTGCGTATGTGAGAGCAAGCTTATCGCCAAGCTCGACCAAAGCATTTGTGCCTTCATCATCCAGGTCTGCAGTTGAAGATCCTGGTGAGAGAAAGGAAGAATGGCGGCTTCCCTCTTCTCGCACTATAGGCATGCCAACAACACGTTCTGGGCTCTCATCGATATCTTCGGCGCGGGACTTGAAGATGTTAAAGAGCTGGAAGGACAGGCGTGCATTCAAAGGATGGCCAGAAACGTTCTCGGGGGCCAAGACATCCTCGACATTGGCAGCCACGTCCATTTTAGAAGAGGCATAGAGCTTCAAGATGCCCCAGAGCAAATCTTCGCGGTTCTCCTTCTTCGGGTCATTCCAGCCCATGTCCTTACCCTGCTCGATAAACCATGGCACTGGCTTGACATCTTCATTGCCAAAGCGTAGAGCGTCGGCGAATTGAGCAACGGCTAGCTCGATAGGCTCATCAACCTTAGTGCCATACCAAAGCCGGAGACCAAAGGCGCGACGCCAGTCGAGGTTGAAGCGGCTAGAAATGATAAAGCTGGGTGTCTTATTCTCGCGACCACCGTTGGTCTTGCCCTCTGACTGTGCACAATTCCCGGCAATCAGCTCGTATAGAGTACGGACCGCTTCGTCGATTTCAGAGAGCACATCCATCCGCCTCCACTCGTCAAGCTGCGATGTCATGTCTTGACGTGCAGTATCATCGCCTCCAATCTGGGCAACCATTGTGGCAAGTCGGAGATCGTGGCCTTCGACCAGAGCATGGCAAGCATCGGCCACGGAATTGCAACTGAGGTAGGCAATGGCCTTCTCTTCAGGCGAGATGCTGGGTTCTTCGGCATGCTTTTGGGCGTCTTCGAAGACGAGGGACTTCCAGAAATCAGACAACTGTTCCTTGAGATAGCGGTCTCTAGACTTCGCGAAATCGCTACTATCCACGCCGGAAGGTGGAATGTCATCAAAGAGTAAGGAGAGCAGTTTCCATGCTTGTTGCTCGTGTTCGCTAGCTGGAGTACCAAGGGCTACGGCATCTGCAATGGCATGAAATTCCAGCAGTTCAGGCTCGACCTTCAATTTTGCTAGCGGAGCATGTTCTCGAAAAGACATCTTTGTGTGCTCCTTCTGGAGTTCAATGGTTGGCGGCACCGCCTGCCGCGAGTTAGTTCCATGACATGCATAGGGGAGTTCTTGTCTCACATCAGCGAAGGTCGGGAGCGCCTTGAAGCGAATGTCTTTCTCAGCGCCAGCAATCGATTCTCGCGGGTGGAAGTAGATGCCTTCGTCTCCAGTGTCGGATTGTTTGCCTGCATACACGATGATACCGGTCTCGCTGAAGTGAGGCTTGTTGCAGCTATGGAAATCTTTGTCGGCACCGCTTAACTGATCAAGGTCGTGGGATGTTTTAGGTCGTTTCGCATATGGGAACTAGACAAGAATCTCAGCAAACGTTGTTCTCATTCAATTGCATCTACATACGTCATGGAGTCACGGACCAGGGCATCAATCTATCAAGGAGACCAACAACGGCGACCCAAAACAAATTGCACCCGATGAAACCTAAAACGCGCTGTTGGAAAGGGAAGTCAAACCTCAATGCCTTGTGCGGCCCTCTTCGTCGCCGTCGAGTCCTTTCGCTTATCCGTAGTACCGAAAAGAGAGTCCATCAATTCCATGCGGTCCATTGTCGTCTTTGTGAAACGTCCACCAACTGGTTGGTTCATAACCTTATCGTTGTCGCGTTCCCTACGAACGTTGGCCTGGCTCTCGCGCAAAGCCTGTCGATCCTGCTTCTTTGGGCTGATAGTGCGCTGCAATGTGTTCGCCCAATCGTCGTCGAATACCAGGGGACCTTTGGAAGGAGTGCCCATCGGTCGCAGTACCTGGCTTGTTTTGAGGATGGACTTCGGCTTCACTGAATCTTTGAAGGATTCCGACACCTTGTCATTGTTTCGCTCCGTGGCATGAACCGGTCCAGACACTGAATCAGCCATTTCCTGGTCTTCAACCGAACCCGAGTCGCTTTCATCAACATTATCTCGTTGACCATCAAGCGAATCCACGGAGCGCAACCCTAAAAAAGACTCGCCCTGGGTCTCTTCCATCTCTTGGTCCTCCTCATACGCAGCCTGGTCACCGAACTGGCCTGGCACATTTGCGCGCTTTCGCATACCTTTCTTGAAGTCGAATGTATCATCGGGGCTTGACTGGGAGGCGCTAGCAAGGGAGTCATTTCCAGGAGTGTTGGTCATCTGGCTCGATCCAATCTGGGCAGGGGTCTCAGGTACAGGACTAAGAGGGCTGGATGCTTCCTCCGACTCTTCATCATCATCGTAGTCCAAACCATAGGAAGAGAAGTGTGGTACTCTAAAGGTCCAGTCGCCAGTCTCCGGGTTGTAGCTCTCGAAGGTCGTTCCGTTGACACGCTTAAGTCGCTCAAGGTGCTTCTGGTCCTTCTTTCCTAGACGGGTACCACGAGGCCACGAGTTGCCAAGAGTGATGCGCGAAGGATGGTTCAAGCCTGGTGAGCCTAGCTGAGGCTTTGGCACCGAGCAGTTTGCGCCATAAACGGTAGCGTTGCGGGTCTCAAGTGTAACAATATCACCAAAGATCTTATCGAGAGGGACCTCAGACAGGTTGATGGGCTTCCCTTCGTTGAACTCGATCCTACCAACCCGATCACGGCCAACAACAAAGTTCGGCACGCTTTCAAGCTCACGCTTGCTCATTGCCTTCAGTCTGTCCATGCTGGGCTCGGAATAGTACTCTCCTGGCTTGGGATCGACAATCTGTCCATTCTGCGCATTCAAAGAGGACGATGTGCGAGGTGTCAAAGCCCCATCTTCGGAAACAGTGGCCAGCTCGTTGCCTTGAGCAGACTCCGACTCTGGGCTATAAGGGCCTGTATGGGAAGCCTCGCCATTCGTTGAAGCGGACTCGTCGTCACGGCGAAGGACTACCGAACTGCTGCTGGACCCGTTGACCGCGGTGCCATTGGAGAGTCCGTTCTCGGCACCTGGTCCGGCAAAGCTCACGCGTTTAGCCGGTGAAGTGTCTTCAAATAGGGAGCGCCGCGAGTTGATCGATCGGTTGATGTTTAACTTCTTCAGGCTGCCGTTGCCAAACGAGCGATTAGTTGTGGAGAACGCGCCAGGAGCGAGAATGCTTGTATCGGGAGTCATGCTATTCCGCAGGTTGCTTGCGGAAAGGCTCTTGCCCAGCGAACGACTGAGGCTGCCGTTACCAAAAAGGCTACCATTGAGAGGGCTGCTCTGGGTTGAGCCGTTTGGTGAGCCATATGTTGAGTAGGTGAAGCCATAGCCGCCCCTCTTGCCTTGAGGAGTAAGTAGACGGGTCGACTGAGACGGGTTCAACTTGTGCTGGGGAAGGATGGCGCTCTTCCTGTTCTTCTGACTGCTAGATAGTGGAGTAGCGAGTGGACCTGGGCTCTGCGTTGGTGTACCAAGGCCACTGAAGAGAGCATCGTTTCCGTAAGGGTTGGTGTTCATAGAAGTCTGTAGGAGAGAGCTTCCAGATGCTCCAAACAGGCTGTTGTTCATAGATGGCTGCTGCTGCTGGCCCTGGCTCTGACCGCCGAATAGGGAACCCCCAAGCTGGTTGTTGTTTTGGTTGTTCTGGCCGAGGCCACCGAACAGCCCGCCGCTAGCATTGTTGGTGGCACCAGTTGAGTTTCCGAAAATTCCACTCGGCTTCGACTGGTTGTTCGAGCCAGCAAAGAGGCCACCTCCAGTGTTCTGTTGGTTGCTCTGGCCACCTGAGTTGCCGAACAGACCACCGCCCCCCGTGCCAGTCGCAGCACCAGTGCTATTGCCAAAGAGTCCACCAGTCTGCCCAGTCTGAGCGTTGTTCGTATTTCCGAAGAGGCTATTTTGGGCAGGCTTGGCTTGCCCGAAGAGTCCGCCTGTCGGTGGCTGCTGTTGTTGTTGGTTGTTGTTGCCAAATAAACCGCCTCCAGTAGCAGGTGTGGAGGTCGAGCCACCAAATAATCCCCCAGTCTTTGGCTGGTTGTTCTGGTTGTTCTGACCGAAAGCACCCCCACCACCACCACCGAAAAGACCGCTAGACTGAGTATTCTGCTGGTTGTTCTGACCGAATGCGCCACCCGAGTTCCCAAATAGGCCACCGCCAGTTCCTAGAGCCTGGTTGTTCGCACCGAAAGCAGACGTGTTGTTTGTATTCTGACCTCCGAAGAGGCTGCTGCCAGTATTCGCCGTGTTCGTGTTCGCGTTCCCGGCGCCGAACGGAGTGCTTGCCGTGTTCGTGTTACCGAAACCTCCAAATGCAGGCTTGGCTTGGGTGTTGTTGTTGGTGTTTCCGAACAGTCCACCACCACCACCTGTCGATGAGCCAAAGGCGCCGCCAGTGGAGCCGAAACCGCTGCCGGTGTTGCTGGAGTTATTGTTGCCAAAGAGGCTGCCACCAGTCGCTGGAGTGCTCGATCCGAAAAGACCACCCGCGGGCTTGGCCTGGTTATTGTTGTTGCCAAACATACCACCACCCGTGTTATTGCTGCCAAACGCCCCGGAGGTGCTGCTGGCCCCGAAGGCCGAGCCAGCGGTGTTGTTGTTCCCAAAGACCCCCCCAGTAGAGGCATTATTCGAGCCAAAGGTAGACGATGTGTTGTTGTTGGATCCAAAACCACCAAATGGAGTGCTTTGGCCAAAAGCACCCGGTTGCCCGTTGTTGCTGCCATAGCGGCGGCCTTGATTATAGTCCACAGTCCTCAACTCCTCTAAAGAGTAGTTTTGGTAGGGCTGCATGAAGGTGATGGTCTGGTACTGGACTTGAGCATTGGAGGATGGCCCCTCCTTCTCTTGAATAGCTTGGAAGGGAGTGCTGGCTGTACCATTATTGGGTGTAACATTCGAAGTGCCAGTGCCAAAACCACCCGCGGTCGATGTGCCGAAGGCATTTGACGTGGTGTTCGAGCCGCCAAAGCCACTGCTAGTGTTGCCCCCAAACAGATTTCCCGTGCCAGTAGCCGTTGTGGAAGAGCCAAAGGCGGGCTTGGCCTGACCGAAAAGACCGCTCCCAGATGTATTCCCGCCGCCAAACGCAGACGTGGCGTTGTTGTTGGAAGTGCCTGATCCGAAACCGCCGAACGCGGAGCTGCCGCCACCAAACATGTTGCTGCCGGAGGAAAAGGGCTTCGAGCCAAAGCTAGTCGTCGTGTTGTTGGTACCGAATCCGCCTAGAGAGAAAAGTTAGTGGACATGCTCACCAAAACGTAAATAAATCAATAACAGATGTCGGCACAAGTCGCTTCCATCAGCAGAGCGCGATTTGGATGTTCGTTGCCGCTGGAGACCAACGTCCAAGTCAATCGTTCGCGAAACAGCCGACACAAGCGGTAAGACCGAAGCGACGCGCAGAAGTCGACATACCTCCGCCTCCAAATGGAGGGCTCGTGTTGTTGTTGCTGTTGCCAAAGAGGCTGCCACCGGAATTGGTGTTGTTGCCACCGCCGAAAAGGCTACCGCCGGTGTTGTTGTTGGAGCCAAAGCCTGAACACGCGGAGGGCGAGTTAGAGACGTTGTACCGACACGACGCGGCGCTCGTCATTCCAGGCGCATTGTCGACCGCAGCGCGAGGGCCAGAGACATTGAAAGGAGACACTGTCGACTTACCTGAGCTGGTATTGTTGTTGTTGGCGCCGAAACCGCCAAAGCCGCTCGACTGGTTGTTGCTAGAGCCGAAGCCCCCGAAGCCGCCAGACCCAAACGACATCTTGGGCCTGTCGCGGCGATGGGCGTGCGAGGATATTCAGAAATATGTGTAGCCGTATGTGGTGGGGGATCGCGATGTTGTGGGTTGCGATGAGCTGCACGGTGGACGGAGTGAAGTAGGTGGTGGGCAAGCGCTGCTCAAGAGTGACGCGCCAAGCGCTGGGAGCAATCGCGGGGAGGCAGACCACAGGAGAGGCACTCGAGGGTTGTTGAAAGAACGGCAGGCGAGGAGCAAGCAGATTAAATAAGGAAATGGACCGTCATGGAAGGAACGGGCGACGGGCAGAGAGTGGAGGAAGAGGCGAGCGTGAAGTGCGAAATAGATAGCGCGATGCCCGGGAGGCGGCCCGTGCCCACAAAAATAGCGTCACGTGGCCGCTCCTTAGCTTAGAGCAGCGCCGTGCTGAGGGAGCAGATGTCAAAGTGGGAGAGGCATTGACGAGTAATGCGTGCGCATTTGTAGGCTACCAGTTCTACCTGCGTGCTGTTTCCTAGCCAGTGCTACCTATTCTGCTGCCTGGCAGTTGACTGAGGCTGTGAAGCCCAAAATCGCCGTCTTGTCTGCTATCTTGAAAACATTACGAGCCTGACCACGCCACAATCTGGTGGAATGCTCTGATTAATACACATGTGCATTCACATCTTTGCTCAAGGGCAGTGAGCTGACTCCACACCAACTTGACGTCTATCCCACCACCCAATCCGTCCTAGCGCCTTCCCCCGCGTAACCAGCACGCGAAACGCGTCCCAGTCTCGCGCATATCTCAACTCCGCCAAACAAAGACCATCTACAAGAATAACACAAAGCCCACACCACCAAGACATCTACCTCCCATCTCACTCGTGCCGTCACCTTCCCCATCGACGCAGACCCTACCACCTTCGCATTTGCCCACCCTGCTCAAAACGAACCCGCCATCACGAAACCACCTCCACAACCGCGTTATCCACAAAATCCTCATACATGGCCACATCCTCCACCAACGCACCCCTCGGCCCACGCTACGGCCTCGGCCGTCCCAATCCCAACAACGCGCCGCAACAACACGCGTCCACGTATATCACACCGGCAGTGGCGCCCTCATCCTCCTTCCCCCACACATCTAAGAACGCCCAACGCCTCGAATCCGAGCGCCTAGACCGCGAGCGTAAGGCGCGCGAAGAGCGAGAAAGAATGGAATCGCTCGGCCAAAACAGCCTTGCCGAACTCTCGGAAGAACAGCGCGAAGAAATAAACGAAGCGTTCAACCTCTTCGATCTGGATAAAGACGGGTATATTGACTATCATGAATTGAAGGTCGCGATGAAGGCGCTCGGCTTCGATTTACCAAAGAATGAGATCTTGGGTATACTGCAAACGTATGGAGTGCAGGCGCAGATGGGGCAGCAACAAGGGAGGGGGAAGGCGCCTGTTGGCGCTGCAGGAGGGGGACAGCAACATCAAGGGCCGCCGAGACTATTGCTGGGATTTCAGAACTTTCAAACATTGATGGCGCAGAGGATTCTTACGCGCGATCCGCAAGAGGAGATCAATCGCGCTTTTGAACTCTTCGATGAGGGTGGGAAGGGAAGGATTACATTGCAGGATTTGGAGAGGGTGGCGAGGGAATTGGGTGAAGGACTGCAGCAGGAGGAGATGATTGCTATGATTGAGGAGTTTGATATGGATGGGGATAATGCGATAAGTAGGGAGGAGTTTCTTAATATTTGCTTGGGGTGAGCAGAGATTGATGGAGACGTTGGGGCGGCTTGAGAAGGGTTGGTGCATTCTGATTCTTCGGATAGGGAGGTGAGGCGTCTTTTGCTTGTTAAAAGTTGCATGCTAGAGCTGGGCGAACGAGATACCATCTTCTATTCACTACTGGAATCAATCACCGAGCAGCGTTTCACTTACTTTTGCCAAACGATTGTTCATCCCTAAGGGTTCCATTGGCGTCGACAAGTGCGCTTAGACGCGGATCACGATGTCGAGTCTAGCACACCAATTGGCTTGTCCTGATTCGCAAGTCTTGCAATGATTCACCTGACCTAGATTGTGCACAGCATGTCCAGAATTCTGGCGTGCATCCGGATACCCAAGGAAGCTTTGATCAAATAGGAGTGAATTATATGAGTTCGACTAAATATAGACCTTGATCGGTGAACCGAACACCATATCGATTCAGGTGCTAAATCATGTAAAATGCCCCAGGAATGTGCCGCTCCGAAAAAAAAAAAAAAAAAAACCCCTCTCTTTCATCCACGCCGTGCTGAAAGATGCCATTTTGTCCACACCGCGATACTATGGATAACCGATGAGGGATGCATGTTCATACCCCACGGAAGAAGTGTGCGTTCCTTCACTGTGGGCAAATGTGATGAAGAAAAGGACTGGTAAAACTGATTGTAGAGGACCGCCTCGTCGACCCCGTATATGGTCTTGGAACGAAGTAAAATCGTAAATGGGGTATATCGTTAAGCGTCGTAGACGTCATTATGTCGTGAGAAGTAAAATGAATATAGAATAACCGTACTCGATGAAGCACGCTTGACGTGGGATCATAGTGCAAGTGTTGGTAGACACAGTCGATAGTGCGTATTACTCTGCCGCAGGTGCTTTAGTGATTTTATCGAAATGTTGATCAACCCGACCGTAGGTTGAGATCTCGTAGGTAGGAAGCGTGATTGTGTTGCCATAGTCTTGATCCTGCTCACGGCGAAGAATCCCCACACGGCAAGCACAATTGTAGGCGAGAATATCGACATGCTCGGCAAGAGCTTCATGAGTCGCGTTGATTTTCGGAAGGAAAGCAGCTATAACGAAGCAGCTGACGGCGAGAATGACCCAGAAGTCCGTCGTAGGGATTTTGAAACAATCAATGAGTGACGTTGGTGGATCCACGCTGAATGGTATCGCTGGAGTCGAGATATTCTTGAAAGGTATTCTGTTGGCGAGCAGATAGACGAGGATGGCAGGGACTGAGAGTCCGAGAATGGCCAAATGGATCTTCTGAGAGGTTCTCCCCGCGAGAAGAATGAAGCATAGACCGAACAGGAGTAAGAAGACGAGGATGCAAGTCTTACCCAGGCCAAGTATTGTGTCTACAAAGGCGAACGCTCGTTCAACGCTTTTGAACTTCGTGCCGATGCCGTCTAGACGGTGGTCAAGCAGATCCATCTTCGCCAGCGATTCAACAGTTTTGTCATCGAGCCAATCGACTTTGTTTCTCAGGCTGTCAACTCTATTGCTGGCGTCATCAAGATTGCCAGACATGACATCGTAGCTCTCAATCATCGCCCCATGTTGGATTTCCAGAGCTGAAAGAGCCTGTTCATGATATTGTTGGAGCTCAGCGGTCATGGCCACAGCGAGTTCAGATCCCTCATGCCTCAAGCCTTGGTAGAAGTTTTGTAGTTCGGCACCTATTGCTGCAAGGGTATCGCCGTGCCCATCTTTGACGGCAGCGACAGCTTTCATCAATGCTCTATCCATGTGAGCGTTGAACTTGTCGTTATGGGCGGTGATGTCTGCAACAAATGAATCTCGTACCAATCCAATCTCAACCTGTACGGACCGCATCTCTTGCTTGGTCAGTTCACGCTCTTTCTGCGCCTCCACCCGGGCGTCCTCAGCAAAATGCCGAAATTGATCGGTTGACTGTTTCACATTTTCGCTTGACCGTCTGAAACTATCCGTAGATTGTTTGAGCTCAGCTTGCGCCGCCCTCAATTGTGCTTCTACGCCATGGAGCGAAGATTGCAGCCGGAACGTGACGAGTGTCAAGTTCTTGTGGAGCTGAATTGTCTTTTCGCGTTCGATGGCGTGCCTGCTTAGCTGGCACATGTTGGCAGCGCGAAATTTTGCATTGCTATAAGAAGTCCAGTATTGTGGCGATGATCGAATGATCTTGAAGCATGAGTGGAGATTCTTCTCGCTCGCTTCAGGATAGCACGGAGTTTGGTTTGGTGGTTGCTGCTGCGCGCGGCCCCACCAGGAGCGTCGGCTGCATGCTTCGATCGATGGAAGAAAGACGCCGCAATCCTGGAGCGTGTGGTGAAATTGGTCGGGTTGGGCTCCAGCAATCTCACACGCAGCCAATTTCACGGCATATTCGAGCTTGATGTCGTCGAGGTGTATTTCGGGATGGAGTTTCGCGAATTCGGAGGGATCGTCCAGCAGTTTGCATTCCGTCATCAATTTCATTGCCGCCAGCTGGACGCATGATGTTTCGGTAGGAAGTTTATTGATCCAGCTAAGAGTCTCACTGAGCTCTTTATCTTGACTGATGGTGGTATCTTGAAGTAGTGATTGAAGGTCGGTATCGATCTGGTAGCCGTGGTCTAGAGACGAAGGATATCGTTGCGGAGTTGCGTTGGGGAGGTGCGAAGCCAGGAGAAAGTATAACAGCCCGTAAGCACCGGTCGGCCCATTGCTAAATCGCATGTCTGTGGTCTACTGGAAAAAATTGAAAAGCCTCAAGATCGTCAAGTCCGGGTAGAAGAAAGCTGGGCGTTGTTATTTGGAGGAGGAAAGTTGGAGCAGAACACAGATAAAGGCGAGAAGGGAAAGGTTAGAGCATGGACTCCGGACCTCAAAGACCATGTCACCTTTGAAGACAAGTAAGAGGAAGGGACAGAAGACGCAGCGTTTGAAATTCAGAGAGAGTAGAGCGTTTGCGCGGGCTAAATGCTAGAGTGAGTGCTGAGAGGTAAGTGCGTGAAGGCAATTCAACTCCGACAGGAGCGTTGGTAGGAGCCCCGGCCTGTGGAGAGGTTGATCAGATCTCTCACTTGATGGCTGCGGCGGCTGCTACAAACGGTGACGCGGGATGTGAGATGGTGAAGGGGTTTTGAAAGAGTAAGTGGCAGTTGCAACCACGAGATCCTCGGCTGGCGCGTGGTCACGAGTCATGATTACGTAATCCTGCTGGGCCTCAGGCTTCGAACTTCACAAAGAGTTGGGCGCTGTAATTACCATTCACCGACGATCCACCATGTTCGCACCCGCCCGACGGCGCGCTCAGCGCATTGCATCGAAAACAATTGATACACCTATTTCAGCATTACGTGCGCCCCCTTCCTGCAGCAGAACCTTCGCTTCAACAACACCATGCCAGTCTAAGATCGGATCCGCGCCGCTGTCTGTCCCGCCGGGCGTGACCTTCAAGATAATACAACCGTCAGCAAGAGCCCGGAATGCACGTATTCAAGCAATGTCAACGGTGCAAATCAAAGGACCGCGTGGGGAGCTATCAATGCCCATTCCCTCCTACGTGAACATCAATCAGGATCCCTCATTGTCGGGACCTACTCTATCAGTGCAGGACTCCTCTGATGCGAAGCAGAGGGCGATGTGGGGTAGGCTCACATCTACACAATACACACCGTATCGAGACTAACAGTAAGACAGGGACAACTCGCGCCTACCTCCAAAACCACATCCTCGGCGTCAGCGAAGGCCACTCCGCCATTCTAAGTTTTATCGGTGTCGGTTACCGCTCCTCCGTAGAAGACAGCGCTACTACTGTCGAGCCCGAGTATCCCGGCCAAAAATACATAAATTTGAAAGTCGGGTACTCTCACCCTATTGAGCTGGGGATACCAAAAGGAGTGACGGCGAGCACACCGCAGCCAACTCGTCTACTACTAGAAGGTCCGGAGAAAGAGGTTGTTATGCAGTTTGCGGCCAAGATACGGATGTGGAGGAAGCCGGAGCCATACAAGGGCAAGGGTATATTTGTGAATGGAGAGACGATCAAGCTGAAGAACAAGAGAACGAAGTGATCTGTCGCGATGGGGTCAGACTTGTATTATATGGGAGTAGACTATGTATGTACAATACCCTTTGTCTCACGGAGATCCCCAAGCATTCATGCCTTTGTAATCACGTTGTGACACCGAGATAGTCACATGTGCACGGGTCTACCTATGTATCTTGATTCCTACATATGTAGGTAGGCCCGGTGAGGTACCTCTCACGAGAAATGTTAAGACTGTAAGAGCTTGCAACGCAAATAGAGTATCAGGCGCTGTATCTTTTTGGGCGGTTCTCACTTGAAATATTCTCGTCGGCTTTGATCCCGGGTGTTTCACTCTTCGCTGTCGCACGTATAGGGAGCTAGGTATCCCCAATCACGTGCACAATTACTCACCGCACTGGTCTTGGCACGAGACGCCTTGTTTGGCTTACGGCATAAAGACCCCCACTGCATAAAGACCTCCACTGCACACACACACACACACACACACACACACACACACACACTCACACTCACACTCACACACACTCACACTCACACACACTCTCCCTCTCTCTCTCGCTATCACCACTCCTTCAATTCTCAACAGCGCAACCGCCTTTGCTGCTGCGAATTCCTTGAGACAGCCATGGATGAACTTATCGAGGCACTCGCGGCTTGTTCACTCACCGACAGCAAAGCCTCATCAACGACTGCGCGACCGCTTCTGCCAGTAAAATCGAAGGGAAAAGTTCGGTGGCCCTCCCGCCGCAGTGCTCCATCAACAAACGCGCAACTCCTTCGGCCTAACACACCGCCATATGTTCCACTACCTTCAACGGCTCATTTCCACAACCGGATTTCCGTACGCGATGCAATCACCAACATCGCTCTCGACAAAACTCCCTCGGTCTCGTTGGAGAAGACATCGCCCCATCCGCACGTTATCACGGGCAAAATACCCGCTCCCTTCAGGGCCGCAGCGGGGCAAAGCGCGACCTTCGCCACTCCGGCGCAGAAGCCGTTCCGGTTCATGGATCTGCCGCCGGAGCTCCGTCTTATGGTGTATGAGCGCCTACCACGAGAGATCAAGCATGTCAAGATCGAGCTTCCGAAATACACCGTGTCATGGAAAGACAATCCCTACATTGTCCTCATCAAGAAAACTGTCCACACTTCCATCCTTGCAACTTGCAGGTTGATACATGTAGAGGCCAACAGGATGGTCCAGAATGCGATCAGGAATTTCATCCTCGAGGATACGCCCAAGATGATCATATGCACGACGCACCAAGGCGCAAAGTATGCATTCGAGGTCCATACCGCCATTTTCACGTCACTATCGAGAGTTTGTACTGACATGGTGAAAATTGGACCTCACCTTGCATTGATGCTCGGTGTAGGCCATGTCCACATGGCACTACAGAGGATATCCATGGCAAACTTCAAATTCACTCGTGCCCTTGACAATGGAGGGAAATTGCGGGGCACACGTAGACAGAACGGAGTTCATCCTGGAACGGTTTTTGATACAATCGATGTCGACGCATTCATCCGCGAGAAAGGCAGCCTTGACGCAGTACACGATTTCATTTGTCGAGCAGCCCGGCAAGTGGCATTCCATGATTGGGGCCTGAAGGACTTGGCAGTCTTCGAGGTACTGGCAATGTTTCGTCACGATTCAGAACCACGTTACATTATTGATGGAGTTCATTGGCCAGGGATGCGTCCAATTCACCGCGTTACGACTTTCATTCACCCGTCCCTCGGAACTCTTATTCGACCCTGCACTCGGAGGTTGGTCGGATGGCTTACTGAATACACACTCCGCAAAGACGCAACGCTTAATTGGGGGAATGATTATAGACTAGAGTGGTTACGAAGCGGTGCCTCGCGTCCCTCTCATGCGGTCCATCCTGCGATCCATCCTGCGAGAACACACTTACAACGCGGACCCATGGAACAAGAAACTTGGGACCAAGGATGGTTACCATCAGGCATGTCAAGTATCGACCATTCTCCTAGGCCTCCTGCACTGGATAACACTCTTTCCAGCGAGGAAGAATCTTGCCAATTATCGAAGGTTCAGGACAAGGAGGCTCAGAAGAATTAGGGCAATGACGATGGGTGCGTCAAGGATCTCGCTGAGGAGCTGCAATTCCATTTACCTACAACCATCGAGGAACTTGATCACCTCTTTCGGCGTCCATTTCACACAGCCAAGGATCAAACGCGAAACAACAAACCAAGAATCTACTAACAAACAGCGCACACAAAGCCAACGACGACCCCTTGCAATCAAGCGGAACTTGAGCCAAGAGTCGGAGAACAATTTACAGGAGTAGTAGCAGGCTAAGAAGCCGGGAGACACAAAGCACGAAGCCAGCACGATAGGGCTAGATAGCAAAGATAACCAGATACCGGGAAAAGCTTGAACAGGTTCTGAACAGGAAATGGAACTTGACAATTACAAGCTCAGCAGAGTCTCATTCAGGCCCAGATAGGTCATCATCCTGGACAAAGGACTTGACATTTTCCCTTACGGATCGAGTAGCCAGTCGGAGGAGTCCAGCCGATGCAGCAGGTAAAAATCCAGCCAAGGAAATCGCGATTTGCGGAAGGGAAAGGTTACAGCTCGGAACTTAGCATGGCTAGCATAGAGAATGTCTTCAAAAGAATACGTGGAATGTGACTGTGTGAACGTACATGCGTCAGGGTCGAGGATATCTCGCATCTTTCATATCGCGAAGTAGGATTAGAAAATCATACTACCTTACGAGGGAGACACATTTCTTACGAGTTGACGAGCATGGCGGTGAGAGAGACGACTGGGTTTAAGATGGGTAGTGTAAATGCGTTTAGAGTTTGTATTTGCCATTTTCAGTGTCGTACTTTCCACTCTCAAGCAAAACGTGATGAGCCATGAAGAGGGTGAGTCGAAACGAGAGAGGACCTGCACAGGGGTGGTTTGAAGAGTGGCCCTCGCGGTAGCAAAATCTCGGGAAGCCCATAACCATACTTCGCAAAACTCATCCGCGGGGGATTCAGTCCCTCATACTCTCCGCAAATACTGAGCTTAGTGGTGATGCCAGGTTTAATAGCTTATTTGCTGAATTTTTCTTTCTGCGAGAGAATGCGACACGCTAACGAAACAGTCATCCAGAACTGATGCGCTATCACCTGCTTTTCTTTCTGCCATTACTATCATTGGTTTCCAATGTCTGTGAACCCAAAGAAAAGTTGAGATTAACGCCTATACGCAAATTTGACCCAAAATTACGATCACAGGCGAAATCAAGTTCTCCCGCGCAGAAACCCTCTGTAGTCTTCCTCCGCCTCCTCCTCCTCATCCCTTCTCCCGACCTGCCCTTCATCCTCCTCATCAAAAACCATACCATGCAGGCCTTCCCCTTCCGCGCCAATCAACGGCGCCCTCTCTCCCTTATACCTTGAGTAATGCCCTCCAATGCTGATAGCCAACGTACTAAGCCCATGCACAATCACACTCCCAAACACCACAAAGCAGATAATCGGCCAGATGAGGGTCACAGTTCTCTGAGTCTCCTTTGGTATATGATTAGGTGGATGAGGGAGCGGAAGAGAAGTATTGGTTTCGAGCTGCGCGCGAGCTTCGATCGCAAGGAAAAGAGCACCAACGCCCATCGGTCCAAAGTGACCACAGAAAATGGCTTCGCTTGTTGTCCGGACGTGCGGGAGAAAATTGAGTTTGAAGAGGGAAAGAACGACCGGAATACGACGGAAGAGCAGGATCAGAGCGAGAAGACCGATCAAGCGGCCGGGCGTGATGGAATCAAGTTTGTCGAAAGAGGACCATGGCATCATCGCGCCGAAGAAAACGAACAGGGTGCTATTGAGCATTAGATCGATGATGACGGGCAGTCTTGTATCGGCCGTGGGGCTGTTTCCGCCATGAGAGAATCCGAGGCCGGCGCAGAAAGTGACCAGGAAGTCGTCGACACCGAGCGTCGACGCAAGTCCAAGTGAGAAGACCGCAAGTAAGAGGTAGAAGGCCAAATATGATGCCCGACCCATCATCTCGTGCTTATGGCTGAACTTGTATATCCTGTTGAAGACATGGCCGATCGCCAACCCCAAGATGGTTCCCAAGACGCACTGGTACAGAATCGTAATTACGAACCACTTCTTGATGATGCCACCGACAGTACTCTTTGTTAAAACACAAAGCCCAATATAAAGAAAGGGAAACGAGACACCATCGTTGCATCCACTTTCCGCCGAAAGTAGGTCGCGTATCCGTTTCGGCACGCGAGTACTGAACTGTGAGTTCGACAGTACCGATGCAGCGAGGACAGGATCTGTAGGCGTAAGGCAAGCCGAAATAATCAGTGCAGTCGCGATATCCGTCTCAAAAATAATCATGATGAGCATTCCGCAAACAAGCCATCCAAAGGTCATTACGGGACCTAGAAACATGGCGAGGTCTTGCCATTTGCTCTTGAAGTAGTGCTCCGGCAATTCCAAGCCGATGGAGAAACATTGGACGCCCGCAATGAGGCGTGTGACTTCGTGGACGACGCTGTCGTCGAAATTCCATTTGTAGGGTTCCAGGAGACGAATCCCTCGCGGTCCGACAATGATGCCGAAGAGGGTGGCTAGGGGGGGTTCGGAAAGGTGGAGACGATTCCGGATCAATAGCGAGAAGATGGCATAAATGATAAGGAAGGAGGTGAGAACAAGGTAGGTGACGTGCGGCGCCGTTGGTTCGAGCTGGCTCCACATGATGGGCGATTGGAAAGGTAGAAAAGATGAGTACCACTATCCGAAGGTCTATACCAACACGATAGAATCAGGCGGCGCTGTCGAAGTTGACAGTGTAGGCTATGCAAACATGTGCATCTTCGGATAGGGTAAGAAGATGCTTAGGATGTGTGTTTAGTGAAAGAACGGCGATAGCTGCGAGCATCGAATTTTAGGATCGATGATGACGACACAGAGATTACACGTGCGCTATGAACGTGGTTTATTCCATTTTGTATGTGATACCTTCAGACATTCAGATTGGCTACCCAAGGGTATCACTTTTGGAAATCCTGGATATCACCAGCATATGTTTGCATATTCTTAATGCTGGGATTATTTTCTTGAATCGCCTTAAATCGTTTTAGCCGAGGGAGGCTGAACTGTGCTTTTATACCAAGCTTCGGAAGATACGAAGCTGCACCAGACCACACAACATTGGAAGCGTTTGGCAGTATTGAAATATGTCAAATAGCAAACCTCATTGTACACGGATTTTTCTCGTACGAATGAATTCGGAAATCGAGACTGCACATAGAGATGGAAGAAGCCCGATTCAACCAATGTGTAATGAAGCAAGCCTGTAGACACGCCGACGCCGCCATCGCTCGAATTTCATCTGCTATCACAATCCAATAATAAAAATACAAACACAATTACACGGAACCGCTATCCTCATGGCTATCCTAGGCATCATCCGGAGGCGACGAAAATATTGAAAAGCGTATCCTGTGTGCCTATTGTGCTGTTAGAAGATGAGCGGGGTGATACGATTCGGGAGACTAACTGAAGGCAGCTTCGGAATGACCACAGCTATGGTGGCCAGTGTATTGACGACAAAATATGTCAGGTCGTAGTGGGTATAGTGTGTGCTGACCAGAAATAGTGCAATTGGGACGAACATCAGAAACTTTTTGGCGGGAGTGTATTGGTCTCCATTGTCAATCTGCTCCCACATGTTGAGGTTGTCGTAGGCTCCTGAGTTGAAATCGAAGGGCACTCCTCGCACATAGTGGAACATGAGGTAGGAGCCCGCTGTATACGAGACGTTGGTCAGAGTCCAGGACGTTTCTTGCGAGACGCCCGGAATGATATCGAATAGTATCTTGCCGATGAGGATAAGGACGAAGTGAATCACCCATGCGCCTAGAGACCAGTGCATTAGCCAGTGTGCTATGGAAGTTGCCACGTTGTAGTTGGCATCCCACGGCCACTCTATATCGTTCTTCTGTGACTTGATAACAGTGTAGGTAAACTCACCCTTCGCATTCACCCACTGTGCGTTCAGATTTGGCAGAGCAGACTGGTCGCTCAGTTGTTCCAGGGACTCTGGAGGCTCGGTGTAGACAAGACTACTGCTACGCCGTCTCCTAGCTTCCTTTGCATCGAGCGGCATCTTGCGGTGCGACGGGCTCAATTGGCGGGGTCGCGGGTCACCAGCAAAGCTGAGACGTGTGGTGCGATTGACGAGTAGGGATGACAGTTTGGCGGTATTGAGGGGATCGGGGGGTTGAGGCAGGCAGGCGGGCAGGCGAGCGAGGGCTGCCTGTTGAATCGTGACCGTGATGGGTGCCTAGGAGGGACAAAGGATCAGCGGAAACCAGTGGATAGCGTGTGAGGGGATGGTGTCTTACTGTGTACGCAACACCTTCCGGGCTGCCGACGGTGAATGAATGGTAGTGGATAGCTTGGCGGAATGAGAATGCTACAGTGTGTGAAGAGATCAAAAGAAAACGGATCAAGTAGTAAAGAGCAAGCGGCAGCAGCTTCCCCTATAATCGGCGGAGGTTCTCAAGCTGGCAAGTCACGCAGATGACCGTGGAGTAACATCTGCAACGGGAAACCACCCATAAGCATCATATGTGACTCGGACCACCAGCTCCGAGCTCCGGCTGCAAGTGCAACCGCAACCGCAACCGCACCATGCCTAGTCCTCTGTCGTTCTCAAAGTCACCCTACCCACACTCCACCATATCCTTCACCAACCTTACAATGTCTGCCGCAACCGAACCGCTCCCCGAAGGTCAGCTTGATGCGGCCGCGCACCCAGACGCCGGCGCCGATGGCAAGCCGCCTGTCAAGCGGTCATGGAGGTAGGACGCGTCAACAAAAGTATCGAATCGCGAAGCTGACCATGCTTTTAGGCGTAAGTATCGCAAGATGCGCGCAAGATTTGAGGAGACCATGACGGCGAGCAACCAATTGATCATGGATGAATGGCGGGCTCAGGCACTGTCCCGGCGGTTGCAGGAGCAGAACGAGTATGCGCGTCCGCGCAAGAGAATCACCACATGGCTGACCATGTATAGTCAAATACTAGAACTGCTTCTCAGCATGAACGACACCGCCCGCCTGCCAGCACCTCTCCGCGTCGACCTGCGCAGCCTCGCCGAAATTGAAGCCGCCGACCCGTCGCTTCCAACAGATCCGACACCCGAGACCGTGCAACAAAAACTTCATGACCTTAGGGAAGAGCTCGCGAGTGGCGCCATTACAGCAGAAGATTATGCGCGAAAGGCTGAACGGTTACATTCTTCGCAACAGGTCCAGCCGTTGCGGACACTCGCGAGTCTAGAAGAGAAAGTTCCACACACCACTGACGTCCCTGAGCCGCCTATCGATGGCATAGACCTCACAGAAGCCGCACCAGGGTATATGACACCTGCACACGAGGAAGAGTACCTTCTAGCGATCGACCTAGCGATAATTGATCCAAGCTACCACCCCCATGCACGCGACGGCCGTCCTCTCCGCATGCTCCCTACGCAAGCTCCACCTTCCGAGAAAGATCTCACTGTGCGGAATCCCAGCAGTGTTTACAACTGGCTGCGCAAGAACCAGCCACAGGTCTTCCTCCAAGACAAGGACCCACAGCATCCCGAGAATGTATCGGAGAAGTCGGCGGCGCGAACAGGCAACGCAGGCGGTCGCAACAAGCGCCCGTCTGCTACCCACGGCACTCCAGGTCCGAAAACAGATCACGAAGACGATGACACAGGTTTCGTCCCAGAGACGGGCAAGTCGCGGAAGAGCAAGGGCGGCGACGATGATAGCGCATACCGACCGAAAGGTGGAAGCAGTCGACCTGCCAACAAGCGAAAAAGAGAGGATGGTGACTCGGCTACTAAGGGAAGCAGAAAGAAGAATAGGGCGAGCGCAGGCGCTGCTGGCTGATTGTGCCTCCATCAATGGTGCATGGTGTATTTGCTCCCATCAGGGTCTTTCATGAATTGGCGTTGGCGCGTATGGGGTAGATACCCTTGGGAAATAATTTTGGAATTCAATATTGGCGCGTTGGGAATGGTCGCCTGATATTTCTACATTTTGGACCAAAGACCCTAAGTGCATTTAATATTGTACAACATATTACAGCAAATCTTTGTACATCTATTCGTCCTCATCTCAACGCTCTGCCACGGGCTCCTCCCACCATCGCTGGCTCTGGCATTGGCGCAGTGAACGGTAGGTTCGTCTCGATAACCTTTTGTCCATCAATGAGCAAACCGTTGTTCAACTTCTGGTCGTCCAGCTTGAAGCTCTCTGCCCTCTTTTCCTCGAGATACTTCTTCCTCTCGGGCGTAAGAATCCATTCCTTGGGAAACTCGTGCTTAACCTTGGGCTTGTGATGTCTAAAGTCAAATGGCACGTCTGCGAAGGTGTCTTTGCCGTCCTTCGCTTCCGCTAGAAGCTTCTCAATGGTCTCCCCCAGGAAACGCTTGTTCTGTGTCTGCGTATCAAACTGCTCGCATGACATTTTGATGATGTCGGTGTCGGGGTTGTACCGTACTCCGGCGAGCTTGATCAGCTTGTCGCGTTGTGTGGGAAGGAGGTTCATGTCGCTTGCGGTGAATTCGACGACGACTTTGTTGACGGCAGGGTGTCTTTCGCCTAGGTAAGACGTATAGCGGAAGCGAAACGGTGTGGCTGTTGTTGGCGGTTCAAATGGTCGCGCGAGCTCTGTCTCATGTTAGCATTTGCAACGCTTCTCCGAGGTTGATACAAGATGGTACGTACGGCTCAAAAGCGGCAGTTCCCAAGCAATCAGCCTGGCGTACTCTCTCAGCTCCCTATGCTTCTCCAGCTCTCCGTGACCCAAACTCGTCAAATCGTCTGCAAAGTAATCCTCATCTGGCCCCATGCTCTCCTCTCCCTCTGCCCAGAAACCAGCTTTGCCCTTGTCTTCTGTAACGTCGAAATCTTCGTCCGTTTCAAGCTCATCATCCTCCCTGACGAGTGGAATATCTTGACGTCCTTTCCGAATGGCTTCCTGGACGGCTTCTGGGTCTAGGGCTTTGAGGTCTGCGACGATTTTGGCTAGTTCCCTGGCGGCTCGGGATAGAGGTGGTGCGCCTGGGGAGCTTGAAGAAGCGGCATTTTCTGATTGCGCTGTTGCCGCGTTGTTCAGTTGCTCGAGAATTTTGTTCGGTGGTTCGGCAGCTGTGGCGGTCACAGAACTTTCCTTGGTAGGCTCATCTGCGCGAAGATGTGTGGTTGTGGAGAGTGGCCGTTGCCATTGTGGTGCGTATCGGGTCGTCGTATATTGTAGTGATATCTGCGACGGGCACCGCCGTGTGTAGAAAAGTACCCGCCGTGATACAGAAGCCATTGGGATGGAATACGTTGACTCTCGATGCGTCACCTGAACATTTCGCTATGCAGGAGCGGACCTCCGTGCTTGGCATTTGACGGAAGAAAGTGCGACCGTGCTCCGGGACATTGAAGACACCGCCCGTCGTTTGTGGTCGCTCATACTTACCTCGACGCATTTGCACTTTCTTGCTCGCCGAATTTTATGATATTCGCGATTGATTACCAATAACGCCTACAGATCCTTCAGTATGACAGAACAAACCACGCAGAAGGTTTGCTTCGTCACCACGGGTGCAACGGCGCCGTTCACAGCTCTCATCGAAGCAGTTTTGAGCCCTTCCTCCGTGGATGCATTACTGGATGCAGGCTTTACGAATCTACTAGTCCAGCATGGGACTGCAGGACACGTCTTTAGCACCAATGCGACTGCTGCCCGGACGAGGTTACAACAAGCCTCCGCCAAGCGATCATTAGAGATCAACGGCATGGATTTCAACAAGCACGGGCTTCATGAACAGTTCGCTCTGGTCCAGCAATCGAACGGTCTGGTTATCTCGCATGCAGGTACGCCGCTTTATCCGTTGAGCTAAGCATTGCACACAGGCCTAATAACACTAGGCTCGGGCTCGATACTGGCAGCTTTGCGATATCAGATCCCTCTTGTCGTGGTTCCCAATACTCAACTGCTCGATAACCACCAAGAAGAGCTTGCTGCTGCGATGGAAAAGTCGAACTACTTGCTCCGCGGCGATGTCAAGTATGCACTGGAAGAGTCGCAAAGCAGATATCGCGCTCGCTAATGCAATGCTACAGGAATCTCTCGTCAGCCATAAAAAAGTCTGAAGGCTTCCGAGTGAAGATGTCCCAATTTCCACCAATCACTAGTGGCAAGCACCGCGAGACGAAAAGCTTTGCTGCAATCATGGATGAGACTATGGGCTTCATGGAATGAAGCTTGCGTCACCTTCCTTTTTACTGTACGTGCCGACATCTTGCAACCAAGTGCTTGTTTAGGCTCGTTGATCTTGCCCACATTCAAGCCAAGCCACAGAGTTGCCGCTGACCCACCCGGCTGAAGCAGATCAATCACAACCCCACTTCAGCAGTCTGGAGAGACTCGCCGAATGGTAGGTGTGCCCAAGTTATGTCCGTATCGTGTCACGTGGATCGCCCTTCATCCCGCACCGTTCGAGGCTGGCATAATTTCCGGCCCTAATGTTCTCCTGCTGCTTGCACAACTTTCTAATTTGTTTTCGCCTTGTCCCCTTGGAATTATGCATCGAACCGCGAACTTGGTTCGGCATCTTACCCCGAGATTTTGATCAAACAATGACGGCCCGGTTCGATGGGTTACGTAACTTACTGAGCGGAAACCGCACAAGGATTGCCCTGCACGTTAAAATGCCAGAAACAGAACGCTCTGCAGATCTTCCGTCCTTGGTTGATCGCTGCACTTGTAAACTTTGCATTATTTAGTTGGTCCACTTGTTTGCAACCGAGTCATTGCCTGGATGAAGCTTCTTGAATACCACCACCGGGTCTCGGCACGTTTTTACTCCACGTGACTTCATTTTCTTGGGAAAGTCACGTGGATGGAAATCGTGCCCAGACCAGGTACACCTGCGCTTTCGTATGTCTCGCTCGTTCCCATATCTCGAGTACTATATGTGGCAAGTGCGCGGATATTGCCTTGTACCCCAGCACTACATCCCCTCTCCGCAGAAAAAAGGCATGACGTCGTTATTATTTTTGTCCACGGCTTGCTAGCAACAAGCCCAATGTTTCAATAAATGTACAAATAGCGAAATATCCTTGGGGCGGGATGAGCACCCCGGTAGACTATCGCGCCGCAATCCCTACAACGTCTGAATCGGTATAGATGTTTCTCCCGAGGAATAGTCAACCCACCTCCACAACCATGGACGACCTTTGAACTAACAAGGAATTTCCTCACAGCTTCCTGGTAGTTGTTCTGCCATTATCTCACCGCCTCATGTCGCCAACTTGAAGTCACCATGATGACGCTGCAGTACCTAATTTTACACTCAGGGATGCACCATCCACGATGACGGAACGCCGAATATGCACCTGCACATTTACTATCGCCCCTCAGCTGCCATATGGATGGAAATATCTCGGTGGTAAGCTCAGGCTTTGTATAAAGAGGTGTGCTTTCTCCTCAACTTTTTTCTCCTCATCGCTATCTTCCACATAGCCGATAACCTCAGAGTCAATATCTTCCACCCAGCCGACAACCTCAGAGTCAAGCACCATCTTCACCATGAAGCTTTCTGTGGCCTCGTTCATTCTTTCTCTCGCTCCAGCTGGAGCTATTCCAGCACCTCAAGCTCAAGGTCGAGCGGCTACACCTTCTCAGCTTGACCATCCTGGCCCTCCTGGGTCATCCGGCTCTCTTCACGGTCCTCAAAACTTCCTCGGCTACAGTCCAGATGAGAACGTACCGGATCCAAACACTGTCATTCCGCCCAGTGACTTTGAACTGGCGCCGGGACAGTCCGCTGACCCGAAACTGGGGCTTTATATTGATCTCACGAAGGTCAAGAATCCACAACCTATTCGTGGTGGCACAACCGGCCCTACGGATCCTGGTCCGAGGTCAGTAATTTTCTAGACGCCCATGAATACAGGTTGACTGACCATTGCTAGAACACCCGAATACGACCGTCTGAACAGCGATCTGTTCATTCCCCCAGTTTCAGACTATGGAGATGTCGACAACGCTAAATGGCCTTTCGGTCTTTCGCACAATCGCCATGGTCTCGCCGGAGCTGGATGGGCTCGACAGCAGAATACTGGTCAGCTACCAATCGCTACTAATATGGCCGGTGTGAACATGCGTCTCAGCCCCAACGCATACCGCGAAATGCACTGGCACAAGGCTGGCGAATGGGCGCTAATGCTCAATGGCTCTGTCAGGATACAAGTCGTCAACGATGACGGTGAAACATTTGTCGATGATGTTACAGAGGGCGATGTCTGGTTCTTCCCTGCTGGTATCCCTCACTCTATCCAGGCCTTTGAGGGCGGCTGTGAGTTCCTGCTCGTCTTTGACGATGGTGGTTTCAGTGAAGAAGAGACATTCCTCGTTTCTGAGCTCATGCTTCGCACGCCAGAAAGCGTTGTCGCAAAAAACTTCCGCACTTCAGTCGACTCTTTCAGGAACAAGATCCCAGCCGAACAACTCTGGATTTTCCCTGGCACAAAGGCACCAAAAAATATTGAGGAGCAGAACGTCACAGGCCCCGCTGGTATCGTGTCCAAACAAAAGTCTTACACGTACCATTTCTCCAAGCAAGAGCCATACAGAGTTCCCGGTGGAAGTGTCAAGATTGTCGACCCGCTTAATTTCCCGCTCGCCAAGGGCTTCTCAGCGGCTCTTGTCACCATCGAACCCGGTGCTATGCGCGAGATGCATTGGCACACCACCTCGGACGAGTGGAACTACTTCCTCAAGGGCTCTGCTCGTATGACCATTTACCAGGCGCCTACCAGCTCCCGCACTTTTGATTTCACTGCTGGAGATGTTGGTACGTTGCTCCCCACTCTCCTCGTAAACCCTTCAGGACAATTTTACTGACTTTCTAATAGGTTACATTCCGGTACCCAACGCACACTACATTGAGAACACGGGCAACACGAGTGTAGTCTTCTTGGAGGTTCTCCGTGCCGACCACTACAGCGATGTTAGCGTCAACCAGTGGTTGGGCCTGACCCCGAGGCAGATTGTCAAGGACCATCTTCACCTCGATGACGCTCTTCTGGATACTCTGCCCAAGGTCAAGCCACTTATCGTCCCTGGTAACCCAGATATGACGACGACAAACTTCACTGGGAACCCTCTTAAGGAATAGGTGGTCGCATTGCTCTGGTTGCGGTTGTGTTTGTGGAAGCCCTGCAAAAGAAATTTCGATATCCTCTCTCATGGAGCAGAGAAAGTCGGCATTAAGGTAGAAACTAGAAGGTAGCTTTTCTACATGGACGGTCTGTATAACTCTGCCAGACTTCTGGCGGGGACTTCAACACGGGTGCTACTGCCGGCTTTTACAGCCCCGCGAGAGATCCTGTCAAGTAATTTTGATCTTTGTCCTACCAATGCAGAATGGGTTTTCGGTCTTCCGTACTATTTAGTTAATCATAATCTCACGCACTCATGTTTGTAGGACTACCGTTCGCGACGTCAACCTTTCTAAGTGATAATGTGACAAAAGTCTTTGAACCTGGGAAATCTTTTTCTTGTTTTGACACCCTACGGAGTCCTGTACCCAGTACTAGTGTGGATGATCGTTCCTTCTTTGAGTCTAGTGACATTTCCCAGCGCTTCTGCACTAGTACTGTAGCACCTTCTTGAGATTATGCATTATTGTTGACAACCTCGTGTCGTACTTTCCATCGGCTTAAAAAATGGTGTCACCTCTGTCCACCGGCCAAGGAACCCCAACTCAACTCGTTCCCCCATATCCGAACCTCATCACGCTCCTCTTTTAGTCACTCACCTCTTAATTTTTGGACTCCTTTTTGGGTGCATACTTGGTTACATGCTTGTCTAGCAGCATTACATCCGTTTTCCTTCATTATGCGCTTTCAACTTTCATTTACGGCTATCCTAGCTGCTGCTGTTCCCTTAGTGAGCACTGCGCCGACGAGGTGAGCACGACATGTTTCACTACTTGATCAGCTACTAATGAGTAATAGTAAACTTGAACAGCGACGCGTAGCCTTCGATTGGGCGAAAACTAAGGTTCGGGGCGTCAATATCGGAGGATGGCTTGTTCTCGAATCGTAAGACCCCGACTCAACGAGTTACAGTCCATCGTCGCACTCCTAACCAGGCTAGGTTTCTCGTCCCCTCCATCTTTACCAAACACAGCACTCCGGAGCTCACCATCGGCGACGAGTGGGCACTATGCACAAAGCTCGGCAAACAAGGGTGCTACGACGCACTCAAGCCCCACTGGGACAAGTTTGTCAAGCTCGCCGACTTCAAGAAGATCAAGAAAGCCGGCTTCAATGTCGTGCGAATTCCTATCGGCTACTGGGCATACCTCGATGACGGCGCTCCGTATACTTCCGGAGCTGCTCCATACCTTGACAAAGCCATTGGCTGGGCGAGAGAGACAGGCTTGAAGGTCATCATCGATCTTCATGCAGCACCGAAATCCCAGAACGGGTTCGATCATAGTGGGCACAAGGCAGCGTGGCCGGGCTGGGGTGATGGAGAGAGTATTTGGCAGACGCACAAGGTTCTTAAGATTTTGGAGGACAAGTACGCAGTGCCGAAGAATCAGGATGTGGTCATTGCTATTGAGTTGCTCAATGAGCCTACCCTCAATACTCTTGATTTGAATACGGTGTACGTACTCCTCTTCCAGGCGCCTGTCGGATGTACACTGACTTCTACCTTCCTCTTCACGCAGCAAGCAGTTTTACCGCGACGGGTACTACAATTTGCGCCTCATCAGTGAGACTCCAATGATGATGCACGATGGCTTCTGGGACCCCGCATGGCTCAACGAATTCCTCACGCCCAGCGACAACAACGCGCAATTGGTCGTCGTAGACCATCACGAGTACCAGATCTTTGATTCCTCACTGGTGGGCATGAGTACAACGGATCACAGGACACTGACGTGTAACTCGATCGACCTATACGACCACTCAGATAAATGGCTCATTGTTGGAGAGTGGTCGGGTGCAATGACGGACTGTGCGCCGCATATCAATGGGTTCAATTCGGGAAATCGGTACGAGGGAAGCTGGTTTGGGAGTTCGTGGATCGGGTCGTGTAAGGGGAAGAGCGGGAAGGTGAAGGATTGGAGTCAAGAATGGAAAGACGATGTGAGGAAGTACATTGAGACGCAGCTCGATGCCTTTGAGGCAAAAAGCAATGGTTGGGTGTTCTGGAACTTCAAGACTGAGGGCTCGGCCGGCGAGTGGGATCTCTTCCAACTTCTGGACGCGGGTGTGTTCCCCCAACCGCTGGACAATCGGAAGTTTGGGAAGTACTGCACGAACTTTTGAGTGGCTCATGTGGAGTCGCACTTTTAGGTGTGGGTGGTGTTGTGGGTGGTTGCGGGTGAGACGTCAAGCGGACCAGTTGGCAGGATGAAGGTTACAGTAGATCATACGGTTGGTATATCTTCCACTTGTATGATTATCATAATAGCAGATTTTGTTTCTTTCATTATGAACTGCTATCGGCCAGTATCCACGTTCCCGGTATTGTGTACAGCGCCAGTGAAAAAGTCGTTCGGTAATACTTTACTATGCGTAAACTTTGGAAAGCGTTGTATGACTCTTGACACATGGACTTACTCCGCGTCCATGGTCATACCTTGCACCCGCAGCGCAGCCTTCGCAAACGCCTCATCCGTTCGATCCAGCGCATGTGGTGTACTCTCAGTGTCAGATCAGCAGCCATTCATGTTGATGTATACCTAGGCTAATGGCTTGGTATATAAAGGAGGAGGACGTGTTATTCTCATTTAAAGTCATTGCGATTTCCAATATTTCGCTTTCTCTATGTATAATGTGGATGTTTTCTTTTATCGGCTTGATATATATATATACCACCTTCCGTATATAACCGCTCAGAGGTGGGGGTGGTTGTATTGCTTCTCTTACCCTCGGCGTCTAGTACGATATCCCTTTTCTCATCTTCTCTTTCGCCACCAACATCCCCCATTCGAATCTCCCTTCCTCTTGTTCCTCGGTTTTCTTTCCATTCCTTGCATGTCCTCGTAACAACTTCTTTGATCTATGGCTGATTCATATTGTAGTTCGGTATAAGACGCCTTCGGCACCGCCTCGGCTCGACTGATAAAGCAAAGCCCAGTACGATCGATCCAGACACCGGGGAGCTTCCCGACGCAAAAGGATGTCATGTAAGAGGACTATAGGCTACAATCGGCATCGTCATCCAGATTCCATGATTTTCGGCTGAATCGGAAGCAATATACAAACCTACAAAGCCCGGCAATCGACAGAGTCAACTGTACGCTCAACAACAGTGGAAAACTGTGATGCTCTTTACGTTTCACGTTTCTATATATATACATGACCTATGCGGTCGGTCCAGACAGTGGGGAGGCTGAGAGTGGATACCTCAACAACAGTGGTCCTCCCTCTACAGGTCCAGGCAAGACTGCAGAAACTTTGGCCCCTATTTGGATGGTGTGTAGCTACACAGTTGTTTCTTGTCCTTGGTCCTCCTTCCTAACGTGTAGCCAGACTACTCCGCGGACAATCCATTTGCAGCCTATTTCACCGCCATCTAGTGCAGTGCACTTTAGGAATAGCGGAATGGATTTTTCAACGTATTACGTCTACGACATGATGGATATTTGCCTTGTCGAAGGAGCCTGCTGGAAGTTGCGGCCATAGCGAGTTGAAGAACTCTGATAGCGGGCCAAGAGGGCTAAGTTCGTAGGGGTTATTGCTAATATCTAGCTTCATACGAGTTGAATTCTCCAGGCCGGTGCTTTAGTTAGGTGGTCGGTTAAGGTCGCATACTGCGTATAAATTTGTTTCTCTCACTTATCTTCCTTCTTTATCCACACCCTCGCATATCATGGCTTCCCCTTTTAATACGAACGAGACCTCTTTAACAATCCTCATCCCTTATCCTCAGCTTAGCTACTTCAATAACGTGCGTCCTATTCCTTCGGCGACTAAAGATAACATGCTTCTGTTGAAAATCAAGGATTTCTTCTTTGGTTGCTGGAGGAATAGGCCGCACGTTATTGAAGTAGCTGAGCTGAGGATAAGGAATGATGATAGCTGAAGGGTTCTCGTTCTCATTGAAAGGGGAAGGAGCCTGCTTTCCATGGAGTACGGTCATGTAGTGGGGTTCGTTTGAAAACTTCTTCTGTCAGGTGGTATATATACGCAGAGGAGGGTGGTTGTATACCGTCTTTTCTCTGCTTGTCTTGGTACGTTGTCACATATATGTGCAGTCTCGGATACTGCTTATAACCCGATGTCTGCTTCGCTGAAGGGGCGGTGCTGCACACTATGATGAGCGGTGTCGGATGGAAGAGACCCATCGTCGGGTTTGGACTAGAATGAACGGAATACAATCAGGAATGAAACGATCGGCTCTGGAATAGATGCTCTTGAGAATTTGCCAGTATATGAGATGTTGGTTTCATTGCTGCAAGCATACACACCGAAATCTGAAAAGGCTTGAGAATCGCAAATATTGCCCATTGTTACAGCGCTCAGCTTCTCTCTCGCCCTTCCTTTCACACTCAGGATCTTCGGCAAAATATTACTTTAATAAAAGCAAGTCACTCGTCCCTCTGATTTCGCATGGTCCGTCGATCCCTCCCTGCTGCTTCCTCACCAGGTCCCTGGTCTTCTCACGATTATTTGCGAGGACATGGGTGTCTGAACCACTCCATTAGGAAGTTATAGAAGCCCAAATGACACTATTTCGCCTAAAATGCATCTAGAGGAAGGTATACGTGCAGCCCGAAGAAGCTCCAGATAATGCAAAAGCTCCATCTTGACCAACGCCTCGCTCAAAATATGTATACAATGATAATCGCATATCCCTCCCTACAAGCCCTTTCAATCAATTGAAATCTCAAGAATCCTTTTTCTCGACCTTCCCCGCTTCTCCGTCCTCTTCCTTATCCTTGCTCTTATTTTTCTTCCTCTCCTTTCTCAACGCCGTTAAAACCTTCTCGTCCTTCTCTTCCTCTAGCTCATCCCACTCGACATCATACTCATTCGCCACAGCCTTGATTTCTTTCCTCAATGCATTGCCCTCCTCAATCAGGACTTCCCATTTCCTGAGGTCGAAGTTGTGCTGTTGGTAGAGCTTTGATTGCCTGCGAGAGATGGTGAAGTTCATGGCAGAGCGGTACGAGACTTCGCGGTTGTGGTAAAGGAACCAAATGTAACCACCGATCAGGGTAGTTAGACCTACGAGATACTATTGATGCATTAGAAAGATGGATGTTATGTGGGGGAAGCAAGGAGACAAACGTACAGTGACGGGTTCCATGACGTCCCAGCCCAACTCAGTTCGAAAGGTGAGCCAGTAGACAACTCCCCACCATCCAACGACGATCCCCAGTCCACCAAAAGCCACCCTCTGCGCTGCCTTGCGTGCGAGAAGGTCGCATTCTTTCTTCAAATCCGCCATCTCGCTGATCTTCTTAGCTGTCTTCCGGAGCCGCATGCGCAGGTAGTATGTACGGTCATTAAAGCTGGGTACTCCGACGCGGATATCGTCCGGTGCGCCCTCAATTTCAACAGCAAATTCTTGTCCTCTAGCTGCATCACGAATGAAGTCTCCAACTTCGGTGCTGCTGGACCAACGCACAAACTTCCGATCAGCTTTCTTGTTGGCGGGCGCATCTTGACCAAGCCCCGAGTATGACTCCACACCACCTTTCCCATGCCCTCCTCGTAATTCATTTGCTTCGTCGGGTGTCTTCCTGTTCCGAGCACTGAGCTTGCCTGTTCTTTCGGTCTTGCCGTCGATTCTGAACTCGTCCACTTTCTCGAAGTCCTCTTCTCCCTTCTGCTCGAATAGTTCCTCGCTCTTGTCGCTGACAGGAGTCTTCTGGGGCGTGGATGGCTCCAGTTCGTCCTGCATTGAGTCTTCGGCGAGGAAGTACACATTGGGTATGCGCTCTCGGCCCTCGCCATTCTTGATTGTAGGGAGCTCAGCTTGGATGAGGCGCTCGAGGTATGAGAGAGGTTGTTGTGGGTGAACGAGGAGGGCGAGAGGCTCGACGTCTTTGCGGTCACTATTTAGGTCTTTCGTCGTTAGAGGAAGGATAAGCTTGAGCATCCTCGATGGAGTGGTCAAAAGTTTGCCTGTCCATGTTAGCTATCGTGGAATGGTTTGAGCGTACAGTAGACTTTACCCTTTGTCATCGCACCAGCACTCCTCTGTCGCGCAACTGGAGGTACGTCGCTCCCTTCGCGATTCCAAGGTGCGCGCATCTGTCTCGTCTTGTCCTGGAGCTGTCTCTCGTATTCATCCTTCTCTTCCTGCGTGATCTCCTGGTTCAAATCCACGGCCGGTCTCGCATTTGAATTGTCATAACTATCATCCTTAGGTTGAGCTCGCCTCAGAATATTACTGTACGCAAAGCTCCTGTATGGGATAGTCGTTGGCCTCGGATTGTGCTGGTGTAGTCTAAAGACGGGCGATGTTATGGGTCTTGCAAAGGTGTGACCGGTGTAAGATTGTGGGCGGGCAGGGACGCGTGCGAGGGACGAAAGTGCCGATACCCATGGCTTCATGGTGCGTAAAGGGTTATTAGACGGGAGTGCGGCACAGTGGTCATGGAGGTAGGAAACCTTCTAAGCTTTTTGGTGCGCTACGCGTCAGGGCAGCAGCAGGGTTGCACCTCGAACTCGCGCTACGTCATAGTGGCGTCACGTGGCTTTCCGCAGCTAAACTACATGCATGGACTAATCTACCTCACTATACCCTTGTAATCTCTCTAAACTAACTAAAATACTATTATACGAGTTAAAACGTAGTTAATAATCCTTCTTATCGGCCTCCTTAAGGGAGATTAGGATCATATATTTGATTAAAGCCCCTACCATGGCAGTTATAAAACTACGCTACGTACCTAAGCTAAAGGGGGACTGTAAACATCAACTCCAGGTGTCCTCCTTCGAGACTTCACGATTGCTCAACTCTCTGAAAGATACTCAGGTTGGAGTGCTACATAAATAATCATCGAGGATATAGGAAGTAGGGCGAGTATATACTGGTCAGTCCAGTATCAAAAGGGTAGATGATAAGAACTTCCAGGAATAAGACATCTACGCAGAAACCAAGGTCCATACTTCCAACCAAAATCTCGCACGGGCTCATCAGCATCCGTAAGTCGTAATGCCGGCAGTCGCGCAGGCCTGGCCATCCGGAGCCGAAGCAGTCTTTGTAGGCTCACCGCTAGTGACACCCTGGTACAACCAACAGATGTTACTGTTGAGCACGCAGGAGTTTTTGATCTCCGTCGTGTCTAATATGGTATCATCAGCATTTTATCTCTCACACGCATCCGGAATATTGGAACACTCACCTCCAAAATTTCCGTTAACACCCGCAACAACCTCGCCCTCCTCCACCTTGATGTTGTCGAAAGTGCTCCTCCTCGCAAACTGGTTTCTACAGTTGCCACAGCTCCTGTACACCTTGCCCACATTCTTGGCAAAAAAGTTCTTGACCGCGACTGTGCCGGCGCCATTGTGTTGCATCACTTTGTCCTCTGCCTCCTGGGCCCCACCTCCGTTGACGAAGGAAGTTCCCGAGGTTTGCTTGAATGTGACTGCATCTTCACACACATTCACCCACCAGACGTTGTTGAGCGTGCACGTGCCGAGACAGTGCACTCCTTCGCCGTTGTCCGGGCCGATGATTACGTTGGAGAGAGTCGCTCCATCTTGGAGGACGAAGACTGCATCTGCGTCGCCGCCTTCGAATTGTTCGCTGCAGGTGGATGCTATGGTATGGTTGGTATGGTCACGTTTGGGTGAGGGAGAGACTTGGGAGGAACTTACGGCTACGGTCCCATTTCATCATTCCTCCATCTAAAACCTCTCCGGCAGCTAGAGTCCTAGCAGCAGGCAAGTTTGTGGTTCCTGTAGAAGCAGGGAAGACGGTTTGGAGGTTCGTGTTCGTTTGGGCGGCGGCGAGGCCGGCCAGAACAGCGGCGAAGAGAGCTTGGGAATGCATGGTGAAGCTGAATCAAGAGCTAGAAGCTGACTACTGTAGATGGTAGTATGTGAAGGTTGTTGGGTGATGGTAGGAATTTAAACTGGGAGTTTACGTCTTCTTTATACCTTTCCTTAGCCCCCGTCCATGTCCAACTGAACCAACTGGTGGATTTTAAGCATCCCTAGATATTTTCTCCGTGTTCAAACCAGTCTATCGGTTCTATCCTACATATCGCTACCACCTTACCAACCATTTCCGACCCTGTCCGTCCCCAGTCCGCAACGCCAGATAACGCCACAAGCTTCAATCCACTACCTTAAGGTATGACCTCAATAGCCAGTGTATTACTTTCACCTTCTTTAAACACTCTCCCAATTTACCGTCGGAAGATCGCAATACCATCCCCTTTTACCTACCAGCATAAAAGTTATTTAGAAATCTGGGAAAGAACCTGGTCTGCATCTGGCTAACGGCTCAATTGGGAACGATACCATGGTAAATTAAGCTTTCGTACCATGTGTTTCCCGTCTAGCGCCCGTCACTACTTTGAATGCAGAGCCTTGATCATGCGCATGCTGTGCCCCTCACTATAATTCGTGAATTCATAAAGCCTGGCTAACGGAAAATCTTTTGAATAGTGAGATACCTCAATGATCAGAGGGGTGGCGCCAATGCAGGATGGAAACAGCAAACAAGCAGCACCTTTGCGGAAGAATTCAAGGTTGAGAGAACCAAGGAAGCTTATGATAAGGGCCGACTCTCCATTGACGATGTTGTCGTGTGGTCTGTGTTCAGAAACGGTTTTTGGTTGGGAATTTTGCTGAATGGAGATTGGTGGATTTGTGATTTTTGCAGGGTTGCTCTTCCCCCAGGAGGGGAACGAGGCGATCCGAAGTACTCCTGGAAGGAGCAAAGACCTCGAGAGTCTAGACTCAACGGCAGTGAGGCATCGAAACGAAAGGCGAAAAAGATAGAGATTTTTATTGTTTTCATAGGGTTGCTTGCAAGTAAGTCGTTCGTATACGAATTAGTGAAAGGCTCAAGATGCACACGTGACGTGGTACCGCATACATTGATGATTGTCCTAACTGGAGTTGTGGCCATCGCGAGTGGATGGAGGGCCAGGAGGGCCAAGTTTGTAGCAGTTATTACTAATATCTTGCTTCACAGAGGATAAATCCTCTAGGCATGTGCTTTTCACATGCTCGCTATGCTTTTCACATGCTCGCTATGCTTTTCACATGCTTGCTGTGCTTTTTATATGCTTGCTGTGCTTTTTACATGCTTACTATGCTTTTTACATGCTTACTATGCTTTTTACATGCTTACTATGCTTTTTACATGCTTACTTAGTTAAGGTCGCACACAGCGTATAAATTTAAGCTCTTACCTATCTTCCTTCTTCCTTCTTTATCTACACTCTTATCATAGCTTCCTAGTCCCCTTTTAAGATAAAGAATCCTTTAGCTATACTTATCCCCTATCCTAAGTATAGCTACTTTAAGAATATTTAGCTACTTCCTCTAGTAACTAAGGAAGAACTCCTAGATTTCTAGTAAAAGCTTAATAATATCTCTAAAGAATTTAATAATAATATTAAGTAGCTTAGGTAGATAGACTTAGTTATTACTAAGTTCCTTAAGAGTAAGGACTCTTACTACTACTATATAATATGTTACTAATCTAAATAGCTACACCTAAAGAGACTACATTTATTAAATGCAAGAGAGAGTAGATTAGGAAGCTAGTTACTAATATCTATAATTTACCTACGCTACTATTTCCTCTTAGCTCCTATAAGTAGGTCTACCTTAACGACCTTGCGGCTTTCTTTAAAAAAAGCCCCACCTTAGCCCTTCCTAATCGACTGAAGGTGCTGCTCGCAGCTGGAAGGAAGAACACCTAGGAAATAGCGGAATGTGGGTCACTTGGTTTGTTGGGCGGCGTGTGGGGGGTGTTAAAGTAGCTTCTTGAATGTATCTTAAGTTACTCGCTTCTCAAAATGACTCTTCAAATGACTCACACGCGGGTCGTGCACAAGGCGCGAGCACCGATTATCCTAACGGGGGAAGCATCTCAACATCCACCTGTGGATCGTACTTACCTCCTGTCAATAAGGGATTAACAGCCTCTTTGATTGAGAATCACAGCCTTGATTTAGAATTAACGTGCAAAATGAGAAAATTGTGAATCCGCAAGTTGCATATCCCCCGTGAGGTGATGTGAAATATACCAACCAGCCTAGGCTCGATATGGAGATTCCCAGGTCTCTTAAGGTTAATCAGATATCACAGATTCCCTTAGAAGGCCCGCTTACCATGGTAACCTTCAGATGCAAGGTGGGACGTGCCACCCACCACGCTCGCCCACTTGCCGCCACCTAAAAGGTCCGTTTTATAAGTCCTAGAGGCCCAATCTTGATGCCTGATTGGCCTTGGGGAATTTCCTTGTCGAGCCTAGGCTGGTCGGTATAATACAGATATGTAGTACCGCATCATTCTCGCTAGCCCAATACCTGCAGGTAGGTACACTCCAAGGTTATTGCACACGCTAGAAAAGGCGCGAATCACTTTGTACAAACAAGCAGACTCGGGGGGCGTAGGGTACTAATCGCCACCAATATCTTCATCCGGTTCTCGCCTGTTTCCTCCTCGTTATCAACAGTTGCAGGTGTCTACAAGATGGGCTGACACCTTTCGCACTTGCTAGGGTTCATGTCTAAGCCAAGAACATTATGGGTTGCTGCGGCTTCGAATTATACCGATGGCGGTTCCAGAAACGGTTGAGGGGAGGCGAGAGTAAAGGTGTGATTGGTTGATGTCCAAAGAGGGAACTCCCTACTGTTTAAACATCAAGGGTGCTGGTTCTAATAGAGCCGGAAAGACAGCGGTTGCGGGAGACTTAAGCACCGTAACGATCAGGGACAGCCCGTTGTTAAAAGCCCACTGCTGCCGGTGAATATTGTGGATCTATTCACGGGCTTTCTTTCTAATGATAGCCTCATTGGAAACCAAAACTAATCAATTTCATGGCGGTGAAGCCTTAGTTTCTTTGAGAGTGTCTTGGGCTTGGGGACCATCGCCGAAGAGAGGCGCTGATAACGGCTAACTTTGAAGTTCCGACCCTCGTTGGTGGCGTGGTCTTGTCGTGGCGTTCGAGGAAAGCGTGGAGTTGACGTCAAGTAGAGATCAAATAGAAGACGTAAGAATCATGAAGAGAGAGGTAGGGGGTGCAGAAAAGAACAGGCGGTGTGCGGATGGGGTTGCGAAGGGAGCTAGTCCTTGTTTTACCACAATCGTACCGCGCTTTGTAGGGTGCATGAAGACGCTGTACAGCGGTTGATAGGTTCGACCTTCGATATCACATCCTGTCTGTTGAGATAGTATTATAATTGAGAGAGTTCGGAGGTTATCTCATCCCTAACAGGGCTCTGAGAGGATTTCACCCCCTGAGATTATCTCACACTGTAAGAGTCACTCATATTGGATACGACTCAGAGGTAGATCTATGAGATTGATAGAGCTTTGAAATCTATTCACCCCTAAAAGTAGTGGAAACTCATTCACCCCCTTATGGTTGCGCACTACGGCAGAGTGGAGCTTATCCAGACCCAGTATCTCGTAACAAGGCGATGTCGCAATGTAGCAAAGAGCCACAGGGAAATGCAATTTAGACACACTGCTATTTGCTACCGCTGCGTACGAAGAAATGGTAGAAGTGCACAGCTAGTAACAGGCACTTCGAGAACGGAATGGCTCAAGGAGTGGTCGATCGGGCTTTGCCCATTGCACAGTGCATCAGACTCGGGAGCTGCTTAGTACGGGCATCAAGTTCGCGGGATAATGTTTCTGCAACGATACCGAAACGAAGTGGGCGGCTGATGAGCCGGAGAGCTGTCAAGAGGATTTATGGCATGAATGGAGATGGACGTGGTGCAATTGAAGCAGGACTTAGGTTTGCCATTTTAAATAATGGATGACCGTCTCGTTTCGTGTCGTACACGGAGCATGATGTTAACCGCCTGCCGAGAATCAGCGTCGTTTTGGTAAAAATACAAACTTGGTATCCGGTGGGACAAGTATGTGGGGAGTCGGCCTTGCCGTTCCTGGATGCATTGCGTCGACACCGCTTTGCTTGTACCACCTCGTTAATCGAGCATCCTTCCACCATCGCCAGACACACATCATGAATCATGATCTCGCGCGGACTGTTGATATGTCGGCTGGCTTCCCGCAGTCTTCACCTCTTCATGGGCGGCTCGCACGTAGGAGGGATCGGATGGCGGCAGCGGGTACACAGGACCAGAGGCGGAAAGACGATAAGCCACGATCGCCATTGAGCGACGATACATCGATCTATCCCCTGCGGCGGACGCGACGAGCGCTGGGTACGTACAGCCCTATTTCGCTTGCTGAACTTGGGCGAGATCAGCGACATTGCTCACGACGTGGTGCAGCCACGGCAGATGGCCTCAGTGCCGAGTATGACAAGCGTGGCTCTCCCGGTTTTGTACGGTATATCTAGCACAATTTAGAAGAGGAAGGCAGTCCCACGATGTCGAGCTTTGCTGTTGAGTTTCGCCCAAGGTTTGGAGCCGTCGCAGCGGAAAAATGGGGCGGACAAGGGCAAACCCTGGCACCCAGAGACCCGGAATCAGCGCCCTTGCACTCGCTGTCGTGCAGATGCCGTGCCTCACGACGTGCTGTGAGGGGTCCACGAGGAGCTGTCGACTCTTTTTTACCTGCAGCATATACTTCTTCTGTTGTTTGCTGCCATCAGCATCATCACGCGACCCAGTGCCCGCTTTAGCCGTGCTAGAGTGTGTAGATCGAGTGGAGGTAGCCCCGGCCCCGATAACTCTGACGAAATCCTATTTGCGATCCCCCCTGTGAAAGGAAACACCAGCCCCGAGCCAGAGATAACAGCAATAATGGCGAAGAGGCGAATCCCTTGCGGAGTATCTATCGCTTGTCGGCCCTCGCCGCCTCCCCCCTGGGCATTGGTTCCCTCTCCAAGCTCTCCTCTCCGCAACGAGCTGCTCCGGGAGCCGTATTGAGCAGAAGCAAAGAAACACGGGCGGCATGACAAGCTGCACTTCTTTAGCCACCAACTGTCGTCGTTTCACTCTGGGTGCACCGCAGGAGTATGCCGACCGTCAGATGCACACTGCCGGGCAGCCACCCCTACTTGCAGGCAACGCTACTGATGGTGGCATGGGACTGGACTCGGATTGGGCGCCCAAACGGCCTTAAACACATCTTTTGGTAGAACGTAAGTGAATGCCAAGCCGTTCCGAGAACCCTTATCTTTTGGTGCGGGTTACTTAATACTGCTGAGATACCCCAGCAGCAGCCTGCACCCATAAAGCAATCGGTCCTCCTAAACAAGGGCTGCGCAGATCCACACTTCACTCCTTTACCCACCTCTTTCGCCTTTGCAATTTTCAACCACCTACGCTGTCCTCACAGCGCCTTTGCCTCTCTCAGCGCGAGTGCCGGTTCGTCGGCATGGGCTGGGTGGACAACACGAATCTCAAGGTCGGGCGCTCCGCCATCGGCCGGTATTTTCGACTTGAGGGATCTGGACATGTAAATTGTCCTACAGTTTCGTTCGTTGCTCGCAGATATTGACTTTTCGCAGCGCAAGGAGCGGAAGGGCTCGCGTTTCTTTACAGAAATTCGGGCTGGCGTTGCCACCTTCTTTGCAATGGCCTACATTCTTGCCGTCAACTCGACCATCACCGCTGACAGCGGGGGAACATGCATTTGTCCTCCAGAGAGCATGGCAGACCTTTGCGCGACCAACACCGAATACTTGCTCTGCAAACAAGGCATTAAGCGGGACATTGTAACCGCGACTGCTGCTATCTCCGCTCTGACAACTTTCTGCATGGGACTCTTTGCCAACATGCCACTCGGTCTAGCACCTGGAATGGGCTTGAACGCGTATTTTGCCTACAATGTTGTGGGTTTTCATGGCTCAGGTACGATGACTCAAACTTCATGCCGCCCTTGGTTCATCCCTGGTGTTTTGGTACCCGTGCTTGCCGAGATATCCCCGTGTCTAAAACTCTATTCATTGATACTGACTGTTTCGAAGGGGCTGTTCCATACGAAGTGGCCTTGACGGCTGTATTTGTTGAAGGATGGGTGGGTAACACTTGCGTTCAAAGCTTATATACGATATGTCTAACTTCGTCAGGTGTTCGTCGCTCTGACTCTGCTCGGCATTCGACAGTGGTTAGCTAGGTCAGTACCTAAAAGAATCATTGACGTCCAAAACGACTACTCGACACCACGTGTAACAGGATGTATACTAACTCTGTCTTCCAGGTCAATACCCGCAAGCATCAAGCTCGCAACAGGCGTTGGCATTGGGCTGTATCTCACCCTCATCGGCCTTACCTATTCCGCAGGCATTGGGCTCATCACCGGAGCAGTAGCAACGCCCGTCGAACTTGCCGGATGCGAAGCCCAATTCAAGGACGAGAGCGGTCTCTGCTCCCCTTCGCACAAGATGCGCAGCCCAACAATGTGGATCGGCATTTTCTGCGGTGGCTTTCTCACAGTTACCTTGATGGCATACCGCGTCAAGGGCGCCATCATTGCCGGCATCTTGCTTGTGTCGATCATCTCGTGGCCACGAACATCGTCCGTGACCTACTTTCCCCACACTCCGATGGGCGACAACATGTTTGACTTCTTCAAGAAAGTGGTTACTTTCCACCCGATTCAACAGACCCTCAACGTCCAAAAGTGGGATATCTCGGAATACGGCGGACAGTTTGGTCTTGGTATGTCGCCCTTGCGTCTAGAGCTGTATTGGTCTCAAGTATTTTTGGCTAACACGCATGCTAGCTTTCATCACTTTCCTTTACGTTGATATTCTAGACTGCACGGGCACGCTCTACTCCATGGCGCGTTTTGCCGGGTTGATCAACGAGCACACCCAAGACTTCGAGGGCTCGTCGGTGGCGTACATGATTGATGCCATTGGTATCTCCATCGGGTCCTTGATGGGCTCGCCACCTGTTACGGCTTATATCGAATCTGGTGCCGGTATCTCGGAGGGAGGAAAGACTGGCCTCACCGCGGTGGTCACTGGACTTTGTTTCTTCATCTCCGTCTTCTTCGCTCCCATCTTTGCATCTATCCCGCCCTACGCTACTGGGTGTACTTTGATCAGTAAGTTGATATGTCTTTCACACTAAGGGTGAAAGAATACTAACTTCACATCAGTCGTTGGCGCGCTCATGGCAAAAGCCGCCAAAGACATCAACTGGAACTACCTCGGCGATGCCATCCCCGCCTTCCTCACCATCGCCATCATGCCTTTCACCTACTCGATCGCCTACGGCCTCATTGCCGGAATCGTGTCCTACATCATCATCAACACCACCATCTGGGCCATCGGAAAGGCGTCCGGCGGCCGCATCGTCCCCGACAACAAGGACCAAAAAGAGCCCTGGACGTACAAGATCCCCGGCGGCATTCTCCCGCCGTGGATGAAAAGGCTCAAGGCTGGCAAGAAACAGTTCTGGAGGGACGACGACGATGATGTTCAGGATAGTGTGTCTGGGAGTGTTGATTCGGATCGGAATAGTGAGACGAGCAATGAGGCGAAGGGGCCGCAGGAGAAGATTGCTTAGATGGGCTGCGTGTCCGTGTGTCTCTCTCTCGGGACGACGGTGTGTTTTCCGCGAGGGCGGCAACGCGGAGGCCTTGTGGAAGCAAGCGTAGAGTTGAGGTCGTCATGACGATTGTGTACTTTTATTTGTTTCCTCCTATGATGGTATTTGCGCGGAGAGATGAGATGAGATGGTGGTATAACTATGGATTAGATTATACACTCACTCATTGGGGACGCACATACATTCTTACAAACGATACATACCGAAAGGTGGTAACCATTCGAGCTCTTTCACATACTTACTCTCTCCCTGTTCAAACCCCTGCGGTCGTGCACGTTTAATCGCGGCTGTACTCTATCTTTACCGCATTACTCGCGGTACACAGCACCTGTCAAGATAGGCGTGCTATCCAGCGCGTGCCCGTCTCCAACACATGGCTCGCGCATAGCAGCACCATGTCCCCGCGGCTAGTTTTTTAATCCTGTTAGTGCTGTCGCGGAACTGCTGTTGGGGAACTGTAAGCATCCCACCTGTCGCGTCGAAGAAAAAGTCGGCAACCACAATTATGTCAAGCTCCGTATCATAACCCTAGCAGAGCCATACATACACAATATTAGTGCATGAAAGTTGCCTTCTGATTTCCTCCTTACTGCCGACTTTGCCTGTCCTGCGGGAGCCTGCTCAGGCATCTAGTGTCCGTGTCAGCGTCGGTATCGGTGTCGGTGTCCGGCAAAGTTTCCCACCGCGTGTTCCATGGTCGTACATGGGCCTATCTATCGGTGTTTTTTGAGTCACTTTCCCCTTGACAAAACTGCTGGCTTATTGGTACGACAATGTTTTGGAGCTTGTCTGTGGTCAGCTAGGGCGGGCGCGTCGCGCAGGTGTGAGGTACGGTAAGACGGTGCGATGCGTACATGTCGGGCCTCGGAAGTTCGAGATCGGAATTATTTGGTGTTTATGCGGCCGACTCGTGGATGTGTGTATCTGAATCTGATGGGCTCGGAGCGGCTCCGAGGGTTGCACAGGGCTGGACCAATTAAATGTATGCATTCCCCCCCCGAAAGGTTTGGAGAGGAGATCTGGGCTGGACTGGGCTGGGCTTGACATGGATGGGTGCATGTGTGTTGGGTCTCGTGGTTGCGGAAGATTTTGGGAAATGTTATCGTGGTCACTCGAACTCCCTTTCATCGTTGGAAAACTGAGCAGGAATTTGTCGTGAAATCCAGGATCTCGGGGTTCCAGATGCGCAGTTCAAGCCACATGCAAGTAACCCATCAAAGCGCGGATACCTCGGACATCCGGCATCGGCTTACAAAAGTAGATAGTCGGAACAAGCGTCATCTAAACGGCCGAGCATTTTATTTCCTAAGCATTGGCAATCCGCATCAAATCCTACGACTCATCCAATTCCACGCCTATAGAACACTTCGATCGCCCAGTACCATAAACACCATCTAACTCTATTTGGGAGAAGACAAGAACAGCAATTGCGCGCAAAGAGAGACTAGTTCACGAAGAAGCATGCCCGCCGCCGAAGTCCACAAAGCCGCAGACGGCTTGAACGGAAGCCTCTCCAACGGCGCAAATGGCCTCGTAGACCACACCCCCGCACATCCAGCATTCGACTCAATACCAGATGTAATACGCGCATTCGGTATGTCCTCACCCCTCCACCCTTTCCCACCCTTCAAAGACCCCACTAACCCTCCCCCTCCCAGCCAACGACGAATTCGTAATCGTCCTTGACTCCCCCTCGCGCGAAAACGAAGGCGACCTAATAATCGCCGCGTCCTCCTTCACCCCCGCAAAAGCCTCCTTCATGATCCGCTATTCTAGCGGCTACATCTGCGCCCCTCTCCCGGCCTCCCGCGCCGCAGCCCTTCACCTCCCCCAAATGGTCGCTGACAATGCCGACCCCAACCAAACCGCCTACGCCATCTCCATCGACGCAGTCGACCCCTCCGTTTCCACAGGTATAAGCGCACACGACCGCTCGCTGACATGCAGGATGCTTGCGGATCCCAAAGCGGGCGCGGACAAGTTTCGCAGACCGGGGCATGTGCTGCCGTTGCAGGCGCGGGAGGGGGGTGTGAGGGTGCGGAGAGGGCATACGGAGGCGGCGGTCGATTTGTGTAGGTTAGCGGGGAAGGGCGAGGTGGCGGTTATCTGCGAGTTGATTACTGATGGGGACGAGGTGGAGGGGAGGCCGGAACGGAGGGGTGGGGGAATGATGAGGAGGGATGAGTGTTTGGCGTTTGGGAGGAGGTGGGGGATTAGGGTGTGTACGATTGAGGATTTGGTGAAGTATATTGAGGAGAATGAGGGGAAGTTGGGGGTGGAGGGGAAGGACTATTAGCTAAGGGGGCAGGAAGGAATTGTATGTTGGAAGACTTTTTGTTGTTGAGAGGAGAGCGCTGAGCCTTTGCGTGAGAGATATGCTTGACATTTTCTTGATGTCGGACATATGGCAGGTATGTTAGATGATCCCCAAAAAAAGCTAGGGATGAATGAACAGACGGATACACAGACGTACTGCGAACCCACCCATCTTATCCAGTCACTGTGCTCTCATGTATATCTACTCCTCACCATGCACATACTAGCTTCCTGTCAATTTTTCATTGATTTCATTTTCCACAAGCGGTCTCTCTTTCTCAGTCAGTGTTCTTTTATGCATATTTACTCCCGCCTTGTACATGCTAGCCTCCCCGCAAATTTTTATTGCTCTTAGTCTCTTCAAACATTGTCAGTCATCCTTCGCTTTCCGCAAGGACAAGCAAAGGATATACTGCCCCAGCGGCCACAGGTACCATCCCCCACCCCGTGGCACCGAAGAGAGCCATTATCGCGCCTGAGTGTACTGTCAGGCTGATAATGAGAGCATCAGCTGCTTCCGAGAAAATCTCATCGAGCAGCTTCGTTTTCCGGATCACATGTTCGTCTAACGATTCCCTCACATCTGGCTTCCACAGCTCATCTTCCTCGGTAAACCCAGCTTCGAACGCAAACTTCGGAAACGCATCGGCAATATACGACTTCGTGCCTCGCTTATCGCAAGTATGAACACCCAATCTTTCCCTAAGATTCTCTTTAACAATCGGTTGTATGGGGAAAGACGAGTACGCTAGCTCCGTAGTCCTCAAACATCGCTGCAGTGGACTGCTATACACCCTCTCTGGTGCTGCCACATCCCCGTCCTCAAAAAATCTAGCAATATCTTTCGCTTGCTGCTCTCCCACCAGCGTCAACGCAGCGTCTTCCCAAATCGTCGTTGCATCACCCGAGAGCTTCGACCAGTAACGATCCCATTCTTCTCGGCCGACTTCTGCCTCTTTGACGTTGTGGATACCTTGGCCGTGGCGGATGAGGTAGAAGAGCTTGTATTTCTTATCTGTTGTTGTCTTGTTCAAGTAATGCAGGTAATGGATGAATCGTTCCCATTGCGTCTTTTCTCTCTTGGGGTCGTAAGCTGCGTCTGTGGGATAGGATCTGTCAAGTAGGCCGAGAGATGGTCGTGTTGTGGCGCGGAACTCCCAGCTGGCAGGGTCCGAGTCGTGGGAGAAAAAGCCGCGTTGGGCGGTGTATTTGAACTTTGGTGAGGCGGCAGTGGGAGTGGACATTTTAAAGGCTTGGTAAAGGATGGCAAGAAGAAGGAGGAGGCTTGCAGAAGGATAGAAGTAACGAGTCATGGGACTTGAGGAGGTGGTTCAAATTATGGAGCCAACTTAGGGTGACGATTTGGCCCCCATATTTGATGGTGGCACGTAGGCGCCTTCCGAAACTACAATTCACCCCGCCGCTAGCCCGATCATGGTCTAGATGGAAGGTGCAGCCCTGCAGGTGGGGTCTCGACTTCGGCCATTTGTCCTTCTTCCTCATGCCAAAAACGTTTCGATTTCCAGCAGAACTCACGGCCCTCAGCTTCGGTCATCGACGGCTGATGTGATATTCAGTGATATATAATCAAGAAAAGCCAAGCAATCGACAGAGTCGATAGCAAACAAATTTCCACCGCGGTCGATCACACAGTAAAACTCCAAAAGCCATCTGGAGCGACAACTCAGTATTGAACGCTACGAAGAGGGTTCTCAACCCGAGTTTTTCAACTCGCGATGGCCCCAACTCCAGCCCAGTCCAATGCGGAGATTTATCAAGAGTATCCCGACTTGGCCCAGGGCCAAATACGCCTCCTTCAAATCGAACCGATTTCGAAAGTTTCAATTGAACTGGACGATTCTGATGGTCGTCTGAAAGGGCTATACAAAGTTCAGTGCAAACTGGGGGTTGTTTCACTCAGTGACCATCCAGAATACATCGCCCTCTCGTACACTTGGGGGCCGCCCATATATTCAGAAGAGTGCAAGGGAGAATACCACGAGGCCAATATCCTCTGCAATGGCAAAAAAATGTCAGTCCGCAAAAACCTATACGACTTCCTCCTGCACTGTGCGCAAGCCGAAGAAGACGACCCTCTACTTGGCCCGCTGTGGATCGATGCCATCGCTATCAACCAGGCAAATCTTCCCGAACGAAGTCACCAGGTCAATCGCATGGCAGAAATCTACAAAGAAGCAACCAAAGTAGTCGTTTGGCTCGGAGAAGAAGAAAAATCCACTCCAAAAGCATTCGCACTGGTTGAGAAACTGGCCAATGCATCAGCAGAGCAAAGAGCGGGCATACATCCGTACCAAGTGTCACGGAACAGTACCGACCCACTGCTCAACTTCGAAAACTGGCAGGCACTGGCTCGTCTCTTTCAACGGTCCTGGTTCGACCGAGTCTGGATCATCCAGGAAGTAACGTTCGCACGCGATATCACCGTGCTCTGCGGCAAAAACAGGATACAATGGGACCTTCTGGAAGAAGTCTCGCATCTTCTCGCCACGTCTTCTTGGTCTAACTACTTCGCGAATACCTCGATCTTCGGACTTACTCGCAGCAATACAGAGCGATGGTACCATGTGCCGACGAGACTGAGCGCCACGAAAATTACGTGGTCATCGGCACACAGGGACGGATTACTTTATGCACTCATCAGAGCCAGACCCTCCTCATCTCAAGATCCCAGGGATAAAGTCTATTCGCAACTCGGAATCGGCGGAGCTAGCATTTTCCCAAGCTATGAGCGATCAGTAGCTGAAGTTTACATCACTACAGCGAAGTACATATTTAAACATTCGGACAATCTCTTCCTTCTGACGTGTGTGGAAGGTGAAGAATTTCAGCACATCCCTGGCCTCCCATCATGGGTGCCAGACTGGAGCTGTACTAAGTTCCTTGGATTGCGTATTACAGGATATCATGCCTTCACGGCGGCGGGTGACCGTCCTCGGAGATGCTATCTCCAAGACCAAGATGAAACAAACATTATCGGTATAGAAGCCACCAAAATCGACGAAATTGTTAAGATTGGGGAGACGAAAGGAGACACCTACACGTTTGCCAACCCTGATAAGCTCTGGAGACTGATTCAAGGCTTGGATGAAACATACTTCACGGGCGAAAGTCGAGAGGAAGTCTTGTGGAGGTATGAGCATCCCTATCTGAACCGCACGTGAGACATACTGACTTCATACTTCAAGATGCTTGGCAACGAATCGAGAGAGCATGATGCCTGCGGAGCGTATCACCAAATATCCTGCATCCAAGACTCTCGAGGTATCTTTTCACTATTGGATTGTATGGAAATACGTCGTCACTTCCATCAATCAACAACGACGTCCAACTTTATTTCCGACCTTAACGTCCTCTCCCAACACCATCTTGCCATCCAAGGGCGATATCCTCACTGCTCTTGATGCCTGCGAGAAAAATCCAAACGAGCTGAAAGATCTTGCTCATCGAGCTTCTCATTTCGATGTTCACTACATGCATGGCATGCTTCTAAGGCCGTTTCGGACCAAACAAGGCTTCTTCGGTTTGGGCACGCAAGCTTTGCGTGAGGGCAATAGCGTCTGGGTTGTTTCGGGGTGTCGCGTGCCACTGATACTTAGGAAAGTGGAGAACAGTTCAAGATATCGGCTCGTGGGAGGCACATACTTGCACGGCTTCATGGACGGCGAGGTATTGAAGAAGGAAGGGACTGTTTTTAAGATGGTCGAGCTGGAGTGACGTTTGATGAACTGAGCAGCGCCATAACAAGAAAAGGTGACTTTTTTCAACAACTACATGAAGACTCCCTTTCTTGTCGATCAGCTCAGCTGCTCACGGTCAAGACGTATTTGCACGCTGTTGATCAAGGAACCCACACCAAACTTGCCGGGCTACAAACAACAACCGGCATCACCCACAAACACAATGAAAAACAAACCCCACATGACTGTCGCACTCTCTTCTTTACGTCCAACCTTTTTTAAATCTCGCCACCTCATTCAACATTTGCTCCCTGCCGCTGTGCTGACAATGGCTGCGCTTCATACCAGGATGCCAGAGGACTTCGGTAGTTCAAGACCGCAAGCTAACATTGCTGCCAGTACTTCTCCCACCCTTCAGAAGGTGCTTACCATATTTCGCATGCGAGATACCCGTTCACTGCTCAAAAAGCTCATCACGGACTCCCAATTCCTCGAACCGTTCATTGCATACCGCGACGCGTACCTTTTGCACCCACGCTTCATGCCACATTCTCTACACACGGACCATATTCCCGACATGAACGAGCTATTCAGCGTCATTCAACGCGAAGTTAATGGGCGCGCGGCAAAGCTCCGTGCATTACGCGACGATGCGGATGCGAAGGCGTACACTGTGCGTCTCCTTTCGTCGTTGTTGAGAAGGATGCTGGATAAAGGCGGCTTGTATGAGAAGGAGGGAGATCGTGGCGATGATGCGTGGTTGTGGAAAACTTGTGAGAGGTTGAGGGTGCTGGTCGAGTACGTGAGGGGGGAGTACGAGAATGGCAGTGGGGTGGTAAGGAATGCTGTTGAGAGCAAGATACCGAGTAGGTGGTCTAAGAAGGAGAGGGGCGGAGATGACGGGACAGAGAAGGGAGGGATAATGGATAGTGAAGCAGAGGAAGAGGATGAGAATGATGAGGAAGACGAAAATGAAGAAGAGCCTACCCGTCGACGCATGTCTGAGTTAGAAGATAGCTCCGACGCCTTCGAGCCCGACTCTTCATCTTCAGACAATGACGAAGATGAAGACCAAGCGCCAGATACAGACATGGAGGCTGAGGACGAAGCTATCAGCGCCAAACCAAAGTCAGAGTCAAAGGCCAGATCCAAGCCAATTCCGCGAAGGAAGTCAACCACACCGCGCGCATTTTTTCCAACAATCTCTCACAGGAGCTTCACATCTAGCAATGCTAGATCCGCCGAGGGCCATGTCCCATTGACATACCGAGCGAACACGTCCAACCTTCCGCAGACCGAGTTCTCCCGCCAACGACCCAACCCCATGATGCCGATAGTGAGCATGCTCCCGTCAATGTCGAATACCGAAGCACGACTTCCACCTCAGCATCTCGCTCCCACCGCCCCAACTCGCATGCTACCTCATCCTGCTCCACCGCCCCACCGCTTCTCACCCTCTTTCAATCCCTATTCTCGCAAACGCGTCCATCCCCCTGAGCCATACTTCACCAACAACACGCTACCGCCAATGAAGCTCCCCAAAACAATCGGCAAGGACCCATTCATTATGCCACCCTCCTCCCGTCTCAAACCACAAGAGCCCGAGCCCGACCTCAGTGAGCCTGGTATTCCGTACCTCCCACCTGCCCCTTTCAACCCGCCTACTGTTTTCGGCGGTCCCTTGCGGTATAGACGACCACACGATATACAGGAGCTTCTAAGCAGCGTGCCCTCCGATGCGCTCCGCGATGATAGGGCAATGTGTCCTATGTTGACGAGTCCGGTGCAAGTTGAGGAGAGAAGCGCGCCGCCGGAGTGTTTTGGTGGCGGTCGAGGCGGTGTGCAAGGTTGATGCAGAGGATGATCGATAGTGTACCGGAGGGGAGTTGAGGTTCGGGGTGTGGGTAGGAGGGCCGGAAGTGGTGATGTGGAAGGCTGGATGGGGAGGTGTGGGTCGTCTAGAGGACGGATGCGGAGGAAGTTTTTCTGTAGGAACAGATGGAACTGCTTCGTTTCGCAGGTAGAGATGGGCCGGTGAGGGTGTGTTGGAGAGGATAACTGGAGGAGGAAGCGGGGTTGGAAAGGTAGCTGTCGACTATCCGAAGGAGTTTAGCGTAGTATACACAGAAAGACGAAAAGAAACTCCTTCGCTAACGCACCTAATAAACCGTACCTTTTAGCACTTACCTTCAAATCATCATGAAGTTCCGCAGGCTGTCACCACTCACGCAATTCTCTCACCAACTCACCCTATCCACGCGTGACCCCACAGCATACCTCCTACCTCATAGCGGGGCCTATACTCTCCTTACCGGAACCGTCGTCCCTAGAGTCTAGAAACAGTCTGCGAATTACAAAGCCACCGTAGGGACCTTCTTTTGCGATGCGGGTTCGAAGCCGGGAAGGACCCAGAGCGGCAGTTCAATCAGTCCTGTCCGACGGAGCCACTCCCCTTCGCAAATCACCTCAAACTCATGGCCAAACATGAAGACATTCGCCACCTTCGACCTTCCAAAGTAGTACGGTACCGGTGGGGACCTGCGTACCTACCTACTGTACCCCAACCTGCCTGCCTATGTATCCGGAGAAATCCCTCTCGCCGCGTCATAACCGGTACATATGGACCGCAGCCGAACAGGCGCCGGAACAACTACAGAACCAAAGCGCCAAGACGCATGCTCGATCTATCTCGGGCAAAGTAGCTACAGTAGCAGTGGGGTAAAACACCCTTATAGGAAGCGCAGGACCGCGACCCGAAAAAGCGGAAGCGGTTTTGCGGGTGTGAAGTGGGGAGTGTTCCGGGTAACTTCAAGTGTATATATTAGCAAATCCATTTCGACCGGAAGGTTGTTGAGGTCGAGCAATATTGCCTGCATTGTTTCTGTCCATGGTGTGCGTGTTTGATGTATCTCAAGGACATGAGCGTTTACCGTTGATCGGAAAGGTTACGGATGATCGATGATCGCTTTGAGTTGAAATAGAGCTGTAGACTATAACGGAACTCGACTAGGTTCTAGGAGTACTCTGGTAGAGGTCGATCATCACCTGTAGTGCAATCCAATTAGCACACGACTGGAGTGACTAATTATTCAAGTATCAGCAATATGTCTTAGAGATTGAGTGGTACTCTGAAATAAACATACTGTTGTGTTTCTCGTGTGCTAGTTTAACTTCATTCCTAGCGTTATGGATTTTGGACCTTCACATCCGTTTGGAGACTTCCACACCCAAAATCCAGTCGTCTAAGTGAACGAAAACCTATCGTCCTGTGTGGAGTGTGGGAAAGGTCGACGTAGAATAGGCACGGAAGATTTCATTCATGATGATTGCAGGTACCTATACAGCTTTGCTATCATACATTCATTGCAATTGTTGAGTAGTATGGGGTTCACATGTCAAGACTACAAGTGTGCGTACCGTGATCATTTTCAATCGTATCTATGACTTTACGACGTCAAGGATTGAACGGTGAAGCTTTCTTCTAGAGCTGTGCCGTCACTTGTTTGGCCTCAAGGGCCACGCCACCTGCCTCGACTCAGGCTGCATGTCTCTTTTCTCTGGCTCAAATGTTTGGACTGTGGCTGGTGCGAGCATCAAGTCGCTGTAAAATCCAGCATAAACCTCAAGGAGTTCGCGATCAGACTTCTCGAACCGTGGACATGGTGGCAAAAACCCGAAAGAAATCAGGAGAGGTTTGAGGAAGAAACAACACGTGGCAACCGCTGACCTCGGGAAGGACTGCCACACGTGAGTGCACCTACCATGACGCGTAATTGCGAAACCTGCGCCACTCCTGCAGAACGGGAGTTCTCGTCGCTCGGTTTACAGGAAGCATCGTGAAGCGCGAATGCTGTTGACTGCGATGACAAGGCATTGTCGCGATCTGAAACTGACGACGCGGAATGTTTGCGTGGTGTGGGTGTTGAGGCGGCGAGCAGGAGACAGGAGGCTGATTGTGAGTCATGGAGTGCTGCCTGCTGGGTGGCGGGGAACATTGCCCATTATTGCCGCCTGCACCACCAGCAAACGACGGCAGCGGCATCACAAAGCCAGCGCCGTCACTCGCGCACTCCTTTGCGTCCTTGCCGGTGTGATATAGCAGCCTTGGACTCACTATTGTCCGTCCGCGCGTTGTCATATTGTCTTGTCGTGCGTCGGTAAGATTGTGGTACGGTGGGTGAGATTGAGCGGCAGAGGCGAAGTGAGGTGATTGCGATGCGATGCGATGGCTGTAGCGCGGGGCGGCCGGGGTGGGGTTTGGTTTGTAACTTTGCAGACCGGTGAGGCAGTGCGGTGCGTCGGGGACCAACGAAGGGGCCAGACTGATCCGCAGCAGCGCAGACCATGGTGGAGTCGATTTCATCAGGGCGTTGGATTTTGCAGGAGAATTTGCAGCGTGGCTATTGGGCGTCTGATTGGCTGTGCGATCGGGGTGAGGGAGCTTGTCCTTGCCCGACGCCAGCCGTCATTGTTGCGACAAGGAAAGAAAGGCGCGCAGTGAGCGCTCAGGGAAGGCGCACGAGTGCACGAAGCTGCAAGCAATACATGTCTTCAGCACACAGCGTGCATGAGGAGAAGAACAGACAACAACGATACTGACAACCTAAAGCATGACTGCAGTGGGTGAATGAGGGCGTGAATGTGAATGCAGGAGAACCCGGTGTGCCCCTTTCTTCAAGCGAAGGTTCCAGCAAGCGCAAAAGCGGCGGTGTTAGCGCGTCGGCTAATGTCTTGGCGTTCCAGGCAGCGAAGTATATAAAGCCCCCGTGCCTCCCGCTTCTGGAAACCTTTTGGCCTCGCTCTCTCTGCCGCGACCACCACCAACACCATCCTTTCCGACTCCCCCCGCCTCACACCGATCACCTGCATCAGCGTGTGCGCTCTCTTTAATCACGACATTCGCTGGCATTTGCGCTTGAACCCGTAAATCGACGCTCCAGAGGCTCGCAGCAGCTCTTTTGCGACCGGCGCTAAGCCTGATCCGCCACCGAGCCGAGCAGCCTCATCCACCCACCAAGGGCTTGCTGGCATCGCACTTGGTCCCGCACCTACACACATATAGATAGCCGTCTTCACAGACACAGACAAGACACGGCCCGACGCTCGCGGCACTGAGGAAGGACACATTCGGTTGTAGCTCCTGCCTCGCTCGGTACGGCTCTCCGCTCCCCAGACTGCCCTGCAGGCGAAGACCATCCTCGCGCAAGCGACCGAGTCGAGCTCGCGTCCCGTCGCCGTCATCGTCCACTACATAGTCTGACCAGCGCAGTCAAAGAACCGCCGCGTCAAAACGAGCTCACACTCGGCCCATCAATCAAACTCTTTCATCATGGACTCTCTCAATGCACACCCGTCGACCGCTGCCCAGGCCAAGACGGTACGTAACTCACTGTGATGTTTCCATGCATGTACTATGTTCTAACCTCCTCAAGTTCATCGCCCCCGGCAGCTTGTCGTATCCCAACAGCAATGAGTTGACCCCTCCCACCTCGGACAAGGCTCAGCCAGCCACTCCAGCAGCTACCCCCGATACTACAGGCAACGCTTCAGGTATCGTGCCCACTCTGCAGAATATCGTCGCGACTGTGAATCTCTCCGCGCGCCTCGATCTGAAGACTATCGCCCTGCATGCTCGAAACGCGGAGTACAATCCCAAGCGATTTGCCGCTGTCATCATGAGGATAAGGGAACCAAAGACCGTAAGCAACTCTGTAAATACTGGTGAAACATGCACTGACTTCCACCTTGTAGACGGCACTCGTTTTGTAAGTCTGGAATCGCTGTGATTGTAATACACGGAAGACATACTGACTTCAAAAAAGCGCGAGCGGTAAGATGGTGGTTACCGGTATGTTGGTTCCGTGTGTAATATCAAATGATGTACTGACAGCTGCAAGGTGCCAAGTCTGAAGACGACTCGAAGCTCGCGTCCCGCAAGTATGCCCGCATCATCCAGAAGCTTGGCTTCAACGCGAAATTCAGCGACTTCAAGATCCAAAACATCGTGTACGTAGCTACTTCTAACTTCTGCGCACTCTCGTCTGCCTTTCTCATGGAAGCATGCTGATTGTGAAAAGTGGCTCCACGGATATCAAGTTCCCCATCCGGTATGTACTTCCCCTTCATTGCTTTGAGCTCTTGGCTAACACTCACTTTCAGGCTCGAAGGTATATCCACCAAATGCTCGGGACACAATTACACCATGCTAAATAACAATAGGTCTTGCCTCGCACCATCACACCTTCTCGTCGTATGAGCCTGAGCTGTAAGTGCCAAAGCGAGAACTGAATGCGAGACACGAGCTAATCTTTGCCCTCAAGCTTCCCTGGCCTAATCTACCGCATGATGAAGCCAAAGATTGTCCTCTTGATCTTTGTCTCGTAAGTGTCCACATGTGTGCTGAAAGTCGGACACAGGCTAACTTAAGCAGCGGCAAGATTGTTCTGTAAGGATACCACTGTATGAACTTCATGTGAACCACAAACTAACTTTGGGGAAAAGCACTGGCGCCAAAGTGCGTGAGGAGATTTATCAAGGTTGGTGTAACGGCTCCCTTGTCATAGACCTCTTGCTTACTTCGCAGCCTTCGAACTCATCTATCCCGTCTTGTCGGACTTCCGCAAGTCTTGAGCGTCTCGTCTCCTTTGGAACCTCGGGATTGCCGTCAAGGCGCTGTACTTGACCGATTTCTTTATTCGTCCTGCGGCATTGCATGGTGTTATGGTTGTTCTTCCGGGTGGTTCCTTCATCGATTTCGAAAAACACGTTACCCTTCTTGCGACTAGAGACGTGGTGCAACTGGGACCTCCGACCCTAATTTGCGCTTGACATCGCTGTCGGAACTTGCACCATTTGGTTTTCCTTCTTTCCTCTTTTCTCAACATTGGTACGATATGGGTTCGGCGATGGAGCTGAACGAAACGGGTGCGGGGCTGACAACAAGACTGAAAACAAGGGTGGATGAGGTGTGCTTGGTTTTGCGGACTGGAATGGGTTCGTGCAGGCGTAAAAGTCTGTATATGAGAAGCTTGACATGGGCGGCCGATATGATGCCCGAGCTTTCTCAACGATTGTGTTTTTATGCGGGTTATCGTGGGTTTGTTCCGGGATGGCGGGGTTCATCGACTCTCCTATCCGATGGGATATCTTAGGTTTCAATGCCACCATGGTAACATGTACTCATCTCGTGCGGCGTGATCGTGTATTTGTGACGTGCCGTATCCTTCGCTCGTGCGGCGTATTTGCGTGATGGTGACATGTCGAAGACTCGACTACAGCAGCATCAGTCATGGCGTTCGAACCGGTGTACAGTCGTGTATCACGCTTAAATTTGGCATAGTCCTGTATCAATGGCGACCTCGCTGGAGAGATGCGGTGGTCGACGTGTTCGCTGGTTGTTCGCGCGAAGTTGGCCGGCGAGGAGTCTGTAATAAAAGTTGGTTGTTGCTTTTGAAGCGGTCGATAAAGGGGCAGATTTATTCATGAAAGTTTCCTACAGTCTTGCTTTTGTACACGCGAGAGAGAGAAAGAAAGAGCAAGCTTTGGGGTAGGCGGAATACATACGCGTCAGTGTCGGCGTGTGTGTACGTGTGTGGATTTGCGTGGCGGCGTGAACGCGTAGCGTAGCGTAGCCTGGCGAAGACCGAACGGCGTCTCGTCTATGGAGTGGAAGAAAATGGAATTGACGACGATGGAATGTGAATGTAGTCAGTGGAGGGGATGTGGAATGCTGGATGGATGGACAGCGAACGTGGAAGGAAAACGGCGAACGAACGGTGGACGGCGGGATTAGGGTACGGAAAAACAAAATCCTAGTATTCAACGGTAGGTCTGGAAGGGTTTGTTAAGGTTGGAGGGTAGTTTAGAGGAGGGGATTGAGTGAGATAGGAAGAGTCGTGGACGTGGCGTGGTGTGGGAGGACGACTGCATGTGAGTACCTAGGTAACTAGGACGATGAAGGCGACGGTGTGGGCTCGCGAGATGTTGTGATGAGCGGGGTGAAAAGAAGGAAACGCATTAGGAAAAGTGTATACCAGCGTTTGACGGTGCATTCAATCTTGCTAAAGAGGGATTGAGGAAGGATGAATTGAATGGAGAGGTTGGAAAAGGGATACCTGGCGAGATGATGCGTATGCGTACGGAAGTGTAGCTGGAGCGATAAACTCGTCAGTGGGAGGAGGGCAGTTGCGAATTTGGAATTGGGGGCGCTTATCAGGTGGAGTGATTGAATACCTTGACGGTTGACACTGAGTGGACAGGCCCCAAGGTCCGACGTGGCTATGTCTGCATTGGGTTTAAGCGGTGACAGCACGGTGCTATGACAAGTGTACAAGGTACAACAAGAACAAGTCTGTTTGCTTGAATTGAAAGACAACGTGCGTGTCTCGCATTGGTCGCAGTATACTTGTGAGCATGACATAGATGTAGCTTTTCTCCTCTTTTAGGAAAAGAACAGTGGAAGGGAGAGAGGATTAGAAATGCAGTAAAGGTTATATAAAAATCCGGGATATGCCAGTGATGAGAAAGCAATATGTTTAGTGAACCACCCAAACCAGTAGTCCCGCGGACTACGGATAGAGAAAGCGGTCTGTGTCAACTGACCCACTGATCCACTGCCACCATTATCCACACCACCAGCACATGCCTCTCACACTCCCGCCCCGTATGTACACGTCGTCTCTCGATATCCACCATGTTGTGAACCTTGAAGCCCGTGGCTGTTCCTTCACCGACTTCGAGATCCTTGGGGTGTTGTGTATGGGAAATCGAAGCAGACTTTGACGATTTCTTTGTAATGATGTTCAGGCGAGGGATTTGCCGTCAAGGACATCTGCATACCTTTCACGCAATATGCCAAAAAGTTCGTGGTGCGAGACTCAAGATGGCCAGCGTATTGTTCGCCAATATGCCTCTGTCCGGCTCGAGACCCGTAGTTGAGATACGTTCAATAGTCGATGTCGCCGATGCTGATACAGGATTTCCCAGCGATGAACTTCCTTGATCCGTCCAATACCCAAGCCTCTCCAATGTCGATATGAATGTGTGCCCATCTGCCTACCGCTTCACCCATCCTCGAACCGATATTCATAAGGCGACTCTCCCGCCGTCGCACCAACCCTCAGTCTGACCATTGACTCTTGCCTAGATGATGCAAGTGAGCTGGGACTCGAATTCAGCATTACACTCTCCGGGCTCCTCGCAACCGCTTTCCTCCTCACAGATCCCTGATCCGATGCCCATGATCTCTCGGAAGGAGTGCGGAAAACACCGTGACTGCCCGACAGTGCAGTGCGCAAAGTCTGTGGGCTGGCAGCAGTGCCAAAGGAGAACTCAGATTCTCGGTCCAGCATTGGTGTGGTGTATGGGAGGTTCGTATGCGAGGAGCTGTGAGAGGAGGCGGTGGATATGGATGTAGAGGTAGAGGGTGCGAGACTGTGAGTATCGGAGTCGTAGGAGGGTTCGGCGCGGCGGGCGGCTTCAATGATCGACGGATCGAGGTACGTCATTCCATTCAGGATATCTGCGAAAACGGACATTATTTCTCGGAACTCTGGCTCGCTGAGTGGAGACGTAGAGAATCGCGCGTGTTCGTAGAGCGAGAGGAAGCGTGCTCCCAAGCTCGGTGGGTTCAGGAGACCGAAGGAAGAGAGATGAGCGAGATAGTCTCGAAGCCCCATTGTACGCGGGCGCTGCAGCAGATTGACGATCTGCGCATCGGGAAGAATAGGTGTATTCTGGGCTGCGTGCACATGGCCTTCGACAGCGGGATCGGGTGGTGCGAGGGAGACGGCCTTCGCTTCGATGAGGTTCGGGAGCTCATTGACTACATCACAGTATTGTAGGTTCGGCAGATCAGGACTCGCTGGCGACGCCCATCCAGGGTGCGATACGTGACCCCAAGGCGGGTTCGTAGGCGACACGGGTATGATTGTCGCGGGGAACGCATGCTTCTTCTTGTGCGCACCCTTCTCCTTCTCCACTCCTCCTGTTGTCCTCTCCTCTTCCCCATCTCCACCTTCACCGCATTCTCCCCTAACGTCCCTCGGTCTACTATCCCAAGCAATAACCGCACTCCTCCTCAACGCCTTCACAATCATTCTTCTCACTAGCTTTCCAACCTCACCATCCTCGATCGGAATATACGGTTTAGGGATTGCAGCCAGGACACTGCGGTTTGTATACAATCTTGTCGAATAGATAAGCAGCACGATAGCAATGGTGAGAATGTAGACGCCGCCAACAACAAAGAGCTTCTGGTATGTGCGCGTGGTGATGGACTGGTAGATATTGTCGGCTGGCGAGAGGGTAAGGAGGAGGAGAAGAATGAAGAAGAGGATTGTGTACGTCGTGCTGTACCATATTCGGAAGAGCGTCGGGATGCGCATTTTATTAGGAATTATGTATTACATGGTTGGGGTGGTGATGAATGGGGGAGTGGAAGAGGAGTGACGTTATGGGGAGGGTGTCTGGATGCCAAGGCTAGTGCGGGTCGGAAGCTAGATCCACTTTGACAGGGTTTAGGTGCGCTGCAACGTCATTGGAGTGCGTGCTGCTGTGGAAATCGCGTTTTGAAGATACAAGAATGTGAGAAGGTCCCACGCGATTGAAACAATTCGCCGCACACCAAAAAACTTCAGCTCAAACTTAGCTACACCCAACAAAGCCCTTTTAACCTCTTGCTACTCCTACGTAGAAGAGCAGGCCTAGCTTTACAATTCTATATTTTGTTAAAGTTAAAGGAGAGTAATTAACGTGTTATTTGTAGGTGGTCTTTGGTGAGAGAATATTATGTGTGCGGGGAATTGTTTCAATCGCGTGGGTCCCTCACGGGATCCAAATATGACAAGTTGACAAAGGTGTATCTCTAACCTATTGGGTCTATAATCTCCGTCCATACTTTCTCAAGGCCTCTCACAGGCGACTGCAGTGTCTCCCTACGAGCTTTTCACCTCCGTAATTCTACCCTCCACCCTCGGCGCGATAGCCTTCGTCCAGTCTACCCTCAATTCGTCACCACCGATCTCGTCCGCACATTTCGGCTGCCCCTTCAAGCCCGCTAGTCTCCACCACTTCTTCGTAACCTTCCTCAGCACCGAGAACTCCCTCTCACTAAACCTGATCAAGCCCTCATCATGAAGATCCTCCTCATCCGAATCCGGGTCTGCCTCTGAATCACTCGCGCCCGGGCTCTCATCCCTCTTGTACTGTTCCTTGACCTTCGCAACCGCCGGGTGATGTGGGAGAGATTTCGATGCAGGCGACGTTGTTGTGGTAGGAAACTTTCTTGTCGCGGTGGGTGAGGTCGGAGATGCTTCGTGGAAGGTATGTGTTTGTTGGAGAGACGTTTGAATGCGTGAGAATTTCTTGTCCATGGAGGGACCCCAGTGTTTCCATTTCCCGAGGACTTTGAGGGACATGAAGTATTGGCGCAGAATTGTAGAGATCAATACGCCGTTCTCTTCGGTGACGACTTCTTTGGCGGTTCCGCCTTCTTCTTCGATTAGAAGGGAGGTGTATCCATCTGTCGTCATATGATCAACGCAATCTCCTAGGCACATGAGAAAGCAATGGGACAGACATACCCTTTCCTCTGCCCATATACCCCCGCGTAGCCAGAACATACTCTCTCTCCCCGTTCAGCTTCTCACCACCAATCTCTGCACTAAGAATTCTATCGCCAGGCTTCTTCTCGTAGTCAACCTCGAACACGATGTTGCTGACCTGCGGAAACCTTCCTTCTAGTGCTGGAAAATTTGAAACCCCATTCTCCAAAGCATCCCAAATCTGCTTCCCTGTTACCTTCAGCACCACCACGGGGTCTTCGAACGGGAAACAATTGACGATATCTCGTAAGCGGAGGACACCTGGTGGGTATATCTGATCACCTCGGATCGTTCCAGCCGCCATGATACAGCAGTCGGCGCTGTAGTAATATCGCATCAGATCGCACACGAAGTTCCCAATGTTCGACTCCTTTGTGCGAACAGTAGTAAATCGTGCATCGAGGGGAGCGGCGGTGTATCCTATCGGTTTATCCAACTTCTCACGCAATTTCGCGGTCAATTTATCCACTGTCTTCAACGCGTGTGGATCCTGCGGTATTGTGCTCACGACATCCCTCCTCGTAATCTTGAAGTCCCACCCTTTGCCGCCTTCCTTCCTCCACGCCTCCACGTGCGACAACTGTTTGAAATCCGTTCCTGATCGTAGCACATGCGTGCCATTGATCAAACTATGCGCATAATAATGATCATGGCCTCCAAGTATTATATCAATCAATTCGCCCCCGCACTTCTCTGCCAACTTGTTATCGTTGGGTTCCCGCTGATGTGTCACCGCTACAATGATCTCCGCGCCCTGTTCTCGTAGATCGGGTATGAGTCTCTTCGCTGTTTCGGACGCGGACTGGTATATGATGTCGGGAGGTAGCGAGTTGATCGTGTCTAACCATTCGCGCTCTGCTAGGCCAATCACGCCGATCTTGATGCCGTTGGAGGATGTGAGCATGACGGTCTTTCCTGCGTTGCCGAGGGGTACATCGGGGCCGAGAGCGGGATCGAGAACATTGGCTAAGAGCCAAGGGAATTCACATTGCGAAGTGAGGTGTCGGTACTGCTTGATGCCGAAGTCGAGATCGTGGTTCTATTTCACCCCCAGTTGGCTCAATGCTCACTCCCATGAGGAAAGGATTATACTCACCCCCACACAGGCAACATTGGTTCCGACTTCATTCAGTATCGGTACCATATGCGCTCCTTTGGTAACACTGCTCTCTAAACTTGGGTTGAACGCATCACCGCTGAAGAACGTCACCAACTTGGGTTGGCCCTTGAAGCTCTCGTCGTCCCGGTAATGATTTACTAGGGTTTGAAATCTCGCGATGCCACCAACAGGCTCAGCAGATGAGGCGTCGACGTGATAAACGTCATTGTAATGGAGGAAGCGAAGCGCTGGGTCGGTAGTGGGGGTGGGGCTTGGTTCGAACACCAGTTGCGAGTCGGGGGGTATGGATTCCGATTTGGGCGACATTGGTGACGTTGGATTTGGATAAAGAAAGGGAGTATGATCCGAAAATGCTAGTTTTTTGTATAATGAGGGGAGTATGCTTGGGTGTCGCGTGAGAAGCTCTGGCGGTGAGTCTGACGCTGCGCTTTGAATTCAATGGGACGTGTCAGGGTCCAGCGACACCTCAAAGCTGTACGTGCTGACCAATGGTAGAGTATGAATATCAAGCCACCCAGAGCACCTGGGAATGCGCTGTCGGGAAGTGGAGCCTCCGCAAACGTGCTAGCCCCGTTTGTGATGCGTGTTGTGTGCTCTGACTTGGTCTACCATACACGTTCTACGTAGTATAAGTTCCGTGAATATGAACATAGGAAGGTAGTAGATGAATGGGAGGACGTAAACGCTAAGACAAACGCTGGCATATAGTACACATATGGCTGAGCGTGAAGGTTGAAACTGAGCAGGGGGATGTGAAGTCAACCAAATGCAGATCCAAGTCAGCCAGCAAGAACAACAGAGCTTCCAAGCTCGCTGCGGTTCCCAGCAGCCTCGTGCTCGCCGGGTATGCTCCCATCAAACGCCACGATACCGTCAAACCCAAAGCAAGCAAACCCAAATCAATCAGAGAGCATCCCAACCATCCCAGAGACCCAACTTAGCCCGACCCTTACCCTTGGGGCCCGGCCTAGATCCAGACGCTGGACCCGACGAACGCCTTGAACTCCTGCATAATTCCTATTGTCGAGAGCTTCCTGGTCGACCGCCTTTTCCCTTCTTGCTCTTGGCGTGCGCAGCCTCACACTCTGTGCTGCAAAACCATTTCGACCTGCCGCTGGGAGCCCTATCGAGGCCGACACAAGGAAGATGGAACCATTCGCGGGGGCAAGCATCGTTGTCGCAAGCAATCATGTTGCCAAAGGATACGCGGTTACAGTAACAGTAAAGCGGTTCGTCGCCATCTTCTTCAGAATCTGCCTCTTGATAGTCCTGCTCTGGTGCAGCGGAACTGGCTCGCGATGGTACATTCGACTTCGACTCTGGGCCGGGCTCCAAAGCGGGAGGCTGTGCCACAACGCTGCTAGTCGACGGAACATTCTTCTTGTAACCTCGCTTTGACACAGTGCCAGTTATTGTACTATTGTTCTCGGAAGAGGCGTTGGAATTTCCGTTCCCGTTGTTCGTTTTGCGCGTGCTCCGACTCCTCGCCATGGGTATCTCTGGGAAGCTCCCCACCACCGGTGTAGCGGTCTTCGATGCACGTCCTGTCCGCGTTGTCACTGGTGCTGATATTGGTGTGTCGACCTCCATGCTCTCTGGTTCCTGCGGCTCCACCTCTTCGTGCTTCAGGGTTGTTCCCGATATTGATTCATAGGGTGGCAACTCGGTAGTCTCTTTCGGAGTCGATGTTCCTTTGGTGGAAGCATTGTCGCGACGGATGCCAGCTGCTTGCTCGAGTTCTGTTATTGCATTGCTGGTAGCAGCCTGTGCGATCGAATGGGAGGACGAAGGACGGATAACGGTGGCAGCCTCTGGAGCAACAGATGCCACCGAGGTTGCGATAGAATTCTTCCGGCCACGGGATGCTGACGGCCGCTCTGTATTGGCAATGACTGCCTTCGGGAGGGAGAACGCGGAGGTGATGGGCGAAGGTGCGGGCGGTGGCGAGTATACGGGCTGTACGTGTTTACGCTGGGCAGGTACGGGTGCTGCTCGTGGCTTTCGCTTGCCCGTCCCACTTCCATCAGCGCCTGGTGTTGCTCGTGGGCTCGTTCCGCTCCGGCCGCCATTTCCAACAGCCTTCAGCGCGCCGCTCAATGATCGCTCCATGAGTGGGGCTGCAGCGAAAGTAGCAGCAAGCGCCTTTTCCGTCTTCTTTCGTTTTCCTTGCGGCGGAGCGCCATTGTTTGTGATCCCGAGACCAACGTTGCGCGCGTCGTTGCCTTCTGCCGCTACAGCCCTTCGTTTTTGAGTCTTTTTTGCTGGCCGGTCGTCGAAGTCGGAATCTACGTGCTGGTTGCGGCTGCGCTTGTTTGCAAGCATTGCCTCGCGGCGAGCTTCGCTCTTTGCAGCTATGGAGTCAACATCGTGGACGTGCTGGGCAGCAGCGGCAAGATTGTTGGCCGCCACCACCTCTCTGCGCTGCCGCTCGTGTGACGGGCCGCCCTTCTTCTTCTCCTCCTTGTCCGCATACGCCCAATGCGTGAGGCTTCCGTAGCGCGCCTCTTCGGTAAATTCGTTATCGAGGTGTGCGTACGAGTTGTTCATACGAGCGAGTCCTTTATCTTTGGTAGCTTTGGCGCCACCAAGTACCACCAGCTTCTCGTCGAGAGTGGGTAGCATACTTCCAATGAGCATACGCAGGCGGAAGAAGGTCTGGCGTTTTCTAAGATCAGCTTGCTCGTCAGGTGGGAGGCTGTCAAAGTTATCGGGGAAGAGCTGCTTGTAGCGGGCAGTGGCCTCTTGGACGGTAGAGCCATTGACGCTCACGGTCGCGCTGTTTTCGCCGCCTGTACCATTGAGGCCTGGGTCATGGCGCTCTCCCTGGGTGGGTACCGGCATCTGGGCGATCTCGTCGAGCAGAGCCTTGAGCATGTGCTCGGGGTCGTGCATCTTCGCCTCAACCTCCTTGAACATGGAGAAATGCTTGATGAGTTCTTTTGGGAAGGCATCTACGGCCTGTGTGAAGTGTGTGAGTGCTGGGCAGAAACCGGGCGTGTTGTTAGCTTCAGGTGTCTGCTCCAGCCCGTTCGCAGCGAGCCGGCCGGCAAAGTTGCGCGCATAGTAGTTGGTAGGTCGCACCGTCGTACGTCCTTGTCGTGTTGACTGCCGGCGATCTGAGGCCGCGCCTGCTCGTGAGCCCGCTGCGGGGGGCATGATGTGGGTGCGGAATTGTGTAGCGGCGAGCTTTCTGGCGGCGGTTGTTGCGAGCGCTCGACGCTGGATTATGTCGAAACTAGGTGGTAAACTGTATGAGCTGTACAAATGACGTAGAATCGCATTTCAGGCGACAAGCAGTGGCCAGCTTGCGTGTCGGTAGTTCGGCGTGCTTGTGTGCTGAAGAGTGAGTGAGAAGAGGAGCTGGCTATCCAAGCGCCGCCAGAGCAGTTGAACCTCCGCTAAGCGCGATGGCGCAATCACGTGCCCAAACACGGCCCGGCTTATCTCCGACGCTGATTAAGGCAGTCCAGTTAACGTGTTTTATCAGTAAGCGGCGCATATCAGCATGTGGCGCACCCCACCAAAGACGCGTCCTCAGTCACCTCTCTATCTACCATGCCGCCACAACCACAAGCCCAAAGGCTCTCAAAAGAAGGCCGATTAGGCCTTGCAGTTGCCTCTTTTCAATCAAACCCTCTATTAGCTGTGCGCAAGCTAGCAGCAGCGTATAATGTACCAGAATCAACCCTTCGGAGGCGCCTTCGAGGTATACGCCCAAAACACGAGACTAGATCACCAAATCGAAAGCTATCGCCTACTGAGGAGCAGTCTCTAGTTCAATGGATACTAGACCTTGATC